>SJOL01000240.1:791599-840564 GCA_004794785.1 Opisthorchis felineus
TCCCTTCCTACTCTTGACCGCACCTCCCGCCCGCTCGCTCAATTAACTGCAAATAGGAACAAATTCTTCACCTGGTCCCAGCCGTCTCCAGGACGCTTTCACTCAAATCTGTTGAATCTTTCGTTCGGACTCAATCAGTTCGGTGGCCCTTCAGTCTGCGCTCCTCACAAAGTCAATGATTTTCTGTACAGATTGCGTCCCGGCTTGGGTGTTGTCACCAACTCACTCTTCGATGGATCTTTTACACCAGACTCCACTCTGTCAGCGACACCAATGGCTCTCTACAGTTTCACTGTACACCCTGATTCTGAGATTCCTGCCACCATTTATCCGCATTGCTAATCCCTCCACTTCATCATCCTCACTTACGCTTTTTGTGACGCTGGCCATTAGCCCAACAGTCCAAGGCCACGAGGCCTAAGTGGTGACTTTAGGTTTTAGTTCAGATTGACCGGCTGGATTAGGCCAACTCTGCTGCTTCACCATTGCTGCTTCACCGTTGTTCTGGTTCCTCATTTCCCGAAATTTGTAGCTTTCTTGTCATGTGTCAGGCACGGTGCCTCTTGTTTCGCCCTCCAGTGTTTTGTTTTTGCCCGCCACCTTCAAATTTTAACGTCTGCATCAAATAATGCCCGCTGTTTATGGCACTGTCCCTTTACCGCGCGTTCCCCTGTACCCACAAACCACGCCAGTCCAGCTCTTACTCTGACAGTGAAATTATGATCATGCCTGACAGCATGTCACCCAGCAGTTGTGAATAAACATTATTATTGTTATTATTATTGAAGCTACCATCGTTGCAACGGCTTGTCAAAGGGCAGACCACTGATATCTTGCATGACTTCAGGCTAGAGTTGCTCGGCCTATTCGGACAGCCAATCTATTCTGGTATTATTTCTAATTGATGTTTTGCATTGTTGTTTAAGAAGTCGTACTGTGCCGTTAGTCTTATTCCAACCACCGATGCCTTACCATCAAACCTTTGAGCGGTTTTTCTTGTTCGTTAACCTGACTACTCCCTAACTAGTTTTGTGTGCTTTGGTACTAAGGGTACAAGCCTCACAATCAAACTTACGTTCGCGGCATTTTGGCCATCACCCGGCGGTGGCGACCGGCTTTCATTATTTTCTTCATACGACGGGACGGATAAGCAAAAACTGGGAGATTTTTCTTAATTCAACTAAATGTTGCGATCAACACCCAACCTGTCCCACCACTTACCAGTACCTTTTAATGTTCAAGATGCAGTCAGGCCCAGAAAAGTGGCCAGATGAATACCACCGATCATATTTGCCGCTGCGTATCCGCTAAAATAACTTTACTACCTTCCGTCGCGCATTTATGGGCGAATTAGTCAACAAGCTGTTCTTCTGGCTACTGTTGACATTTTATGTACGAAAGTTTGTAACATTTCGAAAACCCGAGTACAAGGTGACAGCACAATAATATAGCTTACGGCAACCACATTCTTTGAGTAGTACCGGTTATTGTCTCAAATCGTTGAACTGCATTTTTATAGAGAACCGACTACTTTAGTGCTTGACACGAATTGGTCATTTACAAAGGAAAGGGCTAGAGGCTTCACCACCCATGTATGTCGCTCCAGTTCAGCGGGGGCATATGTGAGCAACAAGGCGCAGAATGCCACGCAAATGACATACGCTCTTCCCACTGTGTATTGAACGCCGGTTTTTTTGTAATACTGATTGGCATCAAATCGTTGCTTCATCTCCCCGTGTCTCCCACCACTAATCAACCATGAAACTAAGTTCAAAATCACTCATCAGCGATGGACACAGCACAGCTGAGTGACTTGCAGAACCCAAACTCTGAAGAAAACAGTTTAAAAAAAGCGGATTTGTCGAACACCACCAGAGGCGGTCAACTGAGGTAAAAATTTACGCCGTTATGAAGGAACACTTAATGTTGTAGAAGCTCTATTTCAATGGTTTATTGTTTTCAGTACAGGTGCTATGAATTATGGCTATTAGAGTGTTCGCCAGGATCTCACCAAAGCCCTTAAAGCGTGCGAACCGCTGATCGTCAGGGCAAGCTAAGTTCCAGATTCAATTGTTTGATATGGCTCGCCATATTTCTGTTGTTGATGGCGGGTTCTTGTCGGTGTTTCATCCGGGCTCGTTCGGATCTTCCAGAGCGAAATGATGCCAGAGAAAACCTTGGATGCTACGGATATCGGCCTGAGGCCACGATAGTATTCGCATTATATTCTTGCGTCCCTTTTGAGGACGGATCAGGGCCGACGCGCTCGATTCCGGTGGTATTCTGTTTTCGTTCCAAAGCTTCGGCACTAAAGCCCCTTACGGAGAGACTGGACCTTATCATGGTACCTCAGCGACCCATTGATCTCTACGGGGGATGTCTGCGAAACACACGGAGTGTCTCATATCAGGTTGGTCGATGCTTAAGGGTCTAGTGAACATAGTCTCCTGGTCCCTTATGATGGGGGTTGGAACGTGCGTGGCGACTGGAATGCACTTGCATTTTCCGCCAAACGCAGCAGCCTTGCGGTCAGGCTTTTAAGCCAAAGGCTGTGTTTGAGGATCCCAATCGTTTTCCTGTCTAGGTATGGGAGCTTTGGCAGTATCTCAGCCCACGCAGAATCATGACGCTTACACCCAACAGTTCCACGGCAGCAAAGCATAAGTGTTGAACTCCGATGTCATGCTGTCGATGATGATGATGATCCACTAGGGCCTTGAAAAGTGCAGAGTTTATATCTTTGTCCATGACGCCTTGTTGCGTTGGAGGAATGATCTCTCACGCTGGAATTCTGTTGTTGATGGTGGGCATGTGTCAATGTTACACTCACATTCGTTGGGATCTTCCATGGGTTGTGTTGAAGATGGGCAGCTCTTCGTATCGCCAAAAGAATCTTGCGAGCAAATTGCTTTTCCTTCTTTTTCGCACAATGTTTCCCTTAAAGCTGAACTCTTTTGGCCGGTTGATCGAGTGAGCTGAAACCAGGCGCCGCTTTTGAATGCAGCAAAAGTTTTCTCCATATTATGAATTTTTGCAATCTGCCAGAGTTCTCTGTCCCCCTACGAACTATTGATTATTCAGATTTCCGGGAATTTGCGTGGGCCATCATAGTGGTTAGTTGCTTGTATGGTTTTTCTGCCAGCACTAAGACCTTATCTGGAAGCTATCCAGCTTGGACAAACGGTTCTAAAAGCTGGGAACATAGCATCTTGAATTCGTTTGTATTCAACCTCCAAGCAACCTCTACCAGCATGACCGTGCCTTTTCAGTATGTTTTTGGCCACATCAGCTGGATATTGCTGAGCTACTTAAATTCACTGGGGTTTATGAACGGAGTTGCTCTGCTTCGGCGTGTGCTAATGCTAACGGAAATCATTAAGTGAAGCTTTTCATCGGTAACTCATAGCCACATGGTTTAACTGAGCTTACTACTGGCTTACAGTTTGTGAACTCCAAGTTAGGATCATTGGAAACCAGAGGGAGTGAAGTGCGGAAAATTTGAGCTCGTCCTAGGTGGCATGAGAAGTGAGGCCGAAGTGGGACCTCCTATAAGTGTTTTGAGAAAAATACATACATCGGCAGATAAGCAAGGTTTCAGCGGGTTTTTCAGGCCGACAATGAGTGCGAACATTAAACGCTACGAGATGGATACGATCTTTTTAGTGTTGCAAGGGATTACTTAATTTTGTTTTGCTGGGTAATAGTTTAGACGCGGAACAATGGTTAGGGGAATGATAGAATAAGGAAGCTTGGTTGATATATCCCGCCTTGGACTTTTACTTGAAAGTCTGACGGACAAGGCATTCAAAAGCTGTCTGGGTTTTATGCGAGGACCCTTCCAATAGCCTCACACTCAAATATCTGAGACGCAAAGCAGCAGTTTTTCGGAGCCTCCTTGAGAGACCTAGAAACAAGCGACTCAATAGCCTGATCAACGTGGTAACAAGGTGCTCACTTGGCCCGTCGGTGTAGGGAGTAAGGCCCAACTATCTGACTTCTAATGCGGCTATGCATAGCAGGTGCCTTCTGCTTGGTACCAAACCCTTTGATTTCGAAAGTGTTTCGAAGATTCAGAATAATGCGCCTGCGGTCACGGTCAAGTGCCCTATAACCGGAGTGTGCGGCTGTTAAGGCTAAACTTCTTTAACTCGTCCTGTCATGATGGAGCACAGAACCATTGCTGTCAATAATTGGGGATCCTAGTCACCTGAAGGAGTCGTCCTGCTGACTTCCCATTCCTATCGCGGAGGACTTTACCTCAAGGACCGCCTCGTATTTCTATTTCTCGCAGTACGGGGACCTAATTTCCTTCTCCGGGCTGCTCACGTTTGGCCCTCCTGTTATGGTTGATACTTGTGAACCTGAGTTCCAGCCGGTGTATCCCATGGGTTTATCGCAGCGCTGAGGTCCGACACCATCTAACGTCAAAACCAGGAACCATTGTTTTATTAGCAAAATAATCGTAGAGGAATTTATTTATGATTCCCGTGCAGGCGTAAGAAATTATTCCCGCTAAGAACTTGGCTGGTCAACCCAATCAGCGTTCCGCATGAGGAAACCTCACAGTGACGTTTCCTACCTTCACATTTTTGTAAAACAGTTCAACTTCTCTCTCGTCATTCATAAACCCACCTAAATTACTCAGGTGCGTGTTTTTTCTTCATTCGGATGAAAAGTAGGCGTCGCCATAATCATCCTGAATGAACGCAGGTCCATAAATGAAGGAACCTCGCAGCCTGGTTTGCCCCTTATCCATGGAACGTATCCCAAACCGACGACATTCAGAGTTGGGCAACCTCGTTCAAGCAAATCAGTGGAAAATGATAACTCAGCAAGACAGCAGCATGAAGGCAGTGTGCGTGTTGATGCACCTTTAACTGCAGAGACGAACTACTGAGGCCGTGTTATCTCGCGGAGCTTTATTTGCAGTGATGTGTGGAATATACTTCCCAAATTACTGCGTTGCACCTGAAACAGTGTACGCCAGAAACGTTATTTACACGTTCCGATGCGCACTCCCTTTCGACATGTAAGGCTCTTACTTTGAGGCTTTCGCGCCAATGCTTTACACCAGGACCAATATCCATATGGCGTGGGCAGCAAAACGATTACTTGGCCAAATATGAAGGGTTGTAATACAATCAATGATAGAAAATGACTCTGCTGGTGTGGGAGGCACTTTAAAAATATCATTTTCCCTTGCCCCCGTCTTTAATTTTGGAATGGGGTTATTACCTGCTTTGTAACCCAGATGTAAGGGCAAATGAGGGCGTTTCGCAGAACGCAGTAAGCTTGACCATGAAAAGTTGCAGGACAAACGATGCTCACCATGCGGGCATCCAAGAAACCTCCCCAGAGCAACCTGGTAACCCAGTAATTTGGAGAACAGATAAAAACTTGACAACCGTAACGACAGTTGGGAAGAAAATTTCAAAGAACCACTCAATGTGTCTACCAGATATCGCACTCGAGGACTACGGAGCAGGAGCTGCAGCCAGCATGACTGGACAAAAATAAATACCTGGCAACTTCAACCTTCAAACAGAAAGCATTTTGTGCACTGATTCCCGGGTGTTTTCCTCATAAAGACGACAAGCACTTTATGGTTTAATACTGACAGTTATGAATGACCTGTCGTCGCCTGTCTGTTTTCTACGGCCATATCCACAAGTGACAGATATCTATTGCTCACGCATCAGATACTCTCTGTGGTGACGGGCCCTTAATAGCGGGCTTCATGATATTGATAAAATGGATGCGCTCTTTAAGCCGGTCGCTAGCCTTTTTCACCAAGTTGTTTGAATTGCTGTCAAGTCGAATCTTCCTTGATCTTTCAAAATTTGCCTAGTTGACAGTAAGATACAGTTGGTCGGCCGAGGAGTGTGACCCGATTCCAGGTCCGCGCAGCTCAATACCCGCAAGTGGTGACGAAATTTTTGCAGTCAAACGCTAATCACTACCGGTATATTGCACTACCGCGCAAAAATCCGATATTCTCCTTGCAAACTAAAGGGTTGCAGGCGGACTGACGGCCACGCTTCCGCCACCCGGAAATTTTTCATTCATGCCTAGTTTTGGAGGGTTATCTTCACGACCAGACTATCAAAATGGTGAACACTGTGTGCTTCCTCAACGATGAGAGGTTTTGGAATGACGCAACACGTTGGTAACCGGAAAAACGGAGACACGAACTGATCATAATTGTACGTCTTAATGACGACGCTACCAGGTGAGCAGCAGGCTAAGTACGGATTTTGTGTCTTCCGAAAACATTACACTTTAAACATTAGCCAGCAAAAAAGGAAGACAGATTTGCACGTGCTTCTATAAATCTTTGCTGGTGGGCGATGTAATGCAAGCAGGAAAGCCCTTCGCTTGGAAGTTCGACAAGCCAGCCGACCGCCAGGAGGCTATGAGGCGGTTCAAGATGACCGGGATGGACCCTGAATGTGACCCTACGGTATTCTTTGCAAGCCTGCAGCAGTCGTTAGGTCGGGCCCGGCCGAAACTAGACTGAGTTTCGCGCCACCAGTTGCTGTCCGACCAGTTCGTCGAAGTTGCGCAGCCTGCTCTTCGTGCTCAGTTGCGGTTAGCAAGAGCAACTGGGCAGTTGAGTGTAGAGCACCTGGTGCATCTGGCACGGGAATTGACCGAGGCGTCACTGGCCACGTTGCAGTCGCAGGAGAACAGTGAAACAGTGGAGGACCTGAAAAACAAAGTGGAGCAACTTGCCGAACAGCTTGCAGCCATGAAGACGGAATCACGAAGGCACGCTCGAACGAGCCGATGCTACAAGTGTGGCATGCCTGACCATCGGAAGACTCAACGTCCTCATACCCGACCACTTGCACACAATAAAACCTTGGATTTCTCCTCGTTTTCCGGGTGGGTTGCGATTAGTGCAGTCACACCGGCTACCATACAAGCCGTTGCTGAGGTAGACGGAAAGAAGGAGCCGTGTCTGCTTGATACATGAGCAGGTGTAACGCTGAGAAGGAGAGGGAACGGAGCCGTATGCAAACCGTGCGCGCTAGCCGTAAGGGCAGCGGGTGGATACCAAATGAAAATTGGCGGACTGTTAATGCACTCAATGAGTCTAGACGACAGGTCCGTGTAGCACGAGTTAATCATCAGCCCAGACATTGAGCAGACAATCTTGGAAGCAGATTTTCTCAAAGGCACAGAATCCGTGGTAGACCTCGAAATCCTTCAGGAAGGTCCGCACATCTCCCCGTTGGCGGAGGCGCCCGGTACCTCAACTGTAGATGGTAGTTGTTTTGCCAATCCATGTTTAGATGCATAATCGCTGGTCAGCAGACATGGCTTACGCGTAGTTTTGAGGCAAAATTCAAGGAATAACCATAAAATTAAATTTCCTTTCTGGAAAACCCTAAATGCACCCTACACTCCGTGTCAAAACATAACGAAAATGTGACTTACAAGAAGCGCCGAACTGTAAGTCCTGCATGCACTTCAGACGGTCACAAAACGCGGCATTGAAACGTGCAAAACTTGTAAAAATGCAGTCAGAGCCGTTGTCAGTGAAGATCTGAGTAAGACGCGTCTCTGCACAAGCGAGAAATGTCTTGGAATTTCTGGGTTAACCGCACTTTTTATAAAATGGAGCTCTTGCAGGCCCCAGAAAGGCGATATCAATCATAGCAAAAATTGCGCGCATATATTGGACAAATGAGGAAACATATCACTATAAAAGAAAACTTCTTAAAGCTTTGAGCCATAAGGACTTGGTTGGTTAACTCTTCGGAAAACCAGAAAATTTTGCGTCCTTGGCACCATTTATTATAATGCCAATAAGGTCATCCGTGGGTTTTCCACTGGACAGATTGGCACTGCGACAGTTCCCGTCACGCGGCCAGACTGGACAGCTTCTGGACCATAAGCCAGCCTTTACAAACTTCTTTAAAGACCACACCGCTTTTGTGTCGCAGCAGGAAGGTTCCACCGAACACCTTAATCTTTTCCTCCAGCTGTGTGTAATGGTTCAAGTTTCCGCAAACGACGCGAAAAGAGAACCACAACAGACTAACGCTTTCAGCACGGTACACTATAATCGGATTCGGCTGCATGCTCGACACAAAAGGCACTGGGTTTGGCCAATAATTTTCAGGACCTCGTTCAAAATATTCCTAAATGTGAAGTCATGTCAGCTATCTGAAAACAGCTGCGATGTCACATGTTTAAAAATGCTTGGCGCAAAGAGGTAGTCATAAACCAAATGATTGTGCAAGCACGGCCAGTTGGTTTTGCAGGAGATCCAGAAGTGGCAGATAATTATCGTCTGCTCAGGCTCTGACGGATCCATGATATGTGGTCACGCCTTCTGAATCTGACGCTGCTGACAGAACGCCTACGCCACGGAATCGAAATCTGATGCCATTGTTTTCGTTTCTCTTAGGTATTTGATTTTGCTCCGCAAAATCCACTACTGTACAAGCTGTGTGCTCACCTGGTAATATGAAGCCATTTAGCAGTTAAGTACGAAAAATTATTGATTCTGGGAGTTGTTGAGGGAGGCGCCCGCAGGAATCAGTCTCGGCTCTATTTCAGTTTTTATTCACGCCAATTACTTATTTGTCATCTTCCGGCCAGCTGTGTTCATCCTGAAAGTTTTAGAATCTTTAAGACATGGACACACATCGAGTCAGTTTGGGTACAATACAACTTGTTCAGGGGACTGCGGCTTCACGATTACTTGCATTACTTGCGCATACTGGATTCTAGTGATGAGTTTAGAATTGGTTTACACACCCACAATAGCGGTTATTCCGCGCTGGTGCCGGGAGCACATTTAAAAAGCACTAGTGCTGTGAGGCTCTTCCGTGTATGTTTCACTATGAAAAGAGCCACGCGATATATATGGAACTCAGCACTCCATCATGGGTCTCTGCTGAGAGTTCTGAGACAAGATTTTTAGCTCTGATATGGGGCGTACTTCCAGGCAGTAAAATAAGTGATTAAACCGCACATAGAACCTTGGATCACATGAAAGGTCGACAGCCAATAAAGGCCGGTTAAGGAGGGCCAATTAGGTATTGGGGACCCACGCAACACTTCTTGTGGTTAGTGTCCTGACATATCAAACCTTTACTAATTAAAAGGCCATCGCTCCGGAGGTGTTTTTATATTTATTATTATACTGCTTAGGAACAGGCTTGCTGTAGAAGTATTTGAAGTCACGCCACCACGCCCTCTGACAACTTGTGGATTGGGGCAACAGATATATAGAAGCTCATAGGGATTTTTGATGACAGCACATTTTTCTCATAATCGCTGACGAATTCAATAAACCTGCTTTCGATGCACAATTGCGCCAGCAAAAATTCTTCTGGGATAGGGGTTGACAACTGGCTGGGACCTGGCTCATCAGTAGATACATTGCAGAGCTTGCGTATTATCTTACGAAATTAGTGTAGGTTAGTTATTATGATTGCGTGTAAAAGTAAAAGTTCCCGAACAGCTTACTGGCCAGCCTTCAGCAGAAAGTATTCAAGTTCATCGAATACCACCCTTCAGGTATGGAAAACAGGCCCGGGTAAATGAAACCCAAATGATTCATGCACCAGCGCTGCTTTTGAGTGACAGTGGGCGCATTTATCTCCGCCGTAAAACGCTCAGTCCCACGAACAAAAGAGCACCACTCGAAGTTTCTCCTCGATGTGAAATGCGATAAAAATCCAATTGCCTACCCAGACAGCAGCGCAAACTTTTGACAGATAATCCAGGCTGGGGTAAGAAAAACCCGACTACGCGACCCTATCCCCGGTAAGCTATGAGGCTTTGTGGTGCTATGTGGTGCACAAGACACTGTTGATAACTCTATTTTGGCGGAAGCTTGACGTTAAAGGTTTGTGTGAGCTGCTTATTTTGCTGCAGATTTTTCAAAGACGCCCAATTATGCTGTATGTTTAATACCCAAGAGCAGTCTCGCCAGAGGCACCCAAATTCAAAAATTTGACATTTACTAGAAAGTCTCTGAGTTAGAGAATTAGTACCCACCGAGAAAATCAACTGTTTTCCCAGAATGAGGGGTGACATCCTACATTGTATATTTTGTGACACCTGCAGTTTTCACGCCGTGTTGCACGCAAAAGTTGGATTTTCATATGGTAAAAGCATGTAACCGTACCCAAATCGGACACTAGGCAGAAGCTCTTCCGTAGATGGCTGATTCAGAAACCGGGCTAATTTCTAAGGTTAGTGCGATGTCACACCTACTGAGCAATCTGCCATTTCATGGTGGAAATACTACTGAGTGGGCTTTCGAAAAAGAGGCACGACTTTCGGGACAGGTTAGCGAATATCACAGGCACGCCGTTAACGACTGTGAGTACATGCTGCTCCGTCTTCAGTAGTGGTACACACAACACTACCACTAAAGCATTGTATTTAGGAGGCACACATGCTGACGTGAGTTTTGTTCCGATCAAATGCCAGGAAAGGACTGCTGAATGGGACCAAAAGTTAACGCACACCACCATGCTAGTGCACGGAAGACGGAGTGGTGGTGCTATTTGCAATGGACAAAGGTTGTGACAGGTTTGAGTGTTTGCTTCACCAACCCACAGCATACAAGAGCTTTCAAAATGATTCACTTGTAGCCGTACGCAAAATGCGTCGAACTATTCCTAGTCGTAGGGTTCTAGTTTGTAATGCCAGTCAACAGTGACGTTCGACTCAGTCAAAAAGAAAGATAACCGTTGTAACCAGATGGATGTAACTGGTATTAACCAAATAGACGCTGAAAACCCATCCAGCCGCCTCTCGCTAACAGCGATACTTGATACTTCGGTCCACTGATTGTTAAATTTTTCTTCCATTCGCACGGTGTGTAAGACGCCATCTCGAAACTGTCAAAATATTTCTGCTGGGCTTCATCTAAATTCTGACGCAACTAAGAAGCGTCGGAAACGGGCACCACAGCGGGAGTCTAACACTACATCTTCATCAACTTCGGTAAAAATGGTCGCTGAAACTACCTGCAAACCCAACTGCAGAAAACAGTCAGTCGAACATTTTGGCGAGTTGAGATTGCAACAGCACCCGCAACTCACGTTGGGTATACCCACAACGGGTCCCTTGAGTAAATCCCTGGATGCAGTTCTCCAACATTCAGTCCAACGATCGGACCTGCGTGTCACGCAAGAAAAGTTGTCTCACCGACATTTTTGGAATGTTCGTAGTTCATTGTGGTCTTCCTTCTGAGGGCTCGCTTCCGAAACGGCAAGCGTGCCGCTACAAGAAATCCTCAAACTGACTCTTCACAGTGACATGCGATAGTGGCAGCCTCATCAAGCAGACTGGAAGAGGTACAGTTAAAACTGACTCAGATGGGAATATTTTGTGTGAAGCACACCTGAAAAGTGTGTGTGGTATGAGGTATGCCTAAGCCAGCTGAGGCAACCGCAGTGCGAAACGTTAAACAAAGAACGTTTGATTGGAGAGCGATGCAGGAGAGATTCACAACCGACAGTGGCACCTCCGTTTGACAGTAAATTTTCGTGCTTACCAATGCGGTCAACATTTGACAGAATTTGATCGAGTCGAGAGAAGTGAAGAAAATAGGAGGATCCGAGCGCCCGCTTCGGTGTCAAAGTTGCCTTCTGAGGCAGAACATGAAGAGATGGCGTCAAGTTAGAATGGACACAGCTTCAGAAAGAGCAATATTCAGAGCAGCCAAAATGAAGATGTTGACAGATGAGGGGACTTCAGTCGGCCACTACAGTGCAGTAATGAGAAGCGTGACTCTTTAGCATAATGAGTTGCTTATTGCCAACAGCTCCTTATCTAAATTTTGCTCCTGCTATCCTTTGTGTTAAAGCCTACCAACAATGTGCCCTCTTGCTCAATTGACCTTGCTGTACTGACCGTCACGAGTTTGCGTTGCAGAGAGCTAGTTATTTTGTCCGCTGCTGCACGCCTTGTCTCAAAACGATACATCCTGATTATTAGCAAATTCTGTGCACTTGCTCCCGTTGAAAGAATTTCGTCCCATTGCTTTACGCTTCATTTGGATCTTGTTGAACAATCCAATACACCGTTATTTTTATCGATCCACTGGCTTCTGCGCCAGCGAACAGCCGTCCACTCCCGATTTCGCATTTTTGGAAGAGGAACTCATAGTAGAAGGGACATCGTTCGCTCCCAGTGGATAATCCCACTGCGCGTTTTTTATGTACCTGAACAATAACACAAACGATGCATTCGTTTACAAATTGCCGTCTTCTCCGTGACCTAATCACCACTGACTCATAAGGCTTCAGTTTATCTGAGATTTTAGACTAAGCTCGGTTGATAGTTGCTGAAGAGTGGGAAATCCCCTAGCAGAAACCAGGAAATTTGCAAAGCGCTTGGTAACACAGTTGACAATAACATTAGACTTTGCCTGGTGTTGCTTCAATTGTCCCACAAGGATAGATGATACTCGTAACTACTGCACACGCCTGCTTTGCCAAAAAAACAGCAGTATCAGCGTACCACATTCACACCAGTTGGGCTCAAACCATAAACAATTGTACAAACACGCCCATTGTGAAAACATTCCGGAGGATGTTCCCTCTTGCCCACGCAATCATGGTTTGACCGACGCAACTGGAGAGGCCACAGAAGTTTATAGAAAGAACCAACTGATATTGCTTCTGGCTCACATAAACGCGAGTATTCTGAGTTTCCACGCAGCACTATGGTTAACCGGCGCGGTCTGCACCCTGTAGACTGTAGGAACGGAAGTCCACGTGCAACGAGATGACAGTGCTCACGGAGGTCGTTGGTGTACGCCGTAAGGTTCAAACATATCAGAATGGCCAGTGGGGGGTCGGGGATCTGCTTAGCTGCAGTTTTGGTACGGAGCGGTCCTGAGGGTCAAATACTGTTCTGTGCGCAGAATAGTGTGAGCAATGGGTTATCCCCTTCAGACATCCGCTATGTCTATATGCGCTGAGATTTTGTGTTCCCTTGCCGTTGGAAGCTAAAGCTATATCCCGGCCCTGCAACATATTTCCTAAATCCAAAAACTGGCAGTCGACGATGAACCTGAAAGGGTAATAAAAAATTAAAAGCTAGCAAGAGTCCAATGTGTCTTGTGTGCGCAACAATACTATTGGGTTATCTGCGCTGCGCCTCCGTCAGACGACCTGTGCCGCCCAACATTATCTGGTGTCCCTACTCAGTCGGATTTGTCAACGGACTGGCATCGCCCATTACCTGTTTTCTAAGGAAACCGACGTGCATATCCTTTCGACGCACCTGTGAGGGCACACTAACA
Organism: Opisthorchis felineus; assembly: GCA_004794785.1. NCBI lineage: Eukaryota > Metazoa > Platyhelminthes > Trematoda > Opisthorchiida > Opisthorchiidae > Opisthorchis > Opisthorchis felineus. The sequence goes on from SJOL01000240.1 coordinate 804,882, forward strand.
TGTTCCACCTTTAATAGCGCAACGGAGACCCAAGCGTCCCCCCTTCACGCTTCGAGTTTCCTGCAAGCCAGAGAATGCTCGTGATTTCTGTAAGTTACCAGCCATCTCCAGTCTGACCATCAAATTGCCTGAAGCACAGGTTTGTGCGCTGTGGAAATATCCTGGGTCATCCAGGACTTTCATCTGTGGAAGAAGTAAGCAATTCGTTTGGGACATGTGGGTATGCACCCAATGAACTGCAGCATTCCTTCTCATAAGAATGACGGTTGTCGCAAGCTTTTGGGTCTGTATCCGGAGAGAAAGCGCAAACTCCACGGTCCAAGGTGCTAGCGGCAACATTTGATTTGGGCGACAGAACGTGATAATTTCCTAGGCCGTAAATTAAGCACTTCCGTCTAAGGAAAAGATTTATTCCTGCTGTTTGCCCGATGCGAGCTCAAAGTTTCAGTACAAGCGAAAGCGTCTTGTGCGTGGCGCGGCGGTGATTACAGGCGAATCTGCATTCACGTAACCCGTAGACGCTGCTTGTCCGTGGCGATCATATGCTCGAAACCTCCGAATTTTATAGCACTTGTGTGGATCCCACCTTTCCTGTGGATCAAATGCGCCCGATTTTCCGCTTCCTGTGGAAAGTGTGGGACTATCTATCGATTTTCAAAGCGTTGTCTCCAGGTGTTACCCGTAACAAGGAAAGATAAGTGCAGACTGCCTAAACTACTCCCAGTGTACTTCCGATAGACAAATGGGTTAAAGACAGAACGGTATCACATGGCTGCCGTAAGTGCAGCTCTTTAGTCCGCCTCTCTGAAAACTGGTCGCAACAGAGTAATCGGTGCATACCAGATCGCCTTTCCTGTGTCACTTGAGAATAAGGGAATTTTGTCAGGATAACAGCATACTGTTGCGCGTGACACCCTTCGGAGCTGGTAAAGCAACCGCCTGCGAAAGTCAAGAACATAAAGTGGCTCATGCGTTAGAGATAAGCGTGTCCTTAGTCAGTGGGTAAAAAATGTGTGGTAGGTGAAGAGATACGCAAAGAAGTCGGATGTGCTATCCCTTTACGATGACATCGACGTGTAGAATAATTTCAAAACCTGTTCTGCCTGCCTTTTGCTCCACCATTACTGGCAACTTTACCCAGAGTGGAAGGATAACAGTTTCCTTCAGATTGCCGATGTATACAGATTACTGCACTTCTTTGGGAGCAAAATTAGTTGTAGCGCCGGGATCCGCTTTATGGTATTGGGTAGGTCATTTAGTGGACGGCTCTATGACGAATTGCCTAAACCCCATCACGTGCGTTTGTTTGGTCCTGTCTTACCTACTGAAAAAGCGTACACCTAGGATTGTCTTGGAGCTGGATGTAGCCTTATATGAGGCCACTGGACGAGAGGGTGTTGTTTTGAATCCGACTCCGGCTTCTCTTGTGAACCTATACAGGGCTGAAAAAGCTGGCCCCACCACCGGGACCATCATGGTTGAAAAACAGTGTAAAAGGACTTACAGTGTCTGGACAAGGTGTGGCCTATTTTGTTATCATCCACTTCATAACACCAATGTTCAGCGCTCATGCATCTGTACCGTGCAATCGCAGTTTACATGAAGGACGTGCAATGAACCTTTCAATAAACTGGACGAGTAAGGTACCTAGTACGAGAGTAGTATGGTCAGTGAAAGATTCTCACACCTCTAGACACATGGAGGAAAATGTGGATAGAAACTGAAAACAGTAACACCAAAGTCATCGATTATCAGCCATATCATGTAGCTTCTCCATCCACAAAAAAGGGGAGCACGCGAAACACATTCTGCAAAGCAACCCGTAGTGAGAGTACCTGGACTACTAGAAACCACTTCATTGCACCTCTGACAGGTTTAATCTCGACCGCCACTCCACGTTATTCCGAAAAAGAAATCGCCGGAAGGCTTTGACCCAGGTCTCGGGCTGATTTCCCGAAGCTGGTGTTTTTAGAAGAGGGATCACAAGGGGTATGCAAAGAGAAAAAACCCAAAACAGGTCAAAAACTCATAAACAGCATATTGTAACTAAGTTGTTGGTAACGATAAGATGCTAGAACTTCGGATGCTTCCTGGACGCGGCCCTGACAACCTCCACTCAGTGTCTACTGGGACAATTTTGGGTACATTGGCTGGCCAATCAGAGGTTGCCTTGTTGCTGGACCAGCAACCGACTCGATCACCCAACCAATCATGTTGGACTTAGGCATATCGACCGCCGCTGCCCCTAAATGTCAGTGGTCGAGTCGTTGTGACGTACGGTTCCGCTTAACAAGTATCCTTTGAAAAGTGCTGACGGCGGGTCAGTTGCAGTGCTTTCCAGATCCCGCCTGTCCATCATCGCGGTCGCGAGTCGTGTTCAGCCTGGGCCTGCAATGGTGCATCTGATGAAGTTCCCGCAATGTGGCCATGTTTAGGGATGTAGCAACACAGACACGAGTCGACAGGTTCGGGGGAAAGAACTTGCCCACTTCTTGGTTGGATTTTATTTGCATGTTGGGTAAACATGTCAGTCATTCGACGTAGGCAACCTTCCCTCTGCTTGGATGGAAGCGATTGTCAGGCCAATCTACCGCCTATCGCCCAGAAGCTACAGGCCTTTTGGCCTCACTAGCATACCGCTCAAGGTGATGGAGTGCATTCTGAAGCGGACCGTCTTAGATCACAGCACCACCAACTACTTGATGTACTCAGCGCAACATGAATTCCTGCCAAAACGTCCTTGGCTGACAAACACTCGTACTTATGAACAGATGGCTCAGTGGTTAGATCGCGAATTTACTGACCGGGAGGTCTGTGGTTGGAACCCAATCTCTGCATTCCGACTTCTCGCGTCTAGGCTTGGGCAACCTGGCAGTATCCCAGCCCTCGTGCTTCCTTTAGGTGGCATGGTATCTAGGCACCGAAAGGGTGGCACAGCTGAATTATTTCTTATGTACAGCTTAATCCAAGCCAAAGACGAAGGACTCATGACGGATGCCTTTTCTGGCTTCTCAAAAGCACTCGATTAGTACCATACGTCCCGCTACTCCACAAGCCCTAGTCTTATGGGATTCAAGGGGAAATTTTACGATGGATTAGGGCACTCCTTTCAGCGGAAACATTCCGAGTGAAACTAGGCTCGACTAACTATTCTTCAGCACAAGTTTACATTGGAGTTCCTCAAGGCTCCGTTTCGGGACCACTTCTGTTTCTGATCTACGTCTACGATTTTTCAAATGAGCTTTTCAGTCCTTGTCTATCATTCGAGGACGACTTGAAATCCTGGGGTTCCAACACCAACGCCCTCCAAGTGGATTTAGACGTTGCAAAACAGTTGTCGGTGGACTGACACCGTCCTCTGAATGACGAAAAGTGCCCCCCTATGTCATTCGCAAGAGACTCATCGAACGTCTTTGTCGTAGAGTAGCTTTCCTCCGACGGTTGTTCACACTGCATCCAGTGCCCAGTTCAAGGCACTTTTAGACGACTTTTACATGACTCCTGGCGCTAGCGAGATCATTGCCGTGCGCTGAGAACTTGAAAAGCAATGCCATATTCTTTTTTGATCATGCTTTTTAGGCGAACAAAAGCCGCTGGATGACAAGAACAAACCCGACCAGGGAAGTTTGGGCAAAAGCCTCGATACTGTGTATCAGTCCGTGAATCCGTGATTTTTGTGACCACTTGTTTGCGGGGAAAGGCTTCTTGACCTTAGTAGTGCCTAACTATGAGCGGTAGAATGGTTTTGACGGGGAATTTCGTCCAACACTTGGGAAGTAGGACTGGTTCCAGCTTATCGAAAGCATTGCGAGTTGCCTACACCTCCAAGCAAGTGAAAGAAAGAAAGTGATAACACTAGTGCCACTTACATCGATCATCCGCCATTTCTTACACTGTCTCCAAACAAGCGCAGGAGGGGTCACGAGAACCACATGCTTGAAGGCACTCCAATAACACCCAGCTCAGCGTAGAAAACAACACCCAAACTCTTCATAACCTATTTTACACACTTCTGCCAAGTCCCACTTTGACCACCTCGTGGTTTGCGCCATTCTATAGGAACAACACTCGTCTCCGTAGACTATGTTTTGGCCTACGTAGCACACGACAGAGCCACCGCAACTGATGGTGCTGGGTGTCTTCTCCGACTGAAGTACCTGCTGCATATAAATACCCGCTTTGCAAATACATCGTTTCGAATCCGTCTACTCCCTCCGACACTAGCAGCGATTCTGAGGCATTGGTTGTCAAAAACTTGAAGACTCTTCACATCATCTGCCTGCAGAGGCTATGTTTCGCAACCATACAACAACACAGCCCTTACTGTATCCTGGTAGACCCGACCGTTAAGAACCAGTGATATGCCGCCGTAAAACGACGGTGACGCCAGAATCCTTGTTACAATGGGAGTCACTACTGTCACTACATCCACTGCGAGTGCCCTTTTTGAAAATGGGCACTATTATTGACTAGTAGTAGTCTGGGACGGTCTCTTTATCCCAGATGGACACAAGTAGGCTAGAGAGGCAAAGACAGCAATCCATCGCTATCCTTGAACAGAGCAGGTGCAAGACCATCAGGTCCTGGACACTTGAGTAGAGAAATATACTCGGACACTTCTGAGGCTGAAGCGGGTTTCATGTTTAAGTCTGCCTTTCTGTTGAAGGCCAGTATTCCGGATTGGAAGTAGAAGGTGGCCAACTGAATAGTTGTTCAAATTATTGTGCGCAACGGTCCAAGTATCCTTCTTTGTTGGATATCAGAGCATTTTGGTCGCTGATAATTTCATTGAAAAGAGGCTACCGGGAACCAGCGAAACAGCCTGCGGACGTTTCGAGCACTTTCCGCACCTTCATTTCTTCGGCCTTTCGGGTCCACCAAGTTTCCCAATCTTCCCAGATGCTCAGCTTCATCCGGCGTTGGATGATGCGTCGGGTTGAATTGTGGTTGCAACCAAGAGGAATTCGTCTCCAGGCTTCCAGCAAATCCACGGTCGTATCAGAGGTACAATCCGTGATGAAGTTGTACCGTAGACAGAAGTTCCGATTTTGCGTAGCACTTTAGATATCTGTGGCATCGAAGGTCCTCTCTGGTCTTATCCTTCAACGGTTGACACAGAGAGAGGCAGATCCACGAAAACCAAGCTGGTTTCCGTCCTGCAAGAGGATTCATCGATCACATCTTCACCCTCCGACAGATTCTGGAACAGCGACACTGTTTCCAGCAACCAATGATGGTTGTGTTCCTTGACTTGAAAGCTGCCTTTGACTCTGTATACCGACAGGCACTATGGCATTGTCTGTGGAGCAAAGGTGTCCCCCATAAATTCTTGACCCTCCTCAAAGCGCTGCACGCCACTCCCGCGGACGTATGAAGGTCTACGGGAAGCTTTCGCCTGAGTTCATCACATCAAGCGGTGTTGGGCAGTGCTGTCCGCTTTCGCCATTCTTCTTCAACTTCGTCATTGATATGATTATGAAAGACTCACTGCCAGCCTCTAATGCCTGTAAGGTCGAAGTTCTCCCGAGGTGTCCGCTCACAGATATCGAGTACGCAGACGACATAGCTCTTCTTGGATCTGATGTCATGGTAATGTAAACAGTATTAAATAATCTAAATAATTTCGCCTCGCGGTTGGGCATGAGCTTCACACGTGCAAAGTGTCAAGTGCTACTGCAAGACTGGGTAGTCTCGAACCCTAGTCTACTGCTTGTGGATGAACCGCTTGAGGTAGTAGACAAGTCTGTCTACCTGGACAGCTGTATCAGTCCCGGTGGTCTCGCGAAAGATGATATTTCCATCCGAGTTGGGAAGGCAAAAGCAACTTTTGAGGACCTGCGTCACCTTTGGCGTAGGCGTGACATCAGCTTAACCGTCAAGGGTCGAGTTTACAATGCTGCGGTGAGCTCCATGTTACTGTACGGGTCAGAAACGTGGCCGCTGCGCGCCGAGGACGTCAAAAGACTTTCGGTGTTTGACCATCGATGTCTTCGGAGCATTGTCCGAGTCTGGCGGGAACACCGGATCAGCAATGTTGAATTACGTCGAATGGTATTCGGAAGAAATAACTCGGCCACGATAGATGAACTGATCACACTGCATAGGTTGCGCTGGCTTGGCCAGCGCTGCGTATGTTAGTTGACCGACTTTCTCGAAGGGTTCTTTTTGCAAGACCACGCGAATGGTGGGAACGAGCCAGTGGAGGTCAAACAATGGCTTGGCAGTGAAGTGTGGAAGCCATTACCGGCAAACTGAGCTGCGCTGGTCATTGCCGTCTTCCTGGATGGGGACCCCGAGACGGGCCACATCAATGGTTAGAGACATTGTCAGACATGCTGCAGTAGCGCACTCAATGGCGTTCATGCGTCTAAGCTATTGCCTTCAATGCATAGCTCCCTTCCCAGTTCCCCCAGTTAAAAGTCCACTGACCAATTTATCAGTTCCCGCCTCCAGTACGCAGCTACCTATCCTACCTCTCTAAATCATCGATGGACGATGTCAGCTACAACCACTGCGACAAGTACGCGGTTTTTATAGCTGATGATGATGATCTTTTTCCGTCGACCATCAACAATTGAGATAGGACCATGCGGCAGACATTCGTGGAGACGCTTCTGATTAGTTCGTTTGGTTTCTGGTCCAGCGATGTGTGTGCGTTTTGCGTAGAACTGAAAAGTGCAATGGAAAGCAGCAGTGAACAAGTGCATGGTTGGAGTCCACGCTGGTTTTCCAGAAGGAGCGGCAGGTAGTAATCGACTCCCGCCATCTGTGACTGGTGGCGATGTGGTCGCTGTTTTACGCTGCCCCACCCAAGTTTTAATACCCTCTCCGCAGGTCCCAACACTAGGACTGCTTTGTTCACGGTGCACCATACTCAGCTAGAGCTTCTGTACGTCAGGTAACCCCAAACAGTCCGAAGTATGCTTCCAAACCCCGTAAGCCAGTGTACTTAGCTACCCTTAATGTTTGCACACTGAAGCAAGCAGGACAACAGGTGGTACTCAAAGCCACAACATCTATCTGCGGTACAACCTAGCCAACCCCATCGACAAGTTTGATCCTTGATAGGACTGTGGATCTGCTGGAGGCCCGGCAACAGATTCCTCCTGGCCGCAACCGCAACTTCACTCGACTCATCCTCCGATTTCAGGTAAAACTGAGTCTCCGTGCAGACCGCAAAGCTTGATGGACCCGACTGGCCCAAAAAATGGAAGGAGCCAAAAGTACTGGGAACGTCCGCAGGCCATTTCACTTGACTCGTTCGAGTGGTCCTCGGAAACCTCTTGTCAGCAAACTATCAGGGACCAGAATAGCTCTCTGATTTCCAGCAAAGTAGAAGTGTCCGAGTCTATGTTTCTACTAAAGCGTCATCGTGCTGCTGGTCCTGATGTCCTTCCATCTGCTCTATTCAAGAATGGCGGTAGATTCCTCAGTCAGTGCCTGTCTAGCTTATATCTGGGAGGAAGAGACCATTGCAGTCGGTTATAGTGCCAATTTTCAAAAAGGTTACCGGAAGTTAATGTGATAACCACAGAAATGTTAGTTTGACTCCCGTTGTGATAAAGTTCCTGGCGTCACTGATTTTTCGGCGTCTTACGACGATATTCGAATCTTTGACCTGTGAACATCAAGCGGGATTTCGACCGTGTAGAGGCTGCGTTGACACGCCATTAGGTTAGAGCAAAGCCATATGTACAGACGACCCATAGTCTTGGTATTTCGTGACTTCAAGTTTGCGTTCGCTTCTGTCGCTCGGTCAGCGCTGTTAGCCACACTTGCTCAACAGAGTATGCCTCAGAAGTTTGTGAACGTAATCCAGTCCCTATATTCACCTACTTGGGGGCGTGTGAGAGTGTATGGTGAGCTCTCCAAAAGCTCTCCAAAGAAAACCTCACTGTCCGCTGCCTCGTGGGTCAGACTTTTGAGTCAAAGGCTCAAGGTGGGATACCTCAACAAAATCCCCTTCTTCGGCTTGGGCAACCAGGAAGTATCATTCGACCTTGCAGCTCTTCGTTCACGGCCTTCCCCTACACCCCCTCCCCACCCGTCGAACGATACAGTGTCACCAACCCATCTACCAGTCCCCTAGCCGTTGTTCCGTGTCTAAACCGTCGCCCAGAAAAATAAACAAAAATAATCGCCTACTGACCTCAGAAGATGTGACCCACTTTGCAGCCTTTAATGTCCGTACTGTGTCGAATTGGGCAACAGACATCTCTTGCTGAAACCTGGCTTTCCCTATCTGTCGATGTATGTTGTTTCTCCGAAACACGCATACAAGACCCCACGTCGGTCGTGCACCTCAAGCCGCTTAGGGCGAGCTCAGATGTTCCACATTTCGCTCTTCGGGTATCTGGTGATCCTGAAGCAATGGCTCGTGATACTTAAGGTGTGGGAGTTGCGCTCATTCCCAAGGCCGAAAGTGCCTTACTGGACTGAATCCAAGCAAACAGTCGTCTTTGCGCTGTGCGGTTGTCTGGCTCAATTAAGCTCAACGCAGGTCGATGCGGCAAACGGTGTTTATTTATGATATTGGCATACGCTCCAACCGACTGCAGTTCTGAGGCTAAGCAGGACGAGTTTTATCAAGATCTGTCACGACTTCTTCGGTCGATAAGAAGGACAGATATAATAATTCTAGCATGAGGTATGAATGTCCAAGGTGGACGACTAATTCCGAAAGAATCACAGTTAGGTAGTAGACTTGGAGTCGATGCCGAGCATACGGATAATGGGGAGCAACTTATTCAGTTGTGTGCATATCATCGTCTGTTCCACTCTGGCCACTACGAACTTCCAACACACTCACATAGAGTTACTTGGAGGCCACCGACCAAAAAGCAGTTGTGGACTCAATGGGGCCATGTGGATATCAGTTACCGGTGGAGAATTTCAGTTAAAAGCCTTCGTTCCTTCGGGGGGTACGCAACTTGACTCTGATCATGCCATCGTGCGGGCCCGGTTATCATTCCGCTTTCCGTCAGCATTACGTGTGCCAGCGGAGAGCAGCTCCGTTCATCAACTTCGACAAGTTTCAGTAGCTCAAGAGTATCAAGCTGATCCGGCTAGAAAGCTACCGAAAATGCACAGTCATGCGGATGACGAAGAGTGCTTGGAGGTCGAATGGAAGCTTTTAAGGAAGCTATGCTCTCAGCTTTCGGAAACGTTTGTCCAGGCCATCTGACACGACTAAATGAACACTGGATATCGCCAAGATCAGCAGATCTTACTGCTGTCAGAAAGGCTATACCAGCAACTAGCGACCGTGATGGCGTACGCAGATCCCTCAAACATCGCATAATCAGAGCTTGAAGAATGACAGAGGACGCTGGTGGATTTCGGAAACCCAGGAGGTGGAGAAGACTTTCGCTGCAGTGAACAACCTCGCTCTATTTCAGCTGATTCGACCAACCGATCAGAAGAAGGCAGGTGCCAGTGAAAAAAGACGGAACAGCACTCTACTCCCTTAAACGTCGTCTTGAGCGGTGGGCTGAGCACTTCAAAGAACAGTTTAGCTGGTCTCCTTCAACACAACCGCTGGAAGAACCAAGCGGGTCCGAATGCAACCTTGACACCAACCCGTAATCAGCAACCGAAATCCAGCAGGAGATATCAATCTTGAAGGGCGACGAAGCACCTGGCCCGGATGGTCCGCACCCCGCACTCTTCAAACAAGGTGGTGAGGTCCTGGTGAACAGCCTGACAACCATACTGCAAAAGAGTTGGAACGAAAACATAATACCAGCCGAACGGAGCTCCTCGACTGTCATCCCAGTCTTCAAAAAGGGCACAAGACGCCATATAAAAGCCATCGTGGCATCAGCCTGGCATCCGTCGCGTCTAAGATGCTCTCTGACATTATTTTGGGCTGGTTGATGGATTATCCGGAGAGACAGATTCGTGAGAATCAAGCTGGGTTTCGCCCTGGTTGAGGATGCGTCGACCATTCTCTCACCTTTCCTCTTCAACTTTGTTATTGATGTGCTGCTGCAAAACTTGGTTGGATCAAACCCAAACCTCACGCTTGGAGACGAGCCAATCGATGTGGTAGATAAATTTGTTAACCTGGGTAGCTGTAAAAGTTCCGGTGGACTGGCTGGAGATGGGATTATTTCTCGGATCGGAAAAGTCAAGGCAGCTTTTGCCAACTTCCGACACCTATGACACCGACGTAACAGTTTGTCTGTCAAGAACAGAGTTTACACTGCGGCGGTGCGATCCATACTGCTTTATGGATCAGAAACTTGGCCTCTACGTGCAGAGGACATACGAAAGGTGTTAGTGTTTGACCATCGGAGTCTTCGAAGCATTGGTCAGATCTGGTGGGAGCATCGGACTAGTAATGCTGAGGTACGCCCGATGGTCTTAGGAAGAAGGAACTCTCCTCTGACAAATGAATTACTCACGCTTCATAGGTTACGCTGGTTAGGACATGTACTCCGAATGCTAGAAGACCGTCTGCCTTCCAGCCCTGTGCTGAGTGGAAGCGACCGAGAGGTGGGCAGTGGATGACCTGGCAACGAAGTATGAAAACACTAACCAGTAAACTCAGTCGAGTCGACAACAACTGAATGGGAATCCCGGGACTCAGCTCACCTATGGTTAATGACACTGGAAGAAATGGTCCAATCGCGCAGTCTGACGCTCATGTATCAAACCTATCTCCTTTGATGCGTAACTACCCAATTCACGAACTAACTGATCATGCCATCACCTCCAAGGCTGGGCCGTATCTCCCGTACTCTCCCACTTTCCGGTGATGGAAACTGTAGCAGCTGGAGCCAATGTGCCTATGGTACATGGTTTATAGCTGACAAATTGAAAATGTGGCTTACAAGGAGCGCCGAATCGTAAGTCCTGCATGCGCTCCAGACGGTCACAAAACGCAGCATTGAAACGCGCAAAAATTGTAAAAATGCAGTCAGAGCTGTTGTCGGTGAAGATCTGAGTAAAACATGTCCCTGTACAGACAAGGAATTTCTTCGAATTTCTGAGGTTACCGCTCTTGAAGGCCCCAAAAAGGAGATATCAGTCGTAGCAAAAATTGTGCGCGTATATTGGACAAATGAGGAAACTTATTGCTACAAAAGACAAATTCCTAAAACATTGGGCCATAAGGATTTGGTTGGCTAACTCTTCGGAAAACCAGATAATGTTGCATCCTTGATACCAGTATCAGTATATTACATTGCACTTCAATGTCCGCACTCTGAAGCAAGCTCTTGCTCTCACACTGGACTCGCTTGGCATTGATGTGTGATGTGTCTCAGAAACAAGAATTCAGGATGCAAGCACAGTGGTTGAGCTAACCGCCCCATCACTCTCCACTCGCTTCCGGCGGCGCACCTCTGGTGATCCAGGGGCTGCTGCGGCAGGATGTGCAGGGGTTCGTATCGTTCTAAGTCACCGGACGGAAGGATCCTTGCTTGACTGGATACCCGCTGATAGTCGCCTCCGTGCGGTTCGTCTGGCAATGTCTGTGAAGGAGTCTCACAAGTGGGAAGTTGATCGATGTCTGTTTATCGTGTCTGCTTACGCCCCAACTGACTGTAGCTCTGACACCATCAAAGACAAATTGTACGGCGCTATGAGTGCCCTGTTGTGGCGAGCTGAGAGCTCAGGTACGTTGTGGTTGCCGGAGATCTGAATGCACAAGTGGGCAGGCTAAGCGTTTCTGAGACCCAATTAGGAGGTCGACATAGATTGGACTCGGTACGTGTGGAAAATGGTGAACGACTGTTTCAGCTGTATGCTGACCGCAGACTGCTTTTATGCGGTATTAACTTCCGAAGTCGTCTGGCCACAATGTGTTCTCCAACGGCGTGCCGGCCACGAACTCAAATCGATCACATTGTCATCAGTTACCGATGGCGAGGATCAATAACTGACTACCGCTCGTTTTTGAACCCATTTGTGGATTCTAACCACGCATTCGTTTGGAGTCGCTTCTCCCTTCGTTTTCCACGACCGCGTAAGGTGCGTCAGGCAACGGAGAGACTGGCAGATCCGAATGTTAGACGAATTTACCAGAATCGCCTTCTAGAGTCTCTTCCAAATGTTTGAACATCAGATGTAAACTCATCGCCACTTCTTTGCACAGTGCTGGGAGTTTTGCCTGTGGCACGATGCTGCTAGGCTCACTCAATAACTGGATATTAGACAGAGCAGTGGCATTGATTAAATTTCCAAAAAATATCCCAGCCGGTCCCGAACATAACTTGATGCGAATTATCAGACGTCAAATGAATGTGAGCGTGCGAACCGACCGTGAAGTCTGGTGGATACGGAAAGCTAAAGACGTGCTTGTCTGATCTGTTTGGAAAAAGACTATCCCAGACAACTGGGGAGAGTCGGTGATAGTGCCCATTTTCAAAAAGGAGCTCGTAGTGAGTGTGGTACCACAGGTGGATCAGCTTGACCCCGGTCGTAACGAGACTGTTGAAATCACTTGTGCTTCGTTGCCCTATGGTGGCTCGTGAAAAACTGACTCGAGAGTGACAAGTAGGATTCAGGCCTGGTAGGGGTTGCGTTGGAAAGATCTTCGCACTCCGTCAGGTGCTAGAACAACAACAACGACCCACAATTTTAGTATCCCTGAATTTCCAAGGCGCACTCGACTCGGTTGACCGGTCTGGTCTCCTTAACACGCTGGCCCATCAAAGAATGCTCCGGAAGTTTGCGAACATAATACGCTCTTTGTATTCTCAGACTTCCGGACGTGTGAGAGTATACGGAGAGCACTCCAAGAGCTTCCATACAGAAAGTGGTGTCCGTCAGGGATGCCCACTCTCTCCACTTCTATTTAGTTTCGTGATCGATGAAATAATGAGACGAACGACGGAAGGTCTCCAAAACCCCAGTGTTCAAATAGCTTGTGACGAAAACCTTGTCGTTCTGAAATATGCAGATGACATCGTTCTCGTCTCCGAAAAGGAGGGGAAGGCGCAGGTATTTTAGGATGAACCGACCAAAGTCATCCTGAAGTTGTGGGGCGTTTCACGTACCTTGGAAGTTGTATTAGTTGTGATTGTATTGTAATGGATGAGGTCAACGCACGAACCTACAGGGCTCGGGTTGTGTTTGCCAATTTGAGACACCTGTGGTGTCAAAGCAGTATATACCTGAATCACAAGGGACATATGTATCAAGCTACAGTGCGGGCTGTTTTGTTGTATGGCTGTGACTTGGCCTGTGCGAGCAACGGAACTGAGACGTCTTCAGGTGTTCGACAATTGTTGTCTCAGGATCATAACTCGTGTGGTTTGGGATCTGAGAATCCGCAACCGGGCAATTACTAAGCGAGTTTTTGGTTGTGCAACGGTAAATTCCATTGAAGAATATGTCCAGCACCAAAAGCTGCGTTGGTTAGGCCATGTATTGCGCATTCCGAACACCGAGGGAGATTGCTTATTAGTTCGGTTTTTCCCTTCAGAATCACGCAAAGGGATTCCATGGCTCGACAGTATCGAGCTTATGTGGATGGACAGCTACTTAGAATGCGTATAGACTGATAAACACTTAGGGGATGAATGGAGCGGAGTTAAATGAGCTGTACTGACTGCCTGCGCGATGCGACTGGTCACGTCGAATGCTAGATACTCTTCTGGTGAACAGCTGTTATTGCCGTCAGCTGGCGAACGTGATAGCACACCAAGATCCTTCAAACACTGGGCAGTCAGAACCCCGAAGAATGATAACACTACATTTTTGAGGTGCGAAGCCTATACTAAACCGTGCGACGGAATTATTACGTTGTAAAATGGCTTGCATCTTTAGAAGAACTGGACGAGTGAGAGCAGTGTCGCCTGCAAACTCAGTATCTATGAGCGAGCAACCCAGTGTCTTTTTGACCTTCGAGGTTTCAGAGGAATTTCAAATAGCACATACGCAACAAATTTGAAGAGGATTGGTGACAGAGGGTAGCTTTGTTTTACACCGATGGACACAGTGAAAGTCTGCTGCATACTCTTACGCTCCCTCAGAGGTAGGCATACGGTGCTCGAATGAGGGATAAGAATTTAGAGGGAACACTTGATCACCAACCGCTGCCACAGTTTCTGACGGTAAAAAGATGTTTCCGGGTCGATAACTACTACAGCTGGACGTTTAAAAATGCGCTGTTCAAGAAACTGCCTCAAATCAAAGATGTAGCCGATGAGTCCTTTTCCAGCTTGGGCGTCACGAATTTGTTTCTCTTGGGTGGCACTCAACCTGCACAACATAATACCATGTCGGCGAATCCGTTACGGGTCAGTTAGAAAGCGAATTTTTGGTTGTGCAACGGGGAGTGTTTCTTGCACCAAAACCTGCTTTGGTTAGGCCATGTGTTGCGCATGCCGAACCATCGTTTGCCGGATAGAGTGCTGATTTCCGTGCCCCATTCAGAGTAGTGGAAGCAGAGAGGTGGCCAATTTTTGACCTAGCAGACGGGTATGAAAGAAATTACGAAAGGTTTGGGTGCTGACGGTGCCATTCGCCTTCCAGGATGGGGTCCACTGATCCCCTATGTGCCTGATTGGAAGCGTCGCATGAAATGCCTGATAATCGATGTCATTGGTGTTCTTGTTGCTAGTTTATATCCCGATTGCCTGAGTGAGTGTCTGGAGGTGTAGACACCTGGGAATGATTGTGGTAGGCTAGCACTACGTCCCTTCCCCGTCCACTTTCATTCTTCACAATAAGACTCAAATGAATCATGGTTGTACGGCAGTGAGTAATCAATTTTGAACACTGGTGATGTCCGTCGGTGATGATGATTTGTGGTGGGCTTATCACCAAGGTCTCACCGCTTTTGAAAATCAAACGTCCGGGCCGGACGTTGTATCACGTCGGAGGAATTCTATTTCCCGCGGGATTTCTGTTGCTGATGAGGAGTTTGCGTCACCCCACTCATTTTTGGATTCTTCCAGAGCGTGTACTGAAGTAGACCAGTTGGACTGTTCGTTCAACTGTTTGTTCAGCTCATCACCGAAGACGATTCTATGAATGAATTGTCGCTCCATCTTTTTCATCAGTCGCTTGACTTAAACTCGTCTTCTTTTGGTTAGCGATTCAGCTGGAACAGGGCGTGGCTACTTCCTTCAGAGAAGGTCGCTTTAGTCTCCCGGGGGTTTCGCGTTCTCCGTCATCCTGCAAGCCAGTAGCTGCCAGGTGTTTGTGGGATCTGCGGGCGCCATCATAGACGCTGGTTTTTGATATGACTTTCCTGGTATCGAGGTCCGCGGATCTCGACAAATTCCAGCGTTCACTTGATGGAGTCCGGTGGCCCGCGCAGGCTTCCCTAAAATCTGAGAGCGTTGGCTGGTTTCCAGTATCCTGCGCATGCTCCAGCCAATCTTCACAACATGACTGTGTATTTTCAGCTGCGGAGCTCGATATGCTTCCTTTGTTAAAGCGCGAATTTACTCACCCGAAGGTCCGTGGGTCGAACCCAACATCTGCGTCTCGACTGCTCCTGTCTAGGCTTGGGCGACTCGGGGGTATCTCAACCCTCGTGCTTCCTTCGGGTGGCATGGCAGCTATGCACCGGAAGGGTGTTACGGCTAAACTATTAATATTCCCAGTTGCTTTTGACCTGATCAGCTTGATACTGTTGAGCCACTAAAATCTGTTGAAGATGACGAACGGAGTTACTCTGCATCAACCTGCCTGATCTTGAGTAGAGGCGCGCACTAGAACGTGATCGGAAAACTTTTTCCTAGCCTCTCCACTGGCATCCGACGGCTACCTGATCCAACTGAGTTGATGAGAACTTATAAACAATTAAGTGCTAACGCTGGTGCTGAATATGCTAACAGTGCTTAGCACAAAGTAGGAAATTCGCCTTCCCTTCTCCTTACAGTGGACGTTGGCGTCGAATCTGCCACCCAACTATGCCTCTTTCGAGCTTGGTCGTCCAAATTAGGCATTTATATCCACCCTTGCTGACGGAAGTAGTCGACACAACTCATCTTTCTTGACTGTCTACCTACTGACACAACTAAACACCGTTTACCGCATTGACCTGAGTCGATGTTAATGGAAACAAAAACTGTGCGCTACAAAGGTGACCGTTGCTTGAAAGCCAGCTCAATAAAACGCTTTCATCCTTGAGGTAGAGTTCCAATTCCGCGCCGTAGTGGCAATCGCATCACCAGATAACCGAAGAGTAAAATGTGGAATATCTGAGGTCGTCCCAAGGGGTTCGGGATGCGTGACCGAAGTGAAGGCCTTGTTTGCGTGTTCCGCAGACACGAGATACACTGAGAGAGGTGGAAAGCAAGGCTTCAGCACTAGTTGCCTTTTGCTCATTTTAACGGAGAGCATGGACATTCATAGGCACAACGTGGACCAGATCTTCTAGGCTTTGTAAAGGGTTATTTTAGTTTACCGGGTAGTAGGTCTGGCAGGGAACACTGTATAAGTGACTGACAGCGGAATGCACTGGAGCTGAGTAGTCGATGGATATAAACGGGATGGGGGTAAGAGGCTGTGAACGAAGAGCTGCTAGTGTGGATGATAATTTACGATTGCCCAGACCGACAGGAAAGATTTTCTGATATAGCGCGCAGGTCTTTGACTTAAAAGTCGTACCCACAAGGCGTGGGCATTAGGGTGTACTTGGGGACTCTATCGCATCCAATATATCAATGGCCTGATCCACTTGGCTGTGGAGGACAGCCTAACCCGAGGATTCAAAGCTTAAGGCACGTATCTCTCACTCCTAATGTTACTACGTACTGCAGATGCGTTTGGAGCCACAGTGATAGGTTCTGACTATATTTCGGCTTTACTGGTTAATTCGCGTTGATGACGGTCAACCGTTTGGCAATAGTAGTGTGCGGCTTTCAAGGCGGACCTCTCCCACCCATCCTTCTTCGAAGTATGGTAACGTCGCTTGTCTCTTGTGGAAGCGCCCTGCTGCCTTACTCTCAACGCAGAGAGGCCGTGCGACTTTTTTCCAAACTGCCTCTTATTACGGTAATTCGTAGTATGGGATTGGTTGCTATTTGCGTGACTGCTCCACTTTGGCCTTGGCAAGGTTAAAGCTTGCGGAACGAAGTTCTGGCTAATGCAGTCCGCTAAATCGCAGGACACTCAAGCTAAACCACTTTGTCAAAGTGGCGTTTGGTTGGCGACAATACCCTTGGTGCGCAATGCCCTTGAGGCCCAATAATACGCTCTTTTGAAGCCACACAGATGGAGCGAATTGGCGAACGCGGTTCGGGCTCTTGAGGACCGTGCACTAATTTCACGCTGCATAATTCCGTTGAGATAATGCAACTACCCAGATACGTGAAACTCATCATTATGTCGTCCTTAAATTGCTGGGAAAGGGGCGTGTTCAGAAATTGATGTTTACTGATTTTGCTCTTCAGGGCAACGTACATGCCGGGGGGTGGTATGGGAATGTTCAGCCCGGCTAATAAAGTCCGCGCTTTCTGTTTGTCGTCAAATTTAAGAGGGATGTCTGCACACTAGATTGACAAGGTTTTCAACTGCCACGATACGTAAACCTGGGTTTAGAGGGTTATCTAGTGTTTGTCGCATTATTTCTTAAGGACGAAGTTGAACAGGAATCGAGAGTGGACATCAATTTTCCTAAGGAAGTTTGCCGAGAGCTCAGCACACAATCCTGTGTAGAAGGATGCGAGTATACGAGACTGATTGCGTTCACGAACCTTTGAGGTATTCCATTTTGAGAAGGTCTGGTTAAAGTGACGAATAAAGTGTCAGGTTCGAACGTTGAGATTTTTTGTCGCCTCTAGTCGACGTGGTACACAAACTGCTGATGGATGAAGGATACGCAGAACCCTGTAAAGTCCGACATGTTTCTGCTCTCCAGGCGGTTCTGGATACTATCAGTTGGCACCCAGTCACGAATACTAGCCTCTCAGTGGATAACCCGGTTGTGGGAAGCAGGTACATCATGTGCGGTCCAAGGGACTGCTTTCAGGGATTCCTGTGTCTGGGTGATTACGTCGCCGTTTGGGTCAGTGTACCGTGGTTGGGATCGGAAAAGTCTGAGTTTTTTTAAGATAAATACAAACCACTAGATGGTAAGGATGGAGAAAAAGCTTTGAAATAACTTAAGTTCAGGCTCTCAGCCCTAGAGCAAAGTAAAAGATGCACCATCCGAACCAAGCAGCTTGGTTGTGTTGATTGTTGACAGGGTCCAAACTCCCCTCTCTAGGGATCCGTGAGGTGCGCACCTCTGATGATTTCCAACAAGAATGAAACAGCTTTACTGTGCTTGCAGGCTTTTCAGCATGGATTACACTTGCGGCATGAAATCTCTGTTATAATTTCAGAATTTCCTCACATTTAAACGAAAGTATTATGTTTTATCGCACGATTCTGACTGTGGTTACCACGATTTTTATCTGGAAACTTACCGGAATATTGGTAGCCCGAATGCGTTCACTTATGTCTGTGCAGATGGCTGGTGGCCCCTCCGCCGAGCTTGGCAATTAGTTTGCAGGCGTTTTGTCATCAATCGAGGGTACGTCATCAACATGCGGCCCGCACACTACCTGATAAACTGCTAGTTTGCGTTCTGTACATGGTGGATTCTCTATGCACTTGCCCGATCGATGTGCATGTTGAAGCACTTTGACTTCCTAGCCGTAAAACAACAAGAATGGAGTCATCTGTGTCACCGTGTCCTGTATTTGAAAAGTGCATTTTGTAAACCTGATTTGGGTCCACAGCTCCTTTTGCATTGTTCGTTGTTCAGGGTCAAATCGAAATAGCCACCGTGGTTCTCCTCCGATGTTCGAAAAAAATTCCATCACATGAACTTAACAGTTATTTTCCCTACTTTATAGCTATGAAACCAAATGAAATCGGTGTTCAGTTGACTGATGAAGATTTAGAAACGATTAGAAGATGCAGGAAGCTTTCATTTTGGCAGGGAAGCGTGCCTCTCACAGTGACCTGCGTATGTGCTTTGAGAGTAACACAGCATTTTGGCTTCCTCAACACACTGCGTACACCAGCTTACATTCTGGCCGTGGTCTTTGGGTACATAGGCGGGAAGGTGTTCTATGTTGGCAAATGCAAACGAATGTTTCTGGCGCTTCGAGACAGTAGAATAAAGGACCAGTTGTTGAATTCGGATACATTTGGTATGGAATCCGATCGTACGTCTCCTCTGATTGTCACCACACCAGTGACACCTGAGAATCGAGATTCCAAACCACCAACAACTTATGCGGAACGTCGAGAGTACTACCGAATGCACCCGAATGATACTCGTCCTTATATTCCGGGGATTCCTGAGCAGACGCCCTCATCAGAACCGGAACCGAAGCTGGAGCAACGGCATCCATCCTTTTTCAATGATGATCGCCCCTCCGGATCTTATCAGTTCGATGATATTTATGCACCCCGAGATTAGCATCTATTGTTTTGTAGTGTCATGTTTTTTATTTAGAAAAAATTTAGTGAGCGAGCTGACGGTGTTTCAGTCAAACAGGAGAAATCAAGTTGCAACGACTTTGCCGGTAGCAGCCAACGGTTCCTCGAATTTTTCGTGCCTGTACATGAGATGACGGCGTACAGAAAGTTGTACGGATAGTCATTTTCTGACTCATTGTGTAAGAGGGATGCTGTTTTGCCTTCCGCCGTGGTGTTTATTAAACGGATACAAAGGCAAACTTACTCGAGTTTTTTCCGCTCAACGCGCATGACCAGTGTGTGTTTGTCGATTCTGTAGCCCGTTTACTCACGTGGAAGGAGTAGAAAAGGTTAAATTCTTGGCTGACTTTTTGTCACGACGATTTGGTGTTACTTAGCTCGAATGTGTATCCTTCATCTGGCGTATTGCATAACGACTTCAGTGGAGTCCTCATATCCTTTTTACGATACCTTTTCTCAATCTGGGTGGCTGGGCTTCTCCCAACTGCTATCTTATTCTATATCCGCACCAAATGCGCAACTGACAGGTGAGCTGCAATCCAAGCTCTTTTGGCTGCGTGGAAACCTTATATTGTCAAGTTTATGTTGTCCCGTGATATGAACTTCCTTGAACAGAGCCATCGTTTCGTCTAGTCGGTAGTACGTGCGGAAAGGTCTGGTTGTTCAGCTCCATTTTCCTAGCGAAAGTGGTAGATCTACTGGAGCTGTTGAGTCGATTTATGACCCTATCTAAATCGCGCACTTAATCGACGTATCGTCAGTATGTGTGATACTGGGCGGATTCTGTAGTCTCCCGGCGGAACTCGGCTCCTAATTTTAACTGCACTGATATCATCAACTAATGAACACAGTGGTGACTCCGTGGTTACTCCGTCCTTTCCACGACGGTATGCACGAGCATTATTCTTGGACTAAGTCCAATCTTTCTTATGAGGTCAGCGAATTGAAATGTTTGATTCGGATTGTAGTGACCTACTTGCCGCTCAGTGAGTGTGGCGCCATGATTTTTACTGCTAACGTATCGAAGGTTCTGCATTTTGAATTTTGAACAATCCAGGCAAGCGTGGTACAGTTGAATCGCTGGTTTCAAACTGTCGAACCTATCTCCTGTTTTTCCTGAAATACACTAATTTGGTTTTAGCGGGAGACTCAGCCGAATCTAACTGAATCTCTCGTTCATGATGTATCTCTTCAGCTGAGTGCACTGCACACGGCCACGTCATATCTCTCGCGGTACGCCATTGAAGATATCGCAGTATATTGTCTAGAGGGAACGTACCGGTGTTCATTTGGGTCTCCTATTGAAATCAAATTAGTATATTTAGCGAATGGCGTCCGATTTGGGTTCAAATAGAACATAAGTTTACCGGAAACTCTCGGACTGCGCTCACCTGATTAAACCTGAGATTAGCAAAACCAGTCACGGGCTGTCGGAGAGAGTGGTTTGCTCCGTCTAGTCATCCATCCATGTGACACCCACAGTCTCATACATGGTTGGCCAATGGTTAGAGGCCTGACCAACGCGGTCTCCTTGTCCTACAGGAGAACATGCGTGGCGAGCTGTTCTTTAAGAATGATAGTGCCCTCGTATTTCCCACCAAACACCGCTGCTTTGAGTCCAGGCTTCTGGGCCGAAAATTTTGATCCGAGACCCTAATCGTCCCCTTGTTTACTTCTGGTTGCCCTGACAGTACCCCAGCTTACGTCACACTGGACGTTGATATGTGCTGTGTATCAGAAACAGGGTTTCAAATGTAAGCACAATGGTCGGGCTGACCGCTCCATCACTCCACTCGCTTCCAACTACGCTTTCTAGCGGTCCAGAGGCCAATGCGGCAGAATGTGCAGGGGTTGGTATTGTTCTAAGGCATCGGTCGGAAGGACCCTTAGTTGACTGGATACCCGTTAGAAGTCACGTCTTCGGTCCGTCTGGCAACGTCTGTGAAGGAATCTCAAGCGGGAAGTTAGTCGCTTTTCCTTGTGTCTGCTTACGTCCCAAACGACCAACTCTGACGCCATGAAAGACAAGATATGGCTGTTAATCGACGTCTGTGGCGTTCATGCTGTCAGTTTCTATCCGGAATGTGTGAATGAGTTCTAGAGGTGTAGGATTGGAGTAAGCTAGGACGAATTCCTCTACCCGTCCACTTTTATTCCTTTCTTCACAATGGAGCTTTCAAATAAATTATGGTTTTAGGGTAGTGAAGCATCAGTTTTGAGCACTGATATTGTGTTGTCGATGATGATGATGACGTACTCTTGGGGTTGTTCCCTCATTCACACATCTGCGGGTCTAAGGCTGTGAACGTTGGCTTCCTGTAATTGGTTCGCCATTATGATGTTTAATCCTAAATAGCATCTGTATCGGCCAGAAGTTGGATCACCGAATACACTTGTTCACCTGTCGCTTACTTCTTCCATCATTAAGAGTATGTTGGATAATGTGGTTCGATTTTTCCTCCAGTTGTCCCCATTTAGACTTCAAATCACATTCGAGTGACAGTGCACTTCTAGTCTGCCAGTAACGTACTCCTGATTTTCAGTAGGATTCTTAAATTTGCTGCACTGTAGCTCTACTTGACCACTGTGTAAGTGTTTTTTATGTGTCTGGTAGCAATGATTCCTCTGTGAGATAGATGGGTCAATACACGTTCTTCCCGTAGTTAGCTCCACATGAGTTCACGAGCGGGTTCTACAGGACTAAAATAAACCTTTCAGATGATTGTTCTTCAGGGCCTCCATGGGAAATTGGAGAGGATACCAACATCAGAAATTCATGTGGCTCTGTAGAACAAGGTATGTGCCGGACAGAATTGAGGTTTTGGTGTTGTTCTGCCCATATTCCTCTAAGATTAACTGAAAGACTCATCTTTCCATCTAGTTATCTGTGCCTAAATTGCCGACAAATTTGCCCCTGGCATCTTTGCATCCGGTGAATTGGGGATGAAGGATGTTTCTTCTTTATGTGACGTCTGGTGATACGTGTCATCTAAGCAACGTCTGTACAGTTTTGGTTGGCTAGTTTGTTGCGCAGCCAGCATTGGGCTCAAGGGACTACGTATTTCCAAATCTTCATTTAGGGCCTTGAAAATAAATTTTGTGCAAATTAAGATGAAGCTGGGAAGCATGATAAGAACACCTATCAAGAATGGAGGTAGTCGAACCTGTGCCACAGCCAGCTTCTGTAGTTTGAATTTCGATTTGGCTACCTGTGAGAGACGTATACTACTTAGGTTCTCTGCTATTACCGCCAGTTTGTTGCTGTGACGAACCTTTACAAATTCTGCACAGTCGTTTGATGTAATCAACTTTCTCTCGATTTCTAACTTGTAGCGCAGCTTTCATAAACAGTCCCAACTAGGTTAGGCATTATTCGGGAGTTTTTGTTCCAGGCATATAAACCACTTAGTCCTATCCTGCGGGGATCACTGGTTAGTAGCATCAAACTGTCCTGGGGAATGCCCAGGAGTGGGCCGTGCCCGTTACTGGCTCTTCGATTTATATAATCTTATACGAAGCAGCCTTCTGGGGATTCCGTATACCCATTACTTTACTACCATTTCCAACAGTCCTTTCCCCTGGAGACTCCACCTCGTATTGGTCGACAATTCTGATAAATCTTTTGGAACTTCTCCCAGTGGAGGCAACATTTGGTCCAGGGGATGGGCACTCCAGAGAGGGACGACTGTTTGTTTGACATGACGGCATAATTCTTGGGAATAGTACCTACCCATATGTCAATCCAGAATGTTCGTTTTGATGAAGTATGACATATCAACTTCTGTTGTCAAATGAGTAGGCTGCCTGCTGGTTGGCCTCTGAAAGAGGAAGATACGAGATGCACCTATTCGCTCGGTCATCATAACGCTTCAAACTAATATTTACATTCGCAATAAATGATGGTTAAGAAATCAGGATCTATTTGTCAAATAATGATGAGCCAATATTTCGTACTCGATAAGAAAGGTCAGCCTGAAGATTTTGAAGGGGATTTCTCCTTCCTCAATACCGTTCTGTCTCAGGTAGTTAAAAGGTAATTTTCCGCCTCCAACTTTAGCAGTGTGAATCATTTCCAATCCACATGACCCTCAAGTTGAATTCCCGTGTCCAAAACGCATATCATTTGGTTCTCCATAACTGAGTTGGCTATTCTTTCGTCCCTTTCCCGTCTTCCAGTACATTTCATGAGAACATACCATACATAACGGCTTCTCATTTACGGTTGTGACTTGCATTCCCTGCCGGCTAAGCCTGCCTGGATTCGACCCTACGTGCGTTTATCCGGTTGCGGTTTTCAAGTAACCCGTGTATAATATTGAATATGATGGGACTTTGTGTTCTCATATTCTGCCAGTAATTTTCTCCCATGCACTGTAAGGAAGTTGTATGATGGTCTTTATGACAAGCGATGAATGAGTGGCCGGATCATCAGTGACGTGACTTAGTCATTATGATGGCCAACTTGTCAACTGATTGTGATTCACTGCTTTTTGTGGTTGTGCGAAGCTGTCAAACTTGGTGACTGATAGTATTTTGGATAAGTCAATAGTTCGATCAAATCCTTTTTATTCAATGAAGAATGCCACACATTTCTGATTTCTAAACCTATCAGGAAGTGCGGATGCCGCAAAACTATGGCTTACGGTAATTGTATACCGGCTCTAATCCTAAAGGTCATTACTTCCTTTTGCTGGGGTTTGCGCGCTTCGGAATTTCTCAGACTAGAAGGTGATTAGCTAACCTAACAGTTAACATTCCGAAAAATCTAAATCACGAACGAGAGCAAATTTTGCGACGTCGACATTTTTGCCTCTGGCTTTTCATAATCTCACTTGAGAGGCCACTATGCCTAGGTATCTAACGAAGGTGAAAACTGTTGAAATATATGATCAAGCTGCCTGGTGTAGGATTGGCTAGAACACCACTTCCTGGTAAACCTTAAAAAAACACCATAGTACCAGCATATCCGTATATGAGAGCTGTCAAAGTACACACGGATGGTAAGCAAATATACTCCTCACATTACCAACGCCGGTACCAAAGGCCTGTTTTTCCGGGTTTGAAAGCCATTCCCCTACCGACGCGTATATGACCTCTTTTGCTTGTCCACAGTGCAGGTAGTGATTGTTCCGTCTGGTCTGTTGCTTGGAGCGGCAGCTCAGCATAAACTGTGGAATCTCCGGGATAATGGAAATCTCCGAGTTGTCCGAGGACTCGAATACATGTCACAGAGTCCAGCGACATTAAAAACAATGTAATGATCAAGGATTTAGTAAATCGTTTCTCCATCTGTGAAAATCTGTTGAAAGGGAAAAGAAATGGTGCTTTAAAAGTTTAAAGTAGCACGGTACGACTTTGGTGGTAAATACATTTGAATGAAATTGCCTATTTCCTTACAATATATATATATATGTTTGAAAAATATCAAAAATTACATATGTATCTGTAAACGTGGGTTGTGCTGGTGTCTGGGTAAAATTGTCCATCTGTCAAAGATAGTTTTGTCGGTGGTGCGAGGAGATTTGGGATCCGGGAGACTTCATCCTGTAAGTGAAGCCAATCCATTTTTCCTGAAATTTCGTGAGGTGCGCAATGCTCGCGGTTCTCATTAAAAATGAAACAACTGTACAGTACTTTTCAGAATAGATTGGCTTCACACACAGGATTAAATCTCACTTGAAGGTATAGTTCTGACGAACAGCTTTTTCGAAGGGACCGCAAGATCCGCGCAATGTTGTTTTCATGTAAGAGAGTTCTAGTCACAGTGCATCTCCCCCGGATTTCCTTCCTGGCCAGGCGCTTCAATGCCTTGAAGGACAACCTCGACGTATTTCCACAACCTTTGCCGTCAGGTTCAGGGGTAAGTCATCAAAACTCGAAAAGAACTGGAGATTTCGAGGAAGAGTGGCTCCACTACTCCTCTGTTCAGAAATCACGGAATCCAAAATGTACTTGGCACGGCAATTGGGTTCTGTTCGAAGTCCAGGTGTAGCTCTTTTGGTTCACTCAGGTGTGTGTTTCTATTATTCCATAGCAGGATTTTTGTAGATTTCAAGCATTCCTTTTTAAGTCCCTCCTACGATACCTGATTAGTCATGGCATTTCCTCAAGAGATGTTCAGCTTCCAGTCCATTACTTAGGGAATAAAGCCGACCGAGAAGTCTGTGCTTCAGAAACACTTGGTAAACAAGCGATGGGTTCGTTGTTGACTTGCCCTTTGGTTTTGAGGCAAAAACTTCAGGCCAAGTTTATGGCCAGGTTGGCTGTTTTTAGACAGATGGAGGACCAGCTATGAAGACTTTCTCCGACTGGGATAATAAATCAATTGGATGCCTGTTGAAAGGTCTTGTTGGTTAGTGCAGGAGCGTAAGTCTTGAGGCCTATGGGTTGGGGATTCAAAACTACTTTGGTTGCGGTGGTTTTTAGATCATCCTACACGTAATGCAGGGTACTTCCGAGTTCGCCGAAGCTATCCGAAGTGTGCATGTCAAACAGACGCATATGTCCATTAGAACTCTCGCCTCCAATACATACCGATGCATTCGTTTTCGAAACCGTTGAGGTTATCTGCAATCTGACAGCCAATTCTAACACAATTTCACCATTGCGGTTGCTGACTGTAAAGGTCTACTGGGCCCTCAATACACTATTTATTTAATGGCACTACCTAGACACAAGGAGATGGAGTTACAGTGAACCCTATATTTGGTATCGTTCCAGCTGATCTCACCAACATCGTACACAGTTCTAAATCCAACTTGCCACTTTACGCACAATATTTTGATATTTTTATCTCTGAATCACATACTACAACCTCAGAACTACGAACAAAATCTGAAGCCGAAGATACTATATTGCGTTTCACCGTGGAAGAAGATCTCAGCAGTAAGTTCCAGTTTCTCGATGTTGCAGTAGCCAGAAGGATGGTTCACTTCTCAAAGTGGCATACGGAATATCTATATGTTCTGACCAGTGTGCCAGGTTCTTCCGCTCTGTGAACAGAGCCCATGGAACCCCCACTAATGGCATACTAGATACTTAACGGAGGGAGTCATCCGGAAAAACTTTGGTAGTGATCGGTTACACGGAGCATTTCATACGGAATAATTAGTGTGAATGTTCAGTAGTAAAAGAAAAAAGCCCATCAGTCGCGAAAAAAAGCCTATACACGTTCGGCTGACACATAGTAGCGATTTGGCTTCAGAAAAGCTTATTCGTTGCCTGAATGCCTGCCCAAGACGAACGTTCAGTGCAACACAGCTGAGTATACAATTCAGCAGTGACCGACTGTTCACTAAGAATCGCACGGATAAATTGCCTGTCTAAGATTCCTCTGTGGTCATTTATTTCTTTGTTTGTGAAAACTTCGCAAACTAATGGGACCGAAAGACTTGGCGTCTTTCTCAGAGAATCAAGGAGCAAATATTCATTCGCTTAAAAGCTGACACTATCGCCGGTCGCTTGATTGGTGCAAACCAACGGTCATTTGGTGTGACTTGTCGTGCAGTTGACCGAAGGACATTGGCTAACAGGTGCTCGACACAACCAAAAGGATCGCCATTTAGGCGAACTTAAACTCTTTGCCTTGATCCACCAATAAATACATAGTGTCACCGAATTTA
Source organism: Opisthorchis felineus (assembly GCA_004794785.1). Taxonomy (NCBI): domain Eukaryota; kingdom Metazoa; phylum Platyhelminthes; class Trematoda; order Opisthorchiida; family Opisthorchiidae; genus Opisthorchis; species Opisthorchis felineus. Next base: position 831,902 of record SJOL01000240.1, read on the forward strand.
TACAAATAGTGTGGCGAAACTATGCTATTTGAGTCTAGTTTGCTATTTTGACGTTGCACTTTTCCGATGAGAAGTGACTATAAGGGCCGTTCCTCGTTGATATTCATACGAGTTTCTAACAACTGCTGCCAAGTTTTTTCCTAGATGAATGAGGACATCCACGGCTCATTTGTGCTAAAAATCGCAGAGGTCTGAGGCAAGTTGTGAGAACAACCGCATTCCAAAGGGATTCAAATGACCTTACCAGCAAAGTTGCGGGCTACCCCGTGTGACTAGATGATATTCTAATGGGTTCCCTTTTATCAACCGAGGTGCTAAAAGGGAATCTTTGGATATATCCAATTAGTTGCTACGGCCAGACATCACACTGTCAGAACAGACGCAGCTTACTGTAATTGAAACACTAGAGAGTATGCAACCTAACCGAACCTCATTCCGTTTCTTCGGACTCTGTAGTCTGTGACCAAGAACAAGGGTCATGGTTCGAAGTGCCCTGGAATTCAAGATCAAGGACCCGAACCAGACCAAAATTGACGTTAAACCCCTTACACTTCTATCTTAGGCATTCAAACAAAGCAACAAGAATATCTAGCCGAGATTTATTCACCCATCGAAATATCGTTCGCAGACTGCTTTTCGGTCTTCTGTAAAACTGGACCGACCTAGTAACTTGTTGTCATGAGCTATGCTGCTGTGTGCTCTGGATTAAAAATCCTTTTCAAGAGGATGTTTAATCTTCTTGGCAAACATCCTCAGGAATTTGCTAAAATTCTCGTTCAACTACTGACTCCAGGTCGAAACCCTTTCCATAAAAAGGTGTCTGACTGTGAGGGTGATGATCGTGGTCATCGCTAACATCTGAAACAGAGTTCATGATGACCTCATTCACAAACCAAGAGTTTATAGGATACACATCAAGATATGCAAATAACTCAGCTAAAGTGATCCTGATGAATAATGCGTAACTTCAAAGAGGTCGCTCAATATATTATTGAATACCGTGAATTACGGGGCTTCATGTTGAAATTGTGAAATCAGTTCGAAGCCTATGACCGGAACTTCTAAGCCGATTTTTAAGTGAATCCGATCCTCACGCTGAAATTACAAGGTTATTTTGATGATCCATAAGTGGGAAAATATCAAGACGACAAAGCTCCAGGATATTTTTACCAAGATTGGGATGCCGACTGTGCAGTTCATTTGCCGACATGACTGCAAGCTAAAATTCAAGTACCATATAACTGGATTAAGTCTGACCCCAGTTGTTAGACGGATTATCAATCAAAGAATTTATGTTTAACATGCTACCGTGGATAATCCTGTTCACTAGGGGAATCCGAAGGCAACCGCTGAGACAGCCTACAGGGAAATCGGATAGCTTGAAAAAGCAGACCGACTCTAAGACCACAAAGAATGCCACAGATTGACCCTCTTGTTCACTAAGATTCCGAAGACAATCGGCACTTATCATCATTGCAGTGAGGATTTCGTTTTGTCAGTGAAACAACTGCACTCCACAGTCGTCTCATTCCCGTTAGTGGTCATGAGCAGTGCGCATCTCACGAAACTCAGGGTCTCCAGCTCGCGACATTCTGGCCTGTGGGTGAACACTGAACCGTTTGCTCACGAGCGGCTGATCAGCAGTGTGGTTTCGCTGACTGGATGAAATCTCAATTGAAAATTGCCAACTTTCCTCATGCTACCATCAAATCATCATGCTCATCATTCCTAAAAGTGGCCGTTACGCTTTAAACGGGTTCAACTGAAGAAGATTACTTTTGAATGCGAGTGGAATATATCACTTCAATATATCACTTCATTTGACTCAAAGTTTATTCAGTACTATACGATACAATTGATTTGGCCTTCACGAAATGATCATAGTGACCAGACCATATTGGTGGTCCGTACTGGGGTGCGCTGTAGTTTGCTTTAGTTGCAGCCATCCGATAATGTAGCATATATATCGTATTGTGAGTTCCCGCACAAATGTTCACCTGAAGTGAGTGGCTGGGAAACTGCCTACGCAACTTGCAACTTTACTTAATCTGAAGTCAGTCAGTGAGGTAGATTACAGGCATGCGCTTACGACGTACCGTTACGTCAAGTAGGTACACTTGGCAGGAATTTAAATTTGTATTTAGAGGGTACGCAATACGCAGCGTTAACCGAATGCATCGTAAGTGCACCGAAAACCAAATACCTGAATCGGTCGGTGCGAAATCCACTCCTTCGATAGATCGTTACCGTCACAACTGTCAAGGCTAGACAGCGGCTTACGCATATTTAAACATTGATTATTACGGTATAAACGTTAAGGTCATATTTTCTCTCCTTCCCACTACAACTCTGCAGATTAATCATTTTCACCCCCCATAATAGCTTACAATTTCAAAACAAGAATGTTATTTCCAGGTCTATTTGCTGACGGGGCAAGATTGGACACATGTGAAGGTGGCTTACGTCTTAAGGTGCATCATCTAGTAACGGCAGTGGAGCAATAACTTGAAACCAAAGGAAATTAGAAATGCCACTATGTATGTATGTATGTACGTATGTAACCGAGGGACATTCTACACATGCTTATTCCTTATAGTAAATCTCTCAGAATCTTAACCATCCAATCTCCGGACTGGCCGATCTGCAGACTGTAACTTACGTGTGTTGTTGCCATCCATTAATTATGAATTTCACTTACTTTGACCTTGTGTGAACTAGCCTCCCAGGTTACAACTTCACCGGTAGGCGGATTTCTCCCATTTAGAAAGGGTCGATTATTTGTTGTTTTTTTGGTGGCAATGAGGAAGTTTGTACATTTCAAACCAGGGATGGATAATCTCCAAACACAAAGGATGTTAAATTGCCCAAGATTTTAGAGGACAGTCGGTTTGCACAGTGAGGTGTGTCAGAATAAACAAGTCATGTAAAAAGGTCAACCATGAGATTTTGAAAGCAATGTATACAGCATGGGGTTTCCTCCGTAAACCTTCTTTGAGGATACACAGATCTACACAAGTTGTGCTTTCATGATCCCAAGACGTTCGGTTCATCCCAAGATGAAATATCACTTTGTGAAAGCACCCGTGAGTATTCCTGGAGTGTTCGGCTTAATTTTTGGGCAATTTTCGCAATAGCACTACTAGTTTACTATCTTTACGGTTAGAAACGGACGATGGCTGCAGAAATTCTGTGCATCACGTGCATCACGCTTTCAACTTGTAAACATTTTGTACTTGATGAGGATGCAAACGACCCAAAGTCTTCTTGGCGCAGCTGGATGACATGTAAATTACTCGAATGTAATACCCCACGTAACGTAAGCTAGTGATCAGCACATAAATTTTTTAGTCAGTTGCAAATATCGGCAACGGCTGATCTCACCTGATACTCTCAAGATGCCTTACAGGTGAGACATAGCTAGGCGTTCTTTTCTTGTTGGACAGCTCCGAGCAGTGCACTTTTATTCGAGGCCAACATTTCACAACCGACTAAATTCTAGACTTCGGGCATGGGGATTCCGGAAGTGAGTGGTGTCACATGGAGTCCAAAAGTCTTACTGTTTTGTGTTATACATAAATATATGCATATACGTACATAATATTTATGGCTATGGTCAACCAATGTGGAAGATATATCCTTTTCGAAAATAAGGCTATTTTAACTGTTTGGTACTACTTTAACTTACACTGTATCGAGGACCGTGACAAAAACCTAGTGGAACACTACGGTGCCTACTGAGTAATCTGCACCTATTTGTAAAATCTTGCACATTAAGGGTTACTGACACTCCCAGGTCCTTTGCAGATTTAGTTCATTCCCTTGGAACCATCCCTGTAAGAGTAAGCTCACCTAACGAGGAGACAGTTATAGAGGCTGAAACTTCACTCCACGCCACTCCTTTCTAAAAAACGACAACGTCTCAGAGCCACGTGGGTGCTAATTTCTGGTTCCTTGATTAGCTGATTCATTCCCACAAAAAGGAGGACTAAAGGCAGTCGAGCTGAAATGTAGGACGACAGATCAAGTTTGCCTGGCATCCAAGTGATCCTTACTGTCGTCGGTTTCAAAAAGAGCGCGCTTTTATGATAAAATTGTGTTGTGGTTCTTTTTTAGGTTTGGTTTGGTGCAACTCGCTAGGTCCTCATGATGGATGCTGGCAAGTAGTGGAGAGAATAACGCTATGATAGTACATGTGATGCATGGATTTACACGAGCACTTGGTGTCTATAACACCCAATTCAGACAACGTGGAAAACTTTGCTGCATCTCCAAGAAAGCTGTGGGAAAATATCCCAATACACAAGCAACCTCACTACCTGAGAGAAGAGGCTTCCAGACGGGTGCTTAGTGACCGCCCACATACTCGGAAATCACTTTTGTAAGCGACATCGGTGAACTTGGAGAAGAAATTGAATAACCCGATAGCACATGTACTTAATTTTCACGATTGAAATTTGTACGAGGCTGCCGAAGAGAATCCTTGTGAATTGAGCAGGGTTTGATCATTGTAGGGGTACATTAGTAACATTGTCGTTATCCAAGCGTCAAGATCTCAACGGATACGTTCATCTTATCTTTCCCAAAGGAAATAATGCCGGTAGAAGGTATCTGTCAAGCAGTTCAACCCTCACACATTGTGTGCAAAGTCTCTTACAAGTCCAGAGAGGCGTATGTGCAGTTTTGCTCGATAAAGCTGGACAATACGTTTGTACAAGCTTTGTCAATTGCCATGGGTTTTGCAGTCTTCGTTGTACGGGTGGTGAAACTGAACACGAAATTCAAGTTTGAGGTTTGTGTTACAAACAGATGCGCTAGTTCCATCCTTACAGCTAAATACAGTAAATCCTGTTAAGTTCATGAAAATGCCGGTAGGTTTATGTTATCAATTCCTAAACTATGAGCCAAGTTTTGATCAATCCTTGATGAAGGAACAATTTTACTAACCAAATGATGCTAGCGCTATCGAAACGTTTAGGGATGGATTCCTTGACTGTTTTGGTGGATCAGTCGATTTGGGAAACCCGTATATGAGAAAGTCAATACATAGGCGGAAGAAAATTTTGCTTGCAAAGTTGATTTGAAGTAAGCTGGACGTAGTAATGCTAATACTTCGTAGCGCACTCCGCAAATCAGTACAATGATACGATTGACTTATGGTTTGCTTAAATTGCGAAGATCTCATATACTTCCCGGATCCAATTAGGACAGTTTGAACTGTACCTATCAAGCCTTGGTTAAATGCTTTGCCAGGATATAAGAGCCAATCAGAAGGGGCGTCAACCCATAGACTCTAGTACACTTCAGTTTCTTAGCCGCTTAAAGATCTAAAGCTAAAGTCTTGAAATTATTCGACTGAGTTTGCTCGAATATGATTGTTTCTCGTACATTTTGGTTGAAGTGATACGATGAACATGTGGAGCGGGGTGTCCACGAAAATCGATATATTCTCTCCCATAGTCTCATGCCTATATACTAAAAGCAAACCAAATTAGCTGTTAGCTGGGATGGCAAGGAACGGAAATTCCCAGGCCAGATTTTGCAGAAGGGATTCCCAGATCGATATTCACATAATAACTGGATCGCCATTGTGGTGCTGACTGATACACACAATCAGTGGTCCCTGTTGTCTTTCAAAGTGAAGCTTGAGAAATATTGAAAACAAACTTCAAGTCTCCCCAAAGACTGATTTGCTTTTCGCAGTTGCCACATAAGCCTAGCTGAGTTGAATTAATAGATTGCGTCTCAGGTAGGTTTTGATTTCCATAGACGTTATTACTGATGAAATTGACCGCATTTCCGCTATTTTATTCATTAGTTTATCACTTTATTTATCATTTTATTTTATTATTTTAATTTTATTTATATATATTTATATATATTTTATGATGTCTATTATTCCATTATTTTATTCCTAATCTTGAAAGACCAAACAGTGAACTCTGCTGCCAAGCCCGGCAGACAATTTAAAAGCCAACAAATAAGCAAATTGGAGCTGCTAATACTTCATCAGATTGTCGATCAAATGTGCTCAATGGGCAGTACAAGCCTGAAGAATCTCCTTCAATACCTCATGCCTCTGAACAAAGAACATGAAGTAGAAACTTATTGTCCTGGATTGGAGCGCGTTGTGAAAGTCCGCGCTTTTTAATGCAGGCTTCCACAGTGCTGCAGATGGTGTCGATATGTGCATGAAATTACAACTAGTTGCAACTTACTTTGGCGATAGGGTTATACATTTTATACGGACCTATTCTCACGTGTCCAAAACATCAGCGAGTGAAGGCATATTGTCTACCGAGGGTTGAGCAATTTTTGACGGATACATTAGAAACTATGGTCATTTGTGTCAGCAGTGAAGTTGGCGGACGGCTTAACTTAACTAATTTTGACTAACTATTTTTGAAAACTCACGGAGGGCCTGACAATTAACTAACCGTAAACACCTAGCAGAAGTACAGTGATTTGGATAAATTGATCGGATTTAGGAGAGCTGTTTTTGTTTTTCGTCCTCAGGATTCTCTATTAATTAGTTTAGCTGCCAATGAAGATAAAAGTTCTTCGACCGAGAAGTCTTTAGAGCAGGACTATTTTTTTCATGTTCATCTTTCATAATCAGCCATGCCAAAAGAACCTCAAAGAACAATTGATGACTACGTAGTTCTCCGGGAAAAGTCTACCGTAATATGCTACAATTCGAAAGGAATAATGCTTTTCGGATCAGCCAATTGCTTGAGAAAATTCAATATCTTATATTTTTCTGTTTTATGAGTCTTTCCTCCCTAGAATTGTTCTATGGACGACGCTGATTCCGGTCTGTCTTTCACCGAATATCAGCAATGAAGCTTTAATTGCACGCGTTATTATCAATACTATAAATGTACTGATAGGTCTTGATCAGAATTAGACAAAGATAACATTGCTACTCACATCCAAGCATAGAGCTTTTAACCTGTCATTCTTACTACACACCACGTGCTCTCATTTGGACAGCGTCACTTGTTTGGTATGGATTTATCCTGCTCACAGGATTTTTTTAAATTGTTGCTCTGTGATACAACTCCTGATGAGGTGATAGACGATTACGTTTCGGTGCGTTTAATATAAAGAAATCGCCGTTGCACTCAGTTACCTGGTAAGCTGACGGATTTATTTTGCTTAAGGCTGGTTTGCGAGTAATGTCTAGCAATGGACAAGTTTGTTACTAGTGAGTGCTCAACAGTTTGCTGCAATATCACAGTTTATTGGGAGATAACGGGTGATCTCCTTAGGAAGACTAGACCGATAACACACTCATATACTGGTCTAGAATATTCCACACAGTCTAATAAGCCAGAGTTCCTTTGATGAGTCTGTCAGCAAGGTTATCTGACGAAGAGTGTGAAACAGGCCATTTTTCTGATTTGTGATAATTCGTTTTTGTGTAAAGGTGCTTATACTAGACGATATAGATTAAGAGTGGTTCTGATACTGACATCAATTAGGTTAACGGTGGTGATGACGAAAATGAGAACTACCCAGGCGAACAAAAGTGAGATTACTGTTAAGCAAATCTATCGATCAAAAAAGGTTTCTCAGAGTATAAAAGGTAGAAACAAACAATTTTCGAAGTCAGTAATGCATTTGGCAGTATTTGATGTAAATAAACGAACTGAGGCAAAGAGAAACATGGGAAGTGTCCAGCCAAATACTCATTAGTGGGAATTTGTTGCTACTGGTGTTTTTCAACCAATGTGGTAAATAATCCATTGGTATCCAGTAATGGTTTTATTGTTAACAGTCCAACACAACTTGTTTTGTTTAGAGATCTGTTATGACACGAATTAAAAAAGGATGACGTAAAACAAAAAAAACAAAAGCTATTTTACCAGGCGGAGTCACGATGAAACTGGAGAATGGGCTAACGTGGAGAATATTTTGATACCCCATGACAATTGTATGTCCAAACAGGCTGCTGTTTGTCACGCGTTGGGGGTGTGGGTTCGGAAAGTTAGCCAACTGATAAGGTTTATTTTTCTCAAAAATTGAATAAATGATGGCCCTGTTTCTCTCAGCGTACGTCCGTGCTCGTTATATACGGGTGAATGCTTTGTTGAATTCCTTCCCTTTTTCCAAGTAGTATTTAGCAAAAGTTTTCAACTAAAGCATGTTATGTAACGTGTATAGTCACGAAAATAAGATTTTCAGACGATTAGAAAAAGGCAATCTTGATAAAACAGCAGTTGGTGTCGTACTGTCTACGTAACTGGCACCGCCTGATGTGAATTGTAGTAAACGTCTTCCAATTTCAAAAGTCTACGCTAATGGGTCGCCTATATGTGATCTTTTTGCCAGGTGGTCTCTTCAGGGAGGGTAAAACATTAACCAGCACTCAATAAAACGTTGCTGAGTGATAAAGAGCGATGCCACCATAATCGATGCGCATCACCGTGAAAAATATCTTACAGTTTACGAAGCATCCGCGGAATATGGTATAAAATGGCAAGTTGTTTTACATGGAATAATGTCGCCGTTTGGGCCCAAGCTAAAATAGTGCTTTGGGAAGGATTAAATCAAACGCAGCAGCGGAAGTCGGTGTGAGCGATTATAATACACTGGTCCGACAATCTCGTAGAAATCGGTGATAATAGGTCACCGGCTAAATCAAAGTATGAAAATCATCAAAA
>SJOL01000240.1:841020-887686 GCA_004794785.1 Opisthorchis felineus
CATTCACATACTAACAACCAGTTTCTACCACACACTACCAATAACATGGATTCTAGTACTGCAATTCAGCTGACTCATAGAACTTGTAATGTTGCTCATATCAAGCAAAAAATCATCAATAAGTTCATATCCAGTTCTAACATGAATTGCGATGAATAGCACGGAGTGATTCAAGATCATTGACCAACCCAAGGGTCGTCCAGAAACACTAATCGACCGATTCTTCAGTTGAATACCGTTAGCACGGAATATGGTCTATTAGGAGCTGTATGTGTGCTACGGAAAAGTTGCTCATGAATCAGGCTGTCTCGGAGTTAAAGCTGTATTGCAAAACAGATGAGAATCGATTGTGAGTTGCATGTTGTGTTGTAACAAACGGTTCGGAGTTTTATTCAGTGCTACTAATGTGTGTTCTCTGGGATATCCGGTTAGTAGAAGATAAAAAATGTCGCTGTAAAAAATTTGCAATCGAGGATCAGTCTTGGTTTTATGTCTATTCCATGAAGTCAAACTGAACCAAAAACTACAGACAGCTGGCTACAGCGTGTGATGATGGGATTTAGCTGCTTTTGGTTTATCAAAGATCCATCGAATATCTTATACTTTGCTATTCATTCAATTGTTCATTAATCTGTGAAACATGGACGCGGACCCCTTCAACGTCTGCGGAACATAATGCTCATGAGCATAGCCAAAGTGAGCTCTCCGGTACTGTGTAAACAAATTCGGCATGATTCACTAGTAGCTATTCAATGATGAAGCAGTTCGGATACAGTGAAGTTTACTAACTTTTACACAGAAGCTGGAAAGACTTCGATAGTTTTTGAAACCCTCTCTGCACGGAACATAATGCTTTGGGATTTCTGTGAATACAAACGTAAAAATAATCCCAAATCCGGCTAATGGCTACAAGGAGTAATAAGCCTTAACTTTTCTAATGCTCCAAATCTTGCGTAGCTAATGAAATAAAGATATACGGACGAACTCACTAGGATTTCGCGCATTAAGAAATAGTGAAGTGATACCTGCTTAGCTTCACTTGATACGGAAGTATTTGTAAACTGCTTCTGGTATGCTTTTGTCACACGTTTTTCCTGAGCATCATGCTATCTTTTCAACAAATTTCTGCATTGCGGAGTTACGACTCCTGCCGCTTTTACCCCTCCATTTATATGATACCCTGGAGTAGTCCCTCTTTTGCATTTTTGTATTCTTCATGGGATTTTCAGAAAGTCTCATAGTAATTATATTTAGGTATACGTTTGTGTGAGTCTTATTACTCCCCTTTCAGTTTGATGAGGGATGACATGATCAGCTTATTCTTTTGCACGATACCTACGCTGGACGCTCAGTCGCAGTTGCATATTGGGCGAAAATGCAGGCATCAAAGCAATGAAATGTTCTGGAACTCTAAAGATAGTATCGAGTTGGAGTGTACTATACAAGCACCTCAAATGTAATTTATTTCATTTTACATTAGTGAGTGTCTGGAGGCGAGAAGTGGGAGTTTATGCACGCAAATGTATGTCAGATGGTCCAAGAAATTTTGTGCGATGAAAAAACTTCCAATTACGTAAGAATGGTGCAATTGCAGGGTCGAACACACGGACAACCATAATCCGGTGAAAAAAGATTCGGTGTGTCGACAAGATAAACTTTCAAAAAAGGACACCTTCCTGTAACCGTTTGAAACCTTACAAACACGGTGATGAAACTAAAACTTTGTACCGCCCTCATCTCAAAGACACCTATAATGCTCATTGACGATTTTATAGGGCCAGTTAAGTTGATCGGGACAGCTACATCCAATATCTGTGATAGTATTCGCGAAAAGAAGTTGAATCATTAAATATGTGATTTGTTTCCGGAGGGATTTTAACTCCCACAGATCATGTGTGCGATTCTTACGTCATTTCTCCAGGGTTGTTACTATACTCTTCTGCCACATATGCAACTTTGTTGTACGTTGGGACCGATGAATGTGAATGAACATCAGACAGTCGCCCGACAGTATCTTCTTGCTATCCCGATGAAAGGGACCAAGGGGGTCATTGTTAATGTGTCCAATAATTTTCTGATGAGTTTTCTCAGAAGCCCGTATACAGCGTTCATTCCATGCAGAGCTCGGCCATCTTAGGCAATGGTCTTTTTAATAGAGTACAAATAGTCTCATCAATATATCATTTATGTGATTGAACCCGGTATTTTATTTCACAGACGAAATATACTACGGTAGCTATAGTATTGTGAATTCGTTTGAGAAGGTTTATGGTTTAAGGACGTCGACAAGACGTGTACTAGGGTGATTCTCTTCCACATTATTTTAGGTCCTACATTTCATGCATGTTTATTCCATCCAACTGACTTCGCTGATTCCAGTCTATCCAAACGTGTCCCTTCATGCATCAGTATGACCGGACACGGCGTTTATGATACGGATGGAATCGTTTTTGCACGACACTCAAAAAGGTTTAGAGTGACCTACTATCAATGTGAACTGACGCTCACTGCCTTCACTGTATTGTTGTTTCAGTCAAATGAAAGGGTGGAAAAGAATGTTGAGCGCTACAACGTGATTGGCGTTCCATTAGTTCTCGTCCGAGGTGCCTGCTAAGTCTTAGTAACGGACCAACGACAGCGTGAGCACACTCGAAATCCGTAGGATGGGGAGGATGAGCGTAACTTCCGAATACAAGCGCCGCGATGATAGACCAGTTCACATATTCAGCATGTGCGCTCCGGTGCTTCGCTGCAAATTCCACAGATGTAAATCTGTGAAAAGCCGTGCGACTGTGAAGAGGCGATGCTTACCAAATGCATATAAAACTTCAATGATAATGTAGCTTACATGCACCCCCTTGAATGGTACGCCATCCCCTAGGGGTGGCGCATCTCATCCTCGTACGGCAACTAGGGGCCAACGGTGGATAAGCAAATGACTACAAGAAACAAACTGTTTATCACTGGCTAAAATTTCTTGGCCCTAGCGACGCTACCAGCCAAACAGTCAGCACGCACTGGTGAGATACAAGTTTCGTCCCAGAGACTCTAGGTGAGGAATCCAGATTTCTGGTTCAGATGCTTCTTACTGCATCTATCTGAGCAAAAAGGCCAACAACTCAGGGATGCTTGGTGTTGTTTTGACTAACCATGCCAAGGAAGCAGATACCGTCTGGGCTACAATATACACAAGGCTTGCAGTTATTTGCTTGGAAGTTACCCTCGTGGGCTTGACTGTTATTGGTGTAATGGGTCTCATTCATTAAACGCCAAACTGATAATGAAGGTATAACCTCCGGAAAAGCGGGTGGGGGTACGCATAACAAACCACTTTGAGTTACCTTCAAATTCTGCCAAATGATCCCCCTACAGCTTTACTGGGTGCTCTTAAATCTGACCAATCAGACACCCGTTTAATCCCGGTAAAGCACTTTTAGAAAACGGATACGGCAGACTACGTGGCGTGACGTCAAGGAGACAGATTATCTGAGTAGATGTTTTCTTGCTATAAAACCCAAGAAACTGCCCTACTACCAAATCACCTGAACTTTGTACACTCCGACAAAATGCAAATCGCTTCGCAACAAAATTTTCCATTTTATGACGTGACATCAGACATGAAGTCCTCGTGGCACCTAGGTGTATTCGCAAAAAATGCACCCAACGGATCGGATATATTTTATTCTCAGTGGAATTTATTGTGTGACGCAAACGGAGATTTCCTAAACAGGTATAATGAGAAGAAGAATCGATGGCCAGAAGACCTCCGGCAATAGCTAAGCCAACCCACCCCGATACCATTCCAGGTTTCACGAGCAATGACATTATTATTAAATAATCAGTTAACTCTGTTACCTCTTAGATCACCAAGAAAATGAAGGATAAAAGGCCCACTGAAGGATATGGTATCCAAGATCAGGCCTAGAATCCACATATGTCGCGACAACTTTCGAACCTTCCACAAGATATTTTGTTCAACCTTGAAAATTACAGGCAACTAGGAAGTCCAATGCAATAGGTAGCGGTGATGGCTGTGGTAACATTCTCACCTAGGATAGATCAAGCTTTTTGCTCCTCTCTAAAAAGCAAGGGATAACCGAGGACGTTCCATCCTGTACCAAATATTTTGTCTATGATGGACATCGGGAAATCATTTCAAATAGGACGACCTACAAAGATGTCGTCAGTTTACTTCCAGACTGCATTTAAATTGGTTGCTCGCAAATTAATTCAGAAGGTCTTTCTGGATGATGGTGTATCTCCGAACTTCGGAACTTTCATCACGATTTATTGTTACTTAGTGATCGCCGCGGAGCAAAACTGGAACCAGTCCAAAACGATGTCTGGTATGCAACAAGACTGCTAATCATTGCTGGTGACCTTTAGCGTTATCACTTGTTGGTTACTTAATATGGCACTACAGTTGTGGTCTAGCGTAAAGCTAAGTCCAACCTGCATAGGTGATTTAGACTGCGCCGGTGAAAGCTATATCGGATGGAAAACTAAATGTAATCCGAGATTCGTTAAATAACCTAATTCCCAAAGTTTTCGTGCTGGGGTTAGGAATTTGTGCCACAGTTGCTAATTTCTATCCAGCTGAATCCACGCCATGTTCCCAAACTTTGGAGAACTGCTTTCAAACATTACTGCTTTTACGTTCATCGCTTTCCCCATTCTAATTAATAGAGGAGTGAAATGAAAATCCCATTGCGCCACAACACTGGACGGCGTATCTACATGCAGCCAAAGTCCACCTGTTTGAAATCAACTGAAGTAGTTTTACATGGGGAAATTTTGTTTCCTGTTCGTGCTTAACACAAGTTGCCCTCTAGAACATAAGGTACCCTTGGGAGACTTCGGTGAATGCTGGTAGCCATCTATCAAACAACGGTCTCAAGTGATGCGGTCCACAATCACTCTCAAGTACACCATGAATATTTCAGCTTCTCTAGCAACAACGTGCACATGGGTCTGAGATCCTGTTTCACAAGAAGGATGTTAAGATTTAAAACCAATATTAACTTTTACACAAGAGTCCACGATAGCATTATCACGTTGGAGGACAACGAATGATTCACTATGGTCAGAAGCAGTGTGAAATTCTCCGTCTTAGCATAGGCGACACGATCCGCTCTGAATACAGTGATAGGTCACGATTCGTGCAGATATCACGGCCAGTCGTCACTGATAGAAAGCAATCGCGCTTATTCTGAAGCCAACTACTAATAATTAAGAAGATAGTGCCATTGTTATAAAATAATTAAATACTACCCCACCACTTAAGTGGCTGGTGCACCATTCATTTACTTGTTCGGTTTGTTTTACTTCTATAAAGTTGTCATAGATTAAATAGCACGAGTACTGATAAGATGGTCCGGAAGTGTATCTTCTAGGCAATGATGGTGAGCGTTTTGGGAGACGTGTTGATCTGCGTATTTGACCGATGAATTGACTAAGCGGTCAATTGGTTAAAGTCCCGACAGCGTTATTCTTTATTGGAGTATTAAGTGAACCAGCACAATCTTGCCACTTAAAATGAGGACGGCAGACGTATCACACTAAGAGCGATCTACGAGTGGTTCAGAGGAAGAATAATTTCACAAGATGAGTGGAACTTCCATCTGAGAAGTCGTCACACGAGGAACCAGTCAACAAGCTTCCACGTGATGTAGTCTTTGTGACTGAGGGACGAGAAACACTGTAACATATCTAAGTGAGAGCTAATCAAACTACTGTTCAGCAGCTCAAGGCCAGACGGTTGAGTAACCAACCACTGGCCGGAAGATTTTTGGGTTCGAAGCTCCCTGAATTTCATGAGATGTGGACTGCTGATGATACCCGGTAAGGACAAAGCAGCTATAGTGTGCTCCTTGGCTTTTCTCTATAGATTGGCCTCACTGACAGGACGGAATTTCAGCTGCATGTTTTATAGTCCTATGAAACTAGCTGTAAAATTATTCTCATTCCACACCTGGATCGCCTAATGTTTGGTCCATTTTGATTTCCAACCTCGTTAATGAATTATTTAACAAACAAAGAAACATTACATCTCAAATTAGAGCTACAAATTGATCAGCATTTTATTCTTGGCTGCCTGCGATCCCAAGGCTTGTTTTGGGATCCAGACAGTGCCTGCATAGTTTTACATCAGTGAAGCCTGGGCAAGCTCTACGGGTTTTTCTAGGTTTTCCGTTCGTAAAAGATACTTCACCCACGCTAGCGGCTGTTGGATCTAACAGCCTCAGCTTAACCAGATACTGAGCAGATAGTAGAGCTTGTAAAAGCGATATCAATAGAAAACAGGCAAACAGTCGGTTAATTTAAGGGTCTTGAGAGTGCCTTGTCAGTTCTACGGATAATCTACAGGATATGCTACCGTAACTAGAGTAAAGGTTTTTTTGAGGTCGCTCCAGGATAATAGTAACGCGTTATGTCATACATGTTCACCCTGATAGAATGACGAAGACCCATGATACAGCACAATCAACTTGTGAAAATGAACTAAAATGCAAAAAGGAAGAAATATCCATTCATTAGCGGTAAATTTGATATTCTATGATTGTTTTGTGACCGGGAGACAGTTGGTTTGGTCAGGTTATTATCAAAGCAAGACAGAAGTCAGGAGTGCTGGAGTGTTACGGTGAAAAAAATGGAACCATATTCGATGTCCATCAGAGTTTCTCAAACAGGTGTTCATAGTTTACAGGTTCACGTATGTCGGTTAGATCTTGATTCAAGCCAACGCGTTACCCATATCTCGCTCTTGTAAACTTCCTCGGGGAGCACTTAGATTAGTGTTCTGTCTTCAGCCTAATCTCCCTCCATTCAAAAACGCTCCTGTTAATTTGACTGAGAAACACTTCATTTCTTCTTCGGGCACAGTCAGTGGATAGTAAAATAGTAATTGACACTGATCTGCCATGTTCGTTTGGCACCGGAATACGATGTAGAGAGTCCGTCAACTGACGGGATGAAATGTTCATGAGGACGCTAAAGTGGGTGGTAGTCAGGTTTGCCTGAACTGTGAACGTATAATCTATCATTCAGAAAACTCTAATCTCATTAGGAAAACCATGGTACGGTAAATGGGACAAATGGTTATGGTGGTAATCGTGAGTAGCAAACCCCACCAAAATGTAAGACAAACAGAAGAGTTTTACAGTCTAATCTTATCGTACACATCGTCACGTTTGCTGATAACCATCACTAGAGATCGTTATTTGCTTCAAGGTTACATCACAGAAGTGGAAGTTATCACGTATTTCTTACTGGAACGTCAGAAACGGGCTGATGTTTAAGACTCATCAAAAATGCAATTACGTCTCTTAGGGAGTAGATGGTTTTTATGTGAAACTTTCCTGCATAAATCGCAATAAATCTATGCTACCAAATTCTGAAATATGACTTCAAACGTGTTGGGAATGAGAAGTGACTGTGCACAGGTAATTGGTCATTAGAGGGCAAGTTTAAAGGAAACAAACCTAGGGATTTAACCCTTCCACTGGTTAACAAAAAACTGTTTCTGTTGTATTGGACCTATTAGCGGACGGATAATCAAAGCTATTTTTTCACTGAAAGAGCTCAAGTCGACAAGCTTGTGTCATATCAAACACAGTTCACTTACTGCTTGTTTGGATACCCTCTAATTATCGGAGGCGATGAAGCACGTTAACATCTATGAAGACTTGCGTGAATGCAAGCATGTTACACAAATCAAACAACCGTCAAAGAAGTTGAACTGGAAACCTAAGTCGCCCAGAACAAGACACTTGACTAAATAAAATTCCACGCTGGCTTATATAGAAAACGGAATTTCTCTAATCTCGACACTTTCTTGCCGCTCACCAAAAGAAATTTGTATCTAAGTGGAACGATGCAAAGCCAACCTGTCCGTCATCATGTAGCTACAGAAGTTTGCAATATTCTCTCTTCCATTTCAAACATGCGCCCCATATGCGCTTTGAAGAAAACCCAATTTTCTGGGAAGTACGAATGGGCAGATTTTTCCTTCCAACTATAAAACTGTATCCCCTGATGAGGGATAAACTGTCGATCACAATTAGATGGATTCACTCTCAGTTCTCATGGTAATGATGGGTCAAAAGGTTCTTTGGTGTTATTGTAAGGTGAGATTTTATGGGAGACACTGCTAGATGGCGGGCCACGTTCTACCTAATCGTGCATCTTCATTACGTTTGACGTCAGTCGAAAAAGTGTCACAATAATGCCTTGTGTCAAAAATAAATTAAGTTTTAATTTTAATCGTGCAATTCAGATATCATCAGATAACTTACCAAACTGTTTATTACACTAAAGAATAAGACCTAATTTTCGAAGATGACGAAGATTATCCTAATAAAACTAACAGAAATTTCACTTGAGGCAGTATGCTGTGTGAAATCTGTATAGAAATCTTTAGGATTCCATATACAACGAATGATACGTATTCATAAACAAGCAGCATAGCTGCTACAGGAAAGTGTTGTACGGTTGAAGGGCGTGTCGGTCTGGTAGGTTTAATAACATTATCTGTTCCAACGGCCCTCAGCCGCAGAACATTAGCGTCGATGTTTTCTTGAGAAACCTGAAACAGTCATATACTTTTAGTAATTCCACTATCACAGTTAAAAGAGAGAAACTGGTTGGTGCATGCATTCCTTATTGGCTGGTCAGTAGCGGACTAATGCGAACAGAAAAATTAACCTTTTGGTCTGTAAAAACGTTAGTCATCAGCTTACAGACTAGCCAGTCAATAAACAGAGAAACAGCATACATGCTTTGGTCAAGATAATAAGTGGATTAAGTAGAGTTTGCTTTGAAAATACTATGCAGGCTTGAGTCCATTGATTGCAAAGATATCAGCTAATTTGAGAGTGAATGAGTTCTGACGACCGGGGAAAACCGTGAAAGCTAAACTCAAATTCTTTGATTAAAAGGTGGCTTAAGGACAGGCGGTGTTTGCAGGTGGTGGCCTGTTTGTAGACTCTGGAGACCGGGTGCACCTATTGTTTCTGAGCTTTAATTATGCCACCAGAACTTATTAAAAAAATTACCTAGACCTCTGCAATTCATTGGTTCAAATTCTCAGTGTTTTCAGTATGTGCTGAAAGAAGATCAATATAACTTTTATGTTAGTTCAGACCTAACCTGCCGGTCTGGAGACTAATAAACGTTCATTTTCCTGTTATGGAAAATTGGGTACAGAACACCGAAAAGACACGCTTACAGCTACAGGTTCTTATGTACTAACTGGTTTATCTAGATATTTATTCCCTATAGCGCATTAAAAATGAATTTTTAGTAGTTGTGTTAGACGAATTTGGGAGAAATTTACAAATATCAATCAGGCAGCTTACAAATGCATGCAAAACTTATGAATTCCCAAATATTTATTAATCAACTAAACAAACAGTATAGCGTTTTTTCCAAGAAAGGTAAGTAATTTGTTTAGTAAAAATTCGTTCCAGTGATTGGAGTTCCCGTATTTGCCTTGACAACTCCGCTAATTCCGGACTTCCGTTATTTTTCCTAGTGCCCAGTCATCATTTTTAGACATGATAACCAGCAATATTTAATTTTTTATTTCGCAGCCAACGATGATAAGATTGTGTCGTTAAACGGTTCCCTATAGATACAATAAACGTAGGGTTACGAAGGATAATCGGAACCAACAAAGAAATGTTATCGCGTTGCATTCTTAAAGGTTTTGTGCCCATTGCCCAGCAGAAAGTGAACATTAATCGAAAGTTCTAGCGTGAATTCTATAAGCTATATAAGCTTTGCTGCAAATTAGTATCTGATAACGTGACACGATTTTAAGCGTCCAGTTAAAGTGGTGAGGATGAGGGTAAGAACTGGTGATTGGGTGACCAACTTGTTTGGAATCTACAAGGATTTTGGGAAGGCATCCGAACATTCTCTGTGAAAGATACACGAAATTCTGCCGACATCACCGTTTCAACTTTCGTAAGCTTAGCTAAGAGATTCAACGAGTGGAAGCTTTTAGTCTTTCGGTCTGTAGATTATACCAGTCGTTGAAATTTGTAAGGTAGAATCAAATAAGTTTTTTCACTTCAAACTTTTTCCGGTTTTGACAGATGTAACCAAGTTTGAACGTCCTGCAAGAAACGTTCTCGCTGGGCTTGACGCAGGACTTGGTTTGGGCAGACCTTCAAAGGTACATAGTTTGTGTCAAAGATACTGTCAATTTCTGACAACTCTGCCAGACAGCAATTCTTGTTGAGCAGTATTTTCAACAGAAATATATAACCACTGAGCGTCTGTTTCGAACGCCAGTGTATGTTGGTAAAAATGCGCAACATTTTCCAGGAGCGATGCAGAATTCAGGTAAGAGACTAGGATTTTTTAAATATTGTGATAAGGCTTCCTTAAATATTCAGTAAATGGAGATTTAAAAAGGTTCAACAGAGTCTTTGTAACGTTCAGATGATCCAACCCTTTGAATAGGTGTCACTTTTGGAGCTCATATGTGACTTTTAAACTGAACTGGTGTTAACGGATGACAAGAATAAGATTTTGCGAAATTACTCATTTACACTATTTTTGAACTTAGGCTAAGTATTGCTATTCGACGTCCAGGAGCTGGATCCGCCTTCCAATCAATAAAACCGGCGATACCCACAACGGGCTGTTCATGCCTTTAATTGAACATAGGAGAAATGTCACATTCAATCTAGCAACAAGAGATATTTCAGTGTTTCTTCAGCGAAGAATGCAGTCAGCCTGGCTGGACGTTTTTAGAAAGTAACAATGAACATACTACTTTGCTTCAGCAGGCAATCATAAGTCCTGGCCTATGTTGTTTTGCGCCACATATTACAATTGATCGGATCCTAAAAAATAATGATTTTAAAGAGAATTTTTCTAAGGTATCCTGTTAGAGTGAAACCCAAAAGTTTATATCAGTTGATATCAAGTAGAACAGCCCAAAATACTTTAAAAATAATAAGTGATAATGGAGTATTGGAGTATTGGGTCTCGCTCCAAAACACTTTGAATTTGTTGGTCAATAAAGGGGTATCTAAGTACCTAAAACCCTGGTTTGCGACTGTGCACGTGAACGTCAGTTACCTGAACTTTTGTACAAAAGCATCTCCCAATCATGGATTGATTTTTCTAGCTTTCGAAGAATGTGTCCATCTGATTAGATGTCTGTCAAATTTCAGCAGCCTGACCTTGCTACAGTTATCAAACAAAGGAAACTTTATTGAATATATGAGTCACGAAGCTTCCTGTGCGTTGTGCTGATAGAGATCAAATTAGCATTAAATACAGGGAATTCCTGTGATTTCCGGCAATTTCAAAAGGCACATCATGAATGTGTCTTCTGTAAAGTGATCAAACCTTATCATCCAATAACAACGTACCACTAATAAGTAGCGAATAACCTCATGAATAATACCGAGGGAAGAATAAAACAGGCGTTTAATAAATTGAGAATAAATTAGTGGGAAAACAGGATACATTGAGGGACAGTAGGGAGTAAAAGGATAATTTAAAACTTAGTTTTATTTTCAACTCCACAAATAACGCTGCCTGTTCATCATGGCACAGCTGGGCGCTTTTATCTTATTTCTACACTGAAAAAAAATTAAGACCTTCATAAAATGAAGGTCTTGAGAATACCACTGTCGTCTGATGCGTGACGATTGCATTTAATGAGTTTCGTCCAGGGAATAAGGTACACAATTTGACTGGTAACGAAATCTTCCGCGCTGTTTAAATGACTTTTACAACATTAGGTAAAGCAACAAACCAGACCACAATCTGAGTTTTCTATTTGATTCGCAAAACTTACTCGTCATTCACTTAAACACCCAGGGATATTTATCCCCATGAACGTATTGGGTTTTTTTAACCACACTCATACTCAAAATTTGATTAATTTTGTTCCTTCTTGAGTGTTGTAAGTAAACACATTCCCACTCGAAAGGTCACTGTATTACTGACGTATTACAATTTGGGGTTGGTGCACAAGGCCCAGTTATTATTTTCGCCGAGGTTTACAATTCCGCGGCAAAGGACATGAAACGAAAGTCGTCATTGTTCTGCTCATTCTGTTTAGCAAAGTTGGCGAATTACACTCTGTGATCTTTCCAAATCACTTTACTACATGACACCGCAATTGGTCATAGGATCAGTCGAAACGGTGACCGGCATAGATTGAGGGGCTGTTGTCTGTAGTTTGGATGCTCACTAGTTGAGATGACTGAGTTTGTATTCTAAGGTATTGTCTGCCGCGATTGACGAATGGCATCGGTACGGGCGAAGGAAATCCACACTAGCTTCTGTTTTCCAAGTTTTCTCTTTTTAAACAAGGTAGCTTCTGACATGGAATACTTAGACTGGGTGCATTTAACTTGCTTCGCGCATATTTTACATACTGAACTCTGGCTCATCTACTTGATGACGACTGCAGTGAGCTAAAGGATATTTGACTTAGAACAGTATTACCAAAGTTTCTGATGATTAGCGTTAACTCATTCTAATGGCTAATGGACAGACAAAATAGGGGATAAAAATCCGCATCAAATTATAGGTGAAAACGGCTTAAAAGAGTTCCCAAAAAATGTAATACAAGTGGGAATTGTGACATTTGACACAGTTACTCCATTTTTGGTTCTCCCACGAACCCATCAAGCTTTGGACGATTGTTCTGAGAACCGTATGGTAGGAACTTGACAGTGCAAACAAAAAGTGTGAAACTCTTTTGTGTTCCTTCTCCCTTGAACTTAGAGGATTTTGAAGAATTCCAGCATATCAATAAGCGCATACGGTCATCATAGCCTTGTCAGCCGTAGAAAGCTTTCCAGGCTCTATGCTAACACCTTCATCATGAATCCGATATATAACCCTTATACCTAACCCAAAAGACACAAATTCTTCTCGGTCTAACCGAAGACCAATGAATTAAAAACCTAGATTAATCTGGGACCATTTCTCCTGCGATATAAACCCGTTTATTAAGCCGTAGACTGCACTCTAGTTAAAAGGAAATATACGTCAGATCGCATCCTTTAGACCAAGTTTCACCCGGTTACCAATTTACTCCCGGTTTGCCAGAAACGCAGATTATCTTTTTACCGCTGGAAAAATAAGGTTTAATTGCCAACGTCCCTGGTTTAACTTGACAGGTTCAGAGAATCTTAAGTTACACTATATTTTCAGTAATTTGATCTTACTGAGTGACTTTGTAAACAGTAAAGGTGCTTGACGGTAAAAATGGATACCATTCAGCCGTAGAGGTTTTTCCAGCATCTAGCTAATAGCAAACAAAGTAAGTTTTCGAGTTCGGGAAGTACGTCACTATATGGAGCTATCTAATTTTATACTTCATGCGAATCTTACATCAGGGTATACGTGAGTGGTTCCGATTTCGAGCTATGGAGGCGTTTTGTGGCAGTGGTGATCATTTAATCTTAGACTGTTATCTTTATGAGGTTTACAAATCGTTATAACTAACATCTGATATTTTCCGAGTTCGTGTTATGACACTGGTCAATATATAAAGAATGTGCCATAAACGGACATGAAGGGAATTTTGTCTGAATTGACGTACCTTGAAAATACTGCAAGCAGTTCTATCTTCCGTAGTTGACCTACAAATTTTGACTCGAGCTGATAGTGAGAATGCATGTATTTATAGGCCACCTGCACTTTCGTGTACTGTTACATTGTTTTGCTTCCTGTTTGCCCCATGCTTACTGACCAATTGCACACGACCTGTGCCCGTGAAGTCCAGACACACATGCACAAACGATTCGGCTATATCACTGTGTAAACTTACGGACGATCGGCCTACCGGTTCCGCCACGACTGCGTTACATATCTTATTATTTTACTAATAAGACTGATTGAATCCTCGCAAACTTTCATAAATGCTGACTTGGATGGCTCTATATTCTAGTCGTACGACCAACAGAGAATTGGGTTTGAAATTGCTTGCCAACCCATCTAACGACACTGTTTAATTTTGTTCACATTTATATTCGAAACGATATTAGGCTTTGCACAAATCTGTGCAACATTTTAAAGTAATAAAATTTTTATTAATTGGTGTGAAACGTCCGGACTCTTTGATACTAGCCACCAGTGTCTTGGTAATTTTCCAAATAAGATTTTAATCATATGGAGAAATTGGATGAAAAGCATTTTTGCGGAATGATTTCTTTTCATATATGCAAAACGCCTAAACTACCAAAAGTTTTATCTACCTAGCATGTCACAATAATCTAGTCAGGATAACGTTCAATAGACAGGGATGCTAAACCCAATAATTAACAGTTGTTTTCTTCTAGTGAACTAAAATTCACAGTGTACACCCGTACATCTGAATTTATGCACTTACAGTGCAGCCGCTCCGCTGACGTTTTATGGTCTTCTTTATATACACATAGCATCAAAAGTGCTATAAAATGTTTGAAAAATTCGCTGTAAAAGGGGCTGAGGAAAATCCTACTTGTCAAAGAGTGATGTCGTGCAAAGTTTACCTAAACAATCCGAATGAAGGATTTTAGCTATGCTCTCATTCATCTGTTTGGATGTGAACAATCATTAGATATTATGGTGCTAAGTTAGGTTCATGTAGTTTATTGATTTTATCTCCCCTAAGTTTTTTTTGGTCCTCTTAACGTACACATGGACATTTCATTTAAACATTCTAAAACTGTTCGAACATTTACAATTAGTCACATATATGTAGCCCAGAGTAAGAATAATCTTAGACAATAAGTGAAACATCCATCGGAGAAGTCAATAACCAAACTGACTTTCAAAACTTCACCACACGATTTGGATTTCCTAACTGAAATGCGAGTGGCGCTATATACTAATCGCCAGCTAACACACTCTTGATCAGGCGCTCTTGGCTGAGTAGCCGTGTTCAAACTACTGACCGGAAGGTTGTGACGATGATTTCCAATAAACAGATAGACGGTGCTTCTCGAATTCTCAGCACAGATTAAACTAACAATGCGAAGTCTTCAGTGGAAGGCCCCAAAGCTCTTCACACTACCAACATTACCAGTATTATCATGCATACTGAATGCACTCAGAAGAAAGTACCGTAAGTGCTTTTTATGAGGCCAGACATCAGAGAAAATTCGTAATTGCTGTCTGCGTCGCTGATGTGGCGTAACTTGCTAAAAAAAGGCGCAGAAAACTCCATGCTCCCGTAATTACAATATGTTCAGGTAGCGAGAATTTGATCGTTACTACGCACTTCTTAACTAGACAAAGCCTCTATATGATTCTGATCAAAATGCCAAGCCTTTAACTTAAAATGGCTTGGGAAAAGTTACTTTTGCAATTTATTTCAGTATTCCGGTTTTGCGTTACAATGAACAAAGAAAGTTGATAAAAGTAAAACGGGCGAGTGCTGCCCGCAAATTTGCACAATTACTATGATTATTGTCACGTCCAAGAAAGAACCAGCGCAGGTAAGCACAGTAAACTACTTTGTCTGATAGGAAAAAACGACGAACCTTAAAGTCTATTGAGTGGAAATTAGGTACACATTTGATTCCGCAGACCAGTCAAAGATATAGAAATTCTTACAAAAGCTTTGAAATTTGTCTTCCTAACCTAATTTTTCAGAACATGAATAAAATATAATCTGGTGTAAATGCCCACCACGACCGGCAAATATATTATGTCCCAGTACCTAAGGTTTCGTAACAACATGAGACTAAACAGAAATACGGTATCTGGCATTTATTTCTGCTAGACGTGGTAGATTTTGCAACTACATTTTCATAAGAAAATGAACCCCGGTCCGCTGGAACTTCATTTTTCTTAGTTTTGAAGATTTCTGTATAAAAGTGTTTGTCTAATCTTGGTCAAGCTGCTGTTTTGTAGATGTAGCATCCTTTGCTGAATGTGTCCACTGTTAAAGACGTTTTTGTAAATATATATTTGTTTGCAATAATATTACAGGGATAAAACAAACCCTAAAAATTCGATGATGTTGGTTACTTGGTTTACAGGAACATGACAGCACTATTCCGAAATTTCGTCCGTGCAATTTGCGCCAAATCTTCGGTACGACAAGCGGTAATACGACCACGTCCTCTGCTTCGTTTCCGTCTTACAGACAAGTGTAAACGCGTAACCTGAGTAAAAGAATGAATTCAAGGAAAACAAATTTGCTCATTTGCGCTCACGTAAACTTGCCATTTAGCCAATAGTGATTGGCTTGTACTATTTAATACAGTTAGTCAAAAGTGTGCACAGTTTCTAGAAAGCAGTTCAAGCCAGAACGTTGTACTAGAACGTACCAGTGGGCAGGTATTCAACTTTACCAGGTTTACTCACGAGAAAACTGAAAGTGTTCCAGGAGTAACAACCGCGAAATGGACTAGTCCGCCAAGTTTGCAGGTTTTTTAGATCTTCCAATACAAAATGAAACTGCCAGCCAACCATACGTTGAACCGTAGAATAAGGTTCCTGTAGCTTAACCTATCAAAATTTGTTCCTCAATACCCTATTAGAAATCCCAACGTCCATGTTTTATTGTAAAAGCCTTAAGCAGTTCCATTGTATCTTTTGTCCGATCTGTGCTAGGTGTCTTTGGTCTCATGTTCATTAGAATAAGATGCTTTTGTCTGTTCAGCAAAACAAGTATATCTGGTTTTCAGAGATTAGATTGCCAGTGCATTTTCCACTTGAAAGTGCGTTAACTTGCTCCACTCTGAGCAGTCCAGCACCACGAGTGCAAATTAGTATTCTAAATGCGGGGGAATGCCTGGCACGGATTCTCTTGTAGTCACACTAAGCGTAACTTAAATCGAATAAACTGGATGGCAGTTTTTTTGTTGGAAGTTACATGGAATCCAATGGCTATTCGGCACTGAGCAAACGCTATTCAGCAGCGTGATTTATCTTGAAAAACTTTAAAATTTTTCGGTCAGTCTGTAAACAGTGACTTCCGTTTTACACCTCCAGGTACTTTGTGGTTTCGGCCAATCCAACATTCCACTCTACAGTTCTAATTTTTTGTTCATCAGCATCCCTTCATTTTCCTTCAGGTGCCTAACGAATCAGTACAAAAATATAAATACAGCGATTTAGCATAAAAGCATCTGAGCGTTACCTTGGTGTCACACCTGGGATTCGCAACACGTTGTAAACTTCGGAATGCCAAGACAGGTAAGTCTTAAATGCGGCAAATCAGAACCATATTTAAAAATCTAATTAGGTGATGATCCTTCAAGCGTTTCAACTGCATGCAACTAGCAAAGAAACAAAATTGCTTATGATTGGTGGTTTTGCACTTACTCAAATAAATTGTATGGAACAGCTTACAATCCTCGCTAAGCAAAAATAACTACTTGAGCCTTGCGAATAGATCCAAGCTTATGGCAAACGAATAAACCGTTTTCGCTTACTTTTGATTGCCATCTTAGAAAGAATTTGGTCTGCGATACTTATAAACAGGAACCGTTCGTTCTGGGTAGTTCCACCAATTTAAAACAGAAGCCTAGGTTTTTCGCCTAAAACACGACCTCCCATCAAAAACGCTTCTTCTTAGTTAAAGCAGTTTATCATGGCTCTGCGAATTATTTTAAGTTTGACATACCTGAGCCCTTTTATCTGTTTTAAAAGTAATGAGCAGCGCAAATACAGAAATAATCTGCAGCGCAAATCAGGTTACTGTTTTCTTTCATCGCCATGCTGACCAG
The DNA here is from genome assembly GCA_004794785.1 of Opisthorchis felineus. Lineage (NCBI taxonomy): Eukaryota > Metazoa > Platyhelminthes > Trematoda > Opisthorchiida > Opisthorchiidae > Opisthorchis > Opisthorchis felineus. The sequence continues at coordinate 858,720 of SJOL01000240.1, forward strand.
CGAAATGTCAGCCACATGAAAGTTATTCTTGGCGCAACCGACGGCCTTAAAAAAATGTGAGCATAAACACATGTATCACGCTAATAAAGTACTTTAGTTTTGTTAAATACTTTATTTATCATATGTTATCATATGCTGCCTTGGGCTGGGGTGAATTTGTTTTGAAATTTAGATGTTCAAGAAAGTTGTTTTTGCGAAACTATTTTGTTCATATAAACCTAAGCTTCCGCAAGAGTTCCATGTGAGAAAATGTGAACTTGCCGCGTGTTTTCCATTTGTGCGCACGCAAAAGTGTTTCCGACAAGTTTATTACGTTTGCGTGTCGCCAGAAGATCTATGCTTTACCATGTGTGGACAGCCAGAAAAAAAAATTATCGAAGGACCGAAAACTCTTCAAGAGCGTTTCTCAGAGACTCACTTTGCACAGTTTCCTAAAACGCTCAGGCTAACTCTGGATCACACTACTTCCGACTTGAACACGAATAGAATATCATAACGAGCCCGACAGACAATGGCCTCTAGAAAGCCACTGGAAGTTTAGTGAAATTTTTGAAACCAAAGACAAAAGTGGTGATTGTAGAAGAAATTTTATCGAAAGATCGTGTGTCAATCAGTTCTATCAACTTAATGGAAGAAAGCCAAATTAAAAAATGTTCCGTTGTTCCAGATAAACGACCAAGTGGAAAGGGGTACTCAGTGTGTTTGGGTGCAGTTTGTTTCAGTTTCTACGATGTTCTTATACATCGATGGACAAAAGGATGAACGAATTATGAGCGAGCAGGACACCAAGCAGGTATATTTTTAGAATATACGGAAGTTCACCATATTCTGAGTGTGTTCAGTGACGAAGTTTACTCATCAAGACAAACAACTGGGCTAAAATCAACGCTTTAGCGGCTAAACCTGAACATTAGTGGTAAGATGGCGAAATATTGTAATCAGCGAACAGCACGTGAGCGCCTAGGGAGGCCTGAATTAAGAATACAGCACCAGCTTCCACCTCGCGACCATCTTACCGCTTAAATATTACCGAAACTGTCTCCTCCGCCACAATTTTGCCAGTCGTTTTTTTAAATTATCGCATCCGAACCAGCTCCCACCAAATTCAGCTGCCGGTTTTTTTTATTCGTCACTAAGGAAAGAAAGATTGTCAGCGTATGCAAAATACTGTGCAAACTACATTCGGTGAGCTGAACAGATGATATGAGCATTGTCATCGTCTTTCATATCCAGTATCAGGCTTGGTGTGGTATCTGAAACACACATGGGTTTTTATACAGCTGCACGCAGAGGTTCAGAGAGCTTGCAAGTGGCATATGAATCAACAACATGATGCCACCAAACTTGCGCGTTAAATAAGGGCCTCTTGTTAGGACAAACTATGGCTAAGCAATCTGTATATTCATTATTGAGTTGACCACCTGTTGATAAACAGGATGTAGACGATTGGTTTTTTAATGTTATGTACGCTGAGTTTTTGATATTTTTAAGGGCAATAAATGAAGTTCTCGTTGTACTGATACCGCATTTTCTTACCAAGTTTTCATCAAATCCCTGAACGTAGCATCAGAGTATGCCAGAATGAAACGGAGCGTCTCCGTCAATAATAGATTGTACCTTGTCGTGATGCAACCTGTAGCAAATTGCTGGGTTACACAAGAGGATTCCAACATAACACCAACAGAGTTTTCCTCATCGGGCTAGACAGTACACAGCGGTCTGTCATGCAGTCTCGTCGACTAGTAAGTCAGGAGTCGGAACACGTATGCCATCGTGTTCTTTAAAAACACAGACTATTCTGGTTGTTTACGAAAATCACCACCTCCATTTGAAGGAGCTTTCCAGTCAAGGTTTGGGCCAAAGACCACAGCTGTACTTCTTTATAGGTTTTGAAAGTCTGGTTGTATTTTTGTTCACATTTAACCATGAAATATGCAACTTATATCGCATAAATACCAGATTTACTGCAATTGGTTTGTCTTGATGATGACACTATTAAAAACACCATTTTTAATTAAAAAGTCCAACGCAAATTTATTACCACCATTTTGAATTATCTTTTACACCTATTCTGTGCATCATATCCTGGTGGTTTTTGCTTCAAAATTGATTCGCTAGTATGGGGTCTTTGGCTGTCTCCTTGTACGCAAAATTTCTGCAAATTCATTTATATATTCTTCAAATTCATTTGGTTTGCTATGATGCATCGCCCTGTTAGGGTATTAGTCTGTAGCACAATTTTGAAAAATAGCTGTATTTTTATGCCCCAACACATTTTTACTCCATAAGCTGGTAACTTATCACGGTGGAAAGCGAATTTAGGTACACCTGATGAAATATTGCCATTGGAAATAAGAACAGGAGAAAATAGCACTTTTTAAAACATCCTGTCTGCATAAATTACTGCGTGTGTCTTGTTGACTAACCGGTCATTAAGGCAATGTTTTGAAATTTTTGGCCTCTGACCTTGGTTATAAATCACATTTCGAAGTTTTTCTAACCATTGCTGATCCCAACCCTGTCTACAAGACCACTTTTGTTCTCCTGGTTGACCCTTCCTGACACAGCTAGCAAGTATAAGCATGCTGCGATATAGTAGACGCTAGGTGAATGAAAGCATGATGTCCTGTTCGACCTGATTCACCGAAACGATCGCCTCATGATGAGGCTGTCAATGTCCAGCATTCTTTGGAGCGTTGTTAACACAAGATATCTGCCGGGCTACACAAGCATTTACCTAAACCATGTATAACCGGTGGATGTCGCCTTCCTTAAAAGACCAGACTACAACTTTTATAGCAGAACGGCGAGGACTTTTTTACAGTAGCCAGCAGCGCTCAGGGAAACATAAATGTCACATCTTCATAAGCGTTTGAAATTCGAAAATATGACTGAGGACGGGTTATTTGCCATGAGTTTTTCTTCGACACTTCTGATACTTAATCCGTAACTTCTGATGTAAACAAAGCTGTAACCCATATTTAACATTTTACTAGCGATGGACGGCACGTGCGCAAACTCCTGTCTGTCCTCGATCACATTGCGAATTATATGCCTTGTTTCTTAGCCTTGACCATTTGTTGATCTGCACGTTTTCTCAATCAGAATGATGTCATCGACGACTCTTTGTTGTAAAGCAAAGGGCCTGTGTTATGTAGCTGTTCCTCTGATCTGCGGGAGTGACCCCGAATGCAAAGTGGGGGCTGAAACAGAGAGATTTTGCCACTCCGCACTGAAGACGGCGAGTTAGAAGCTGGTCGAATGTTTTGGCTGGTCGAACAGATTATTTAGCTGTCTTAAACCTTAACAATCAATTTTACGTAAATATTCATTCAACGAAGATATGTATCTAGGATAACAATGTTTATGGCTTTATAACACACATAACGGTATTACAACAGCTACCAAAGGCTTTAAATGCGATCTACGCACTCCCTCATAACAACCGACCTTCTGTTATTACCTCAGTTCTCCTGATAACAGAGAAAAACTACCTAGAATATTTAGTACAAACTTTGCTGCGATTGTAATCGGAATAATGACACGCTTTTGGTCGCAGGCGTTGCTCGGGGCATTTTTCAAGACACAAGATACCACACTTGATGGGATCGTCTTCACATCAGTTTTTGATAACTATCAATGACATTATTTTTACCACTAGATTCTAACCATCTTTGAATGGTGTGCAGCCAGGTGGCCTATTCGAGATTCACACCTCTTTTCAGAATACTTCTGCCAAAGATTTTAACGAGGTAGACCACGGATTTTCCACATTTAAGCTAGACAAGTCTAACGGGTATATTATAGCAACCAAAATTTGAGCGAAGATGGTCTGCTTGTTATTCCAAGCAGCATTGCAGACTGGAAATAGGTATGCCGTCAGTTTTATGGATTAATTGGCTGTAAACTTATTGTTTGTTACAAATCGCAGGAATAAGTGCGAATAATTTCCAAGAATTTCTGGAAAGAGTAACTACTTCCTATTCCAAGCACACTCTTACCAACGCACTGTAAGATCTCGTCTTGATTAAATGTTTAGTTTTTCGTTCAGTGAAGGCCATGTTGACTCGTGTTCAGTGTTCGGTGTTCGGTGGCACCGAAGTACCATCGTATGTTATCCGCATGGACCACGTGAACCCCGTAAACTTTTGACGGTTTTAATCAGATCAGAGTTAGCCAAATTGGCGAAAACTAATGCAACCCAAAAGTTCATCCAGCGATGTTCGGCCAAATGGTATGATAAGGCAGTTAGCTTCTGGTCCAAGTTGCTTTTGTGTAGTTACGTCTCTAGTGATCAAGGTGCTTTCTCTCTGTGAGCCAAAAGATCTTTTTACAAACTTATGCGAAAACAGATTTTGGACGTATGATCCCATGCATAGACTCTCCACGCGTAACTAATTACATACTCGGGGCTGCCTTTTGAACACAGATCGTCAAGAAGCATTGCGGTGATTACAGTGTCAAAAGTCTATGTTAACATCATATAACCAGCAGGCCATAACAAGCTGTTAAATCTCGCCTCGCTAAAGTAGCTTTAGTCACCCAAACCGAGAGGCGTCCCATGTGCGCTTCAGTTTGTGGTGACTGCTGCAGTTGTTCTTTGGAATCTCCAGACAGAATAACCACATCCGACGTATGGGCTTTCCCCAACAGATGGTAAAGGCTTTGGTGGAAATTTACTTTACCCACGTCACAGGTAGTTAGAACGCAAGCACACGCCACAAAAGGCTCGATATTACCCATCAGGTTGAATGCAGAGCGGGCATTCGATGGAAAACCTGTCTGAAGACGTAGTCATGACCCTTTGGCACAATCCCATCTCAACACCTGAATGCCGGAACACTGAGGCTATTCAAATTTTGTACAGATGACAGCAAAACATACTTCTTGAACCATACTGGGAATCAACATGACAACACACGTGGAGTCCAAATTTTAGTCTGTTCTTTAGGCATAGCGACAGCAGAAGAGGGTCCATATGGGATGGTAACAGTTAGCACACTCTCACCAACCGCAGTGTGTGCTATTAGTGTGGTGCCTAAAGCACAAACCAATACGAAATATCTAAAGTTCAAAACTAAATTCAAAGTACTAATCCCAAACCTTGTTTTATACGTTCGTTTGTCGTTGCCTGCGCTGTCTGTCTCGAGTGACGATATAGTTCAAAATCGTATCATCACGCCCAAACCGTCATTCTTATTACTAGTTGAATCCACAGAGGAAACGATGCTCTGTACCTATCGTGAATATAAAATACATCCCTCGTTGCGGCTTCTGGAGTTTGCCTGCTGGCTCCTAGTTGACCAGTATCCACTGAGACTCAGGTGTTAAACTTAGCCAATTTAACCGAAATGCGCAAACAAGACGGTAGATGATAATCACTAGGTAGAAGATATTTATCGTTATGTATGAATAACAAGATGGAGCTAGGTTTAGTACATGAGTGACATGTACACTGAGTTTTCGGATGTGGAATGGAACAAATCGATGAATGATGAAGTTGTCTGAGTACGTGGTTGGCTTAAGGACTGAAGTGCTTTAGCCGGGCCCAGGAATATTGTTTGTGTCGCAATTGAATTCTGACTGAATAACCTGACCATATAAAACAGAGGAAAGATTATTAAGGTTACTTTTTACGGTCCGAGAAGAACCCAGCATACTGAATGGAGCCCGTGGTCACAGATGACGTTAGGCGCCAAAATAGTCCCATCTTGTTCTTTTGTGAGCCAAATGAAACTTCAATGGCCAGACGTGCCAAAGAGAAATTCGTGAGAGCTTAGCTAAAAGACCCATCGCAGGATTCAGCTACGACTGGTGTTTTCGCAGTAGCGAACAAAAAAATCGGTTCTTCCACCTTTATTGGCCCAGTTGCTTTAGTTGAAAAGCCAGCCACATCGGTCTCTGGCATGATACTGTAGCTGAGCATTTGTGATTTTCTGTATGGAATCAAATAACCAAATCATAATCAAATTCAAAACCGCAGCAACCGTTAGCGACTGTTTGTCCACCATAAAGCACTTATAACATGGCCATTCCGCCGCTCACAAATAAGAGAGCCGCTCCTCTATTTGCAACCTGAAGGTGTCCTTGGAATTCGACGGCTCAGCTTGTTTCAGTGTTCTCTGATCAAAGTCCGTGATGAAAGATGTAGAAGAAACTTGCATAGAATTCGATTTATGGGCTATTTATTTCTAGGGAACGCCAATGATCTTGGACGTTTATTATCTTAAAATGCGCTCGACGTGCAGGTTCGCATCACACAAAAAATCTGGTAGTTTCTGCACGGAAAGCCAATATCTGGGCCTACGGTAGAACCTTTGAACGCATCTGTTAAGGTTGTACAGATTTGTCCGTCCGAGACTAAATCAACATTTAAAAAATCCACTCGAAGTGTGCACAAGGAGGAATTGACTTAATAAATGCTTTAAACAAACGGACGGTACATTTAAAAATATAAAAAGCGGTACATTGGGCACTTTTGCAACCCACTGCGTCATATGGAATAATTTTGAACAACCTAAAAAGCAGCAAATTTCTGTAGCTGCTGTCAATTTTCGATGAACTCTCTATGTTCAGGAGGGAGTTATAGTTGTTCTCGTAGGTTATCCATCCGGCTTCATGTGACCACCAGTTTTCTTAGATATTTTGTGCAGGAAAACATAAGCTGAACTAACTTCGTAAAGAAGTTGAAAGCGTCTACAACGAACTATCCACCACTCGTGAGCGACACTATTCTAGGGTTTAGTTTCTAAAAAAAATGTGAAAGAACGAACGTCGGCAAAGTAGACGCAACTTGGACAAAACAGAATTGCTAGTTAATAAATGATATTTCATCAAATTTGCCGTTCCGGCCAGTAGACATCAAACCTTTCCACCGAGGTTAGATTCATTTGACAGGTGGGTTAGAATTGAAGATGACTAATCATGAAGCGTTAAGTCGGAACATTTACAGAGAAGGCTGACAAACATAGTCACTTGACAGCTGATCGGATCAGACCGTTCTGAATCTCAGTCGAATACAAACTAACCCCCAATTCAGTAGGAGAGCAATGGACGCGTGGCGTATAAAAGCAAGAGGTGTTGAAAACTCCTGAGTTGCGCGGTCTCATCCTAAATAAAAACAGAGCCTAAGGCGTTTGTCAATAGAAAAGAGATACCAACAAGATGGGAATGTAACCATACGTGGATAGAACAACAAGGCAAGCTAAATTAGACAGATTAGAAAATTTGGCGTGCTAAATAGTGACAAATTAGCCAGCCAGTCGTACATGAAAAACTTCGTTCTTACCATGAAATTTTGTTGGTTGTTTTTTATGAAAACATGAATCAACATTTTCTGTAGACTTTGTGCGGATCGGTCGATCGGTTAGGAACCACCCAGCATCGAACCAATTTCAACTGAAGCATGACTGCACGGCCAGAATGACCGTACTCTTTTGGTTTGCAAAAGCCACTAGTATCGGTTCGTTGTTTTGGCGGTTGGCCACTCGCGCAACACCAGCAGCACACGTAACCACAACAGGCGACTTGGCCATGTGGGATACTTTGCATCGTCTGATTACTTGATAGCAATCTGCAATGCAGTGGTGTTGCGGATGGTTAGGTAGAGTGCATCCGTTCGACGCAGCCACAACAGAGTGACTGGTGAAGCGGTAAGTGTTTCCAGTTTACTACCATTATTCGCAATTCAGGTAGCAATTGAAAGGCAATTGGGCTCGAAAATTCTTACTGGTTAGGAGGATGAATTGCGTACTATCGGTATGGGGCCCAAAAGAAAGTGTACACCACTGCTAAAATGTTGACTTCAAACTTTGTTACTGAATAGACTGTGCATAGCACTATACATTGCTTTGAACACTGTGGATCAGAAACTTTTAGATCCCATTTAATTCATGGGAATACTGATGGGCTGAATAGATTGAATCTAATTTTCTAGAAAACAAAGTCTCTGATGTGCGAGTCAAACGGCTATTCCATACAAAATTAGAGACAAATTTGTAGGTTCTAGACCAGTTGCCAATAGTGGACTTGTCCACAGTCAGGCCCAATGCTGTACACACTGCGGAAGTATGCAAGCATTTTTCCGTGCTGTCGATGAGCACTTAACGCCACTGAATTGCACAAACCACCTTACCGGTAACATGTTGAACATTCATGTGGGATTGCCTTCTGTTCCAGTGAATAACGAAACATACAAGCACAACGTAAGAAAACAAACGGTGGAATGGACACGTAACCTGTGTTTGTATTGCTTCACCTCAGAGGATGACCTAGGCCTAAAGGACAGTGTGGTAGAACCAGCAAGGGCTTACAGGTCAAAGTCCAATTATTTCGCTCAATATGTAAAGTACAATGAAGATCCAATCAGATCGCTCAGAACAGCCGAAAGAAATATCAAAACCATATGACAAGGTTTTTGTTCCATAATTTGTTGGAGATCAGCGTGTGTGTTTTCAGCTCAGAAGACAAAATTCACTCGCATTTCCATTCGCTTTGTGTTGAAGTTCTAAATTAGAAAAGGAAAACCTACCTATTGAAGAATAAGCCCAAGAAGCGTGCAATCAGTTATCACTGTTCCTAATAAACGAGTTCACGGAGCACTTCTTACGTAGGTTGTGAAAACAGTCAACGATCTAGACAGGAAGCGGAAACATTGTCAAACACGCAAATTCTGCGGTCAGTTCGTCGCCTTGTGTTGCGCACCTAAAAGAATATTCTTCAATTCACTTTGCACTCAGAAAGCAAAAAAAGAATAACAATGTGAACGTAGTTTCAAGAAACACAGTCCACATACATATGTGGACACAAAGATAACCCCATGGGTGCACAAAAACACCGAACTCCGGCCTATTTTATGGTTTCTCTAAATACTCTGAAAGACAGATTATTCTGATTTAAACACCAACTGAATAGATTTCCGTCTTTCCAACACGTCTGCCTCTACAGGTACGTCGAAACTTCCAGACTACCGTAGACTTGACTTGTTGTGTCCCAAATGTATACCAGATTGGCAGCACTGAAATTTTTTTGGAATAAAGCCTGGGGAACACCGTCATTCATAACTGATGTGGAATCGTTGGGAAAACGTCATAATCTCTTGTAACTAGCGTGTGAGAGTCTACCTATAACGATACACAAAAATAAGCTTTTATACGTTGCGCGTTTTGCATGGATTTCGCTGATGGAATCCAACTCTTAGTGTGCTGTGCGTTTCAGCATTCCTTTTTGGACGCCAGAAAATTTCGACTCGCTACATTTGTCAGATAGCCCTTGCATGCGTCGGTCAGCACGGAACGATGTAGAGTTGGGGATTACCACTGAAACATAGCGACTCAGCAGCAGAAACTGAGGTATCCTGTGGTCTCGTATGAAAGTCCCGAGACCCTCTTTTATCGCTCAACTACCATCAGTTCGTAAACGCAGCAAACGAAGCTTGATAGTAATTCTGGATTTTACATACAATCTCTGTGTACGCAAGTGTTGTTGTGTCTTAGAGACTATTTGAAAGGGCAATGGGGCGTGAAAATGTATTTGCTTGATGAATTTGCTATTTAGACCCATGCAAGACTTTTCGGCCGTATGCAACAGTACAAACTCCCATCTCGATTCATGACAGCTGTCATTTCATTAACTGGCCTCCTGTGGTCGTACGGCTTGTTCGAACCCTAGTGATTCGTAATAATCTTGATTTTATCATCGTCAGTGTTCTCATGTAATCCTTTTATTACTTGAGCTACCACCTAAACCCCGTTCTGAGTTTTTGGGTACTTCAGGAGCCCTCAGATTCATGAGGAATGCATCGGTCAAAAAAGTGGCAGCTCGCATCGGGCAGAAAACTCGGAGACTAAAACAACTTGGTACGTTCCCGTATCAAGGTGCGCAAGAAATCTCTCATATTCAAACGACTTGTAACAGGACTCAAGATTTAAAGACGAATAGACTTTGAGTTTTAGCTCACTGTACTATAATGTATGTATTATTTAAGAATAACGGTGATTAGATTTGGATCGTACGATCTGATGAACATATTTTAAGCGTTTTGTGTAAACCAAGGTCAGGAACCGGAGTAACTCAAAGCCCCAAGTATATCAATTATTGCCCCAATTGTTGTGAATTCTTCAGTTCGCTAGACCAAGTTAAGCCGCCGCAGTAAAGTACTCAATAGCCGATCTTCCATAGCAGTCTTAGCATAAAGAATTATATCACCCTAGCTGAATATACAACGTCAATCCAGTACATTACTTTATCTACTACCTTGCGAAATAAACTTGGCTGGGCATGAGTAGGTCAGATGTAAAGAAGTTGAATCGATGTGATCTTCACACTGAGACGAGGGTTGTTCTCCTTGCCTTCGTCAGTATGGCTGAAACCATGAGGGTGTGAAACAGATTACTGAGTGTCTGAGAGTTGGTTGTACTCTGCGCTTTCCAGGATGGTGTCCCCGTGACCCCTCTTGCGTTAACCTGTGGACGATGCAAGAAGTGGCGGCTAATCGATGTCAGCAGGGTTCGCGCTGTCAGTTTCTTTTCAGACTGTCTGGTTGACAGCATGGGGTGTAGGCATCTCAGAACGCTTGCGATAGGCCAACACTAGGTGCCCTCCCCCACTCACTCTTTTCTCTTCTTTTCATCCTAAGGCTTTACATATAATTAGATTAACTTTGTGGTTGTGAAGCGTTAGTGTCAACACTGATGTTGCTATCCATTAGGGCACATGACGACACTACAATTAAGCACGTTTCCTTATGTCGAGAGGCATTGAGCTTGATTGAGCTGGACAACTGAACTTCGCTAAGGTGACTGTGCTTTGGAATCCAAATCAGCCAAAGGCATTCAGCTATGAGGTGGATGCAACTCCCATGCCGTATATTCCATGAGTCATGGCTTCTCATCACCGGATACACGGAGAATACAATAGGAAAAGACTGAGGTCGTCCTTGGCGTTTTGAGATGCATGACCAAGCTTGAGTCTTATATGCATCAGTTTCCTCTCCCAACCCTACTTTTACCCTCTTTCCAATTTATTAATTTACTTTATTTTTCATTTTTTATTTGTTGGCAATCTAGATGAAGTTTATGGTTGTAAGGCAACAAAGCCTCAGTTTCACCACTGATGGTGCTGTCTCTGATGATGACGACGACGATGATGACAGAACAGTTAAATAAAGAAAGCACTTAGCTCCAAAATATTATGGCCGTAAGATGAACTTACTACATACTCACATGTCTGAAATCTCTGATGTGACCTAAGCTTCTCCCTAATTTTCTCGCACAATAGGCTGTTTCATTGTTGGTCATGCGAAATCTCCATGCTGCATTCATGCATGTCATTCATTACACTCTTAGTTTCAAGGTTGCTGTAAACAATCAAAACAGGCTTAATATATTCAAGAGATTGATTAACCCGGTACTAGGGTGAACATTAAACCTCAATTTTCCTGAAATCTGCGCAACTTGTTAATACTTCACCTGGACACCTTCCGGAAAAGCAGTGTATTTGGTGCTAACTACTCGTTTTCAGACTAAGGCCTTGTTAAACGTCAGACCCACCTGGCACTCAAACGAATATCTCTTTGTTCTGCAAACAAATGTGCCTCTGGAAAGTCAAGTCTTGCTCCCAGTGGACTGAGGTAATATATGCATAATATATACAAGTTATATGTGATAGTAACCTGCAATACAGTATATCGAAATAGTTTTCTTTCACGTTCTATATGTTTGACGGAAGTTGACAGCCCAGCATTGCTTTACCTCTTTTGTGGAATACTGAAGTAGAGTGTAGAATGCAAATACTGTTTGGCTACGGGCACTCCGTTTGTTTTCTCTTGTGTGTGATGCTGTTGATCTAAAAACAACGCTCAAGTGCGTCTTGTCCTAACTACGAGAACCCAAGAAAAAGTTATGTGGCTTTCTAGTCGTTGTAAAGTTAAGAACTATGCGTTAACTCCGGGTATAACTGTTTGCTCTCCTGGCACTAAAGGCCGCTTGTTGTATGCGCGTTTTTTCGAAATGGTCGATAGATATTGGCCAACCTGTCGGAACTATGAAAACATGTAATTTAATGATGCACTATGGTTTGACTCTTAGTCTGGCCAGGTGTGGCGGTATCCAGACAATCAGTGATAGTGAAGGACTGCACTGTTTTTTACTGATGATCCCCGGGGAGAATTGGATAGGAAAACCTTGAATTTGGTTAGGATGTAAAAATACATGTATTCAAATCTTAGCAGCTGTTTTGTCCTAATTGGGAATTCTTAGAGATGTGCATCGAGCCAATCTCCTAAGAGATTTAAGGTCACCACTTGCCGGCTAGTAACCGAAGGCCATTAGCAGCTATTGATCAGCATGATTAACTCAAATTTAGATAGATAGATAGACAGATAGATAGATAGATAGATAGATAGATAGATAGATAGATAGATAGATAGATAGATAGACAGATAGATAGATAGATAGATAGATAGATAGATAGATAGATAGATAGATAGATAGATAGATAGATAGATAGATAGATAGATAGATAGATAGATAGATAGATAGATAGATAGATAGATAGATAGATAGATAGATAGATAGATAGATAGATAGATAGATAGATAGATAGATAGATAGATAGATAGATAGATAGATAGATAGATAGATAGATAGATAGATAGATAGATAGATAGATAGATAGGTAGATAGTGTCGTTCACTTTTTAATCACGGAATCTACATCACGTGGTCACCTGTCGAATGGCCAGAAGTGACGATTTTGGTGGTGAAAAATCCATTCTTAAACCCGGGACCACGTAACGTGAGTTTCATGATTGAAGGATGGCTGACATTATATTGTGTCTAAGTCCATCACACTGATTAGCAGCTGCTCGCGTCCTGTCAGTTTGGTCTCCAATTACGAGCCCAAAAGTTGCGAGCTTGTATCTCTTGAGATTCTTTAGATATGCATTGCTGATTATTCTCAATAAGTGTGAAGTAGTACTTTTCGGCATTTAGGTGCAGAGTGACTCCGTTTAAAGAAGAAATTTTCCACTAAAAAATCTTTTACATTCCTTACGTTATCAGTATCCTAGGGAGCTCAGTAACACGCTTCTTTCCACTGCGGACACCTATTACGTGTGCGTGTCTGGACGGGATGTCACCCAATGTTTAACAGTATTACGCTCTCCATCAGGCTAATGTCTCTTTTAGCTACACTCAATTTATGAGACCGAATGGGAACTAAAGGCTAAGTGTATCGTGCATCAGCGTTCGAAGCTTAAGTTGACAGATCAGTGACCATCCGGATTCTTGCCGGGACCAGCGAACAGCGAGGGAATCAAGCAAGCCATTATCCATTGGTCGCACTCTCTGAATAGCTTGATAGATGCTTAGGACAGTGTTTACCCCTGACTTGAATTTTACGATTTTGTAAGTAGTCTTGTGGTTGTTGGATATTACGAACCTGTAATGGACCGGCTGTATTTGACGAAACTTTACTGCCCAAAATTTTGTACGTCTACTGCCATCTTCCACAAAACCTCCTTAATTTCAGAGTTTTTTATTTAACTTCCTTTGAAGTGTATGATTACAAAATTTTAAACTTGCATGAGGGCGCTTATGCAAATGTAGAGGGTAAAATAAATATCTGATTCGTACGCAAACATACTGATCAGGGTAGTTGTTTTTTACGGTTTGCTCAACGTTGAACCCACCCATGTTACCTGGTGTTCTCACATATCGTTTTCATATTTCCATTTCGTAACAATAATAATCAGACTTTTCCGCGTCCATAATTTTCCTGACTCTTATTCGAAAGTTGCTTTCCAACTTGAAACAAACAGATCGGAACATGTCATTCAGGACGCTCAAAAGTATCAAAAACTAAATCACCTGGGAGGAAACCGTGATGAATCTGTTATCTCTCTCTGAAACGTTTCTGCGTGTCCACAGAACTGCTGAAAGCAGATCCCATCCCACGTCACATCTGTTACTCTTGTGTCATACTTTCCGACACACTAAAACCAGGTGTAGCTTTTCCACAAAATTTGTACTGCAACACTTTTGTTCTTTGCTACCTATCCTTCGTTGGAAAAAGGTTGAAGGTATCCGCGTTTTAATTAGGGTAAGACTCATCGTCCGATGCTATGGGCCCATTTGTGAGCAAAGACAGACACATAATCATAAACTGCATGTGTCGTATGCCCGGAAGGGGAACTGGGGATTTCAATCCGCCGCAAAAATTCTCGCGGAAGGTTCGTTCACATTTTAATCCAAAATAACCGATAAGCCACTAAGAAACCCCACTTGTATTACTCACGATCGTCAGTTGTATTTCAGCCCCTTCGTGTGGTTAGAATGTTTACGTATCCTCGATGAGGCTTACAAACATTGTCCTTTCTTGCTGTATGTTTCACAATGTTTCATCTAGGTTGGTGCTGGGACTGATCTTGGTACTGAAGATCTTACTGATAAAATGATGATGGATGATGCTTTCACCTATAAGGAGTTTGTTGGGAACAACTTAACAATTCACCCGAATTATCATTTGTTGGTTAAGGAGTTCTCTTTCACTCTCCACTTATTACGGGAGTTGTACACCTGGTTTCAAGCATTTCAGCTGGGTCAGTGCAGGAAGCTCGTGAGGTCATTGATTACTAACTAGGGATTGTTGTCATCCAGAATTGTCATCGCCAGCCTAAAATCTTCGGTCCGAATGTGGTGGTTCGTAACGGTAGGTTAAGATGGAACAAAATGAAAGACCAGTTGGGTAGAATGTAGTCTGTCAGTATCAATCAGTCAGTTATGGAAGGCTTGGAACTGATCGATTTGAAATTTCCCCTGTTTGTCTTGATAAATCATTGTTAGATTGATTAAAAAGCCATGAGTCTGTTGAAAGTCAGTCGATTCCCGAGCAACAAAATCGGAAAACAACACACGCATGAAAATTGTGTGGCCTCAGAAACAAAGCCCATAAGATATTCACCTCTCTATTCCCGGTTTAGGACCCAGATCATCATGTCCGTGGTTTAAAATTTAACATATAATTTGCCACCTATTAATCCACTCTTCGATGGGGTTCATCATCAAGTTTGATACCGGTGCATGGCAAAAGTGGGCATGAGGTTTCGTTGTGTACCACATCCATCTGCGCGTGTATTCGGCTGTGAAACAGTTGGGGCTATTATCTGGTTTTGTGAATTAGCGAGTTATTTCACCTCAGTCTCAACATCCAAGTCTCAGACTAAATCAGGCTAACCAAAATAGTTTAGTTTTCTATTATGCTAGTCGTTCTTTTGCAAGGTAGAGCATCTCAACACGCCTCAAGTTGAACTCAAAGAAGCCATAGATTAGAGACAGAGACCCCCATCTCCGGTAGCCTTATTATATTAAACCCTTCTTCCTCGCTTTAAATAATTTCTGAGTCCTTTCGTTATTGATTTCAAAGAAACTATCCTGGAGTCTAGTCTAATCTAGCATGTTAAAACGTCTAACTGAATATTCTTTGGTTAATCATTACACATTATACACTCACTCACAGTTCGTCACTACCCAGTGGTTTATTTGCCTGCTCGACAACCACTAACCTTACCCTGCATCAAAGGCCACAATTCTTAAGGATTTATGGTCGACGGGATTAATGGTTCACTACCCCGACATACTAAGAACCGTTTCAGATAACCTGTACCTGTTCCTGTACCTGTAACTTACTGATGACATGGTGCTTTTCATCTTAGTGGGTTGGCCGATTTGGGCGCATTCTTGATCCTAACAGTGCACCCGGGACAGTGACAAGTCAGCCACGTCACAGCCGGCAACCTGACAGGTGTGCTCCGCACACGTCTGTGTGACGGATGTTTGAATAAAGTAAGGATCACACACACACACACACACACTGGTGAAGGCAGCAAAAAAAACTGCGGGTCATGGAGCTTTTCTACGCCTGGCTGGTTGAAAAAAAACCTGAACATAGGATTGGTAAACAGGCTAGTGCAGGGCATGGTTGGAAGACTGACTCATTTCTCGGTCAGTCTACTGGGAACATAAGTTAGTGAGTTCAAGAATTCAATACAAAAAACAGAACACTGGGGGGTGCGAATCGGAAGGGGTTGTGTACGATGGGAAATTAACTGTATGTTTGAGCAATAAATGGTTCTAGAGAAGAGAGATGTTTGATCGTTAGAGGTTCTGTAGGGAGTTCGGATGAGGTGGCTGTGCGAGAACTGATCCCCAACCATGCGCCTACACGTGCTAAAGAACAAAGAGCGATAATGCAACAATTCGGAAAATGACAGTAACACGAGATGAAAGTCATCTTAACCTTCAGCTCACCAAGAATTTTGAAACAAGGTCTGTTTACACATCTACGCTCTTCTGAATTTCAAAAGCATTCAAAAGCCGAGTTGCAAAGCTTACGGTGTCTCGATAAAGCAGATCGTAACATCAGCGGTCAACCTTTCATCAACAATTTTCATGGTTTGAGCTAACCTCTTAAGTCGAGCTGAGGGAATAAAGCCGAACAAACGAGCACATAATAGAACTTCATGGAACGTTCTTGCAACATTTTGACACGCAGAATGAATATGAGTAGAGTTCAGTCGACCCCACTCAATGGCACTGAAAATTAGGGAAACAGCTTTTCCATATAAAGACCTATTTTCAAGAGCATGAAAACTGATGTTCAGATGACTTATACTCTTGTGACAGAAATCCAAGAGAATGACTGTTCGACAAGTGCAAACCTCCCAACAATACTCTTTCTTTCAAGGGACTATGGCTCGTAGTAGGAATGTGTCCAATGACAAAAGAATGCAAAAAACTAACAGCTGCATGATCAGGGTAAGCTAGTTTTGACTAGTAATTAACCTAATAATCAGGTGTCAAGTGTTAACAAATGTCCGTTTTACAAGAATGATGATGACTGTATTTATTTTTATCAAGGTGCACCTAAATATTTAGGTGCGTAAACAAAACGGATACGAACTTTCAGTGTACATGTTGTCGGTCGAGGTTGCAAATGAGACAGGATTTCGTCACGTGATTTGGGTGTTTGTGAAGCGTGATGCATTGAGCGCGGATGTACTAGACAAACTAAGCGAAGTTAGCTGGAGGAACAAGGGTGTGGCCCGTACAAGTTCACAAACTTCGTATGAACATCTAAATCGATACTTTGCTCAGCAGGACGTTGAACATACCAAGGATCCACTTGTTCCGGCTCGCGGATCAGTGAGACGAAAGAATCTTGCCGGAAAAAGATAGGTTTTTTTCTTTGTTTGCTTGGTTATGGTCTCCCAGTAGGACAAACCTTATAACTTAGGGAATTTTACGAGCTCAAAAAGGCTAAGGTATTCTATTGATGGATGTAGGAGAAAAAGCAAAACTTTAGATTTTTCAGTTCTAGATCCACCGAATTAATTTTGGACTCCAGATTTCGTTTCATTTTTTCAGCCGCTGGACCTAACTTGCCTGATCCTGGCGTTTTAAAAATTTCCTTGGGTGATACTTCGAATCAGTACATTGACTCGGGAATGTAACATTTATAAACACGCGTGCCGGTTTGTAGTCCTGACCGGCATTATATAACTACTCGTCATAATGAAACCTATCGGTCGTTCGACTAGAAAAGTTTCCCAGAAAGCAACCTTTATCTAGCGAAATACACTCATTTACATACCAATTTGGTTTTGATGGGAGACTCACCTGGAACTAAGCTGAATCTCTCGTACTAACTGAAACATGAGGTGGCCTTTGTTCAGCATATTCGGCTGAAGAATTTCACTTGAGTGTCCTGTGAAAACTAAATCGATTTGCAAATGAAACCAACGAGCTTCTTCATCCTAATCGTGGGGTCTACTCCAACATAAAGCAGAAAGTCACCGAGAAAATCAAGAGGAACCAGCAATTCGAAAAAGAAAAATTTCATCAGACTACATGCCTACAGAAAAACTGAAATACTTACAGATTCTAGCATGCTTAAGAAATGTGTGAAGTGAAATACAGAAATAAACGGATTGCGAATTCAGGATGAATTAATGGAAAGACAGATACTGGCTTCATGGATTCTAGCCAAGTAGGAAAAGACAAAATATTTCGCTAAGGAAGAAAACCAGGAGTTAGTGGTATACTAAATATCTGAAAGCCGACAAGAGGGTGGTTGCACTCCCGTTTCTCCGCATCTGTCGTAAGGTTATCAGCCCTGGTGGAGCGGCTTTACTTGATTCCATTGCTTTTTGAGTTATCAATTTGTTATGCTCCTAGGAGATTGTTGCAAATTTTAGCGATCCCGAGCCGTACGAATCCTTGACGCGCGATTCGTTTTTACTATGGCATCATTAGAAAGGTCTCAATCAAGTAAATGTCTATTGGTCCGTAGAAAACAACTGTTCGCATGCGCGAAATGTACTCACTTTCGCAATAATATGTTCCTCGCCGGAGACAACTGCGTCCAGTTGAATCACTCTTTGGTGGTGCTCATCTTCAACTGAATGTGCTGCACATATCAGCTTGTGGAACACAGGGTTGAGGGAAATGCATGGAGTTGATTTGTATGATAAGCCCTAAGAAAGGCAAAGCCACTCGCGGGTTGTCTGGGGTTTCTCAACTACCTTATAAGTAGTGTGCTCCGCAGCAAGCGCCAAGTGTGAACGAGATTAACAAACACCAGGTGACCTCATCGCTTTTCACAAGAAAAGGTTGTTAGTAAGACGAATCCTAAGTATCTTAAAAAGTCAAATGCAGCCCCAGGAAATAAGTTAACTAGTTTGAAATAAAAGGAGCATTAAAGAGAAAGTGCGGATAAGGCCAAGACTTTTTGGCAGACCAAGGTTTAACTAACTTTGAAAAAGCAAAACCTGTCAAATGCATCTAAGAGTGCTTCGCAACTTTCTACCAACTTGACAGAGGAGCGCGAAGTGCCTACATCATTCGGCAAGGCAGGTTCCGTCATTACGAGGAAGAAGTTTGCTGCGAGCTCCAACATCTGTTCATTAACAATTCAACGTACCTTGGTGCAATTCACTTAATGCTTACTGCACCTTTAAAGTTACAGTTTACCGGGCCCTTTTGCCAAAAACTGGTAAATAATACATAATCTCACTTTTACCTAGTTATGAAAGGCGGGGCCTGGAAAGCGATGAAGGTTTCCGTAGGAAATTTTCAGCCGCTTAATTGAAATTCCAACAAAGTAGTTTCATCCGTGAAAATTTCCGCCACTCCAAAACTTTCCAGTCCTCAGGGAATTACCTGTATTTTACCAGAGGCCGTTAACAAGGTTGATATCTCACATTTTATGAAGTCAAGGTGAGGTCTAGATGCGAATGTTCTTAGCGGAGGGTGAGCACGTCGTGTTGTTTGAAGGGGTCAGGTCTAGTCCAACGTAAACCATAGTCAGGGTATCAAAAGTGTTAAGTTAGGATCTTATGTTGATTCCCATACATGTAAACCATTCTAATAAATATCTCAAAAATTCATACTACTTGCTCGCAGCTGACTTAAATTTGTTTTCACGCAATACTACACAGCAGGACCAAAACACAATGTGCGCCTCAAGCAGAGTTCGATAATCACCAGCGAGCCTGCATCCAGCTACCACAGGACTCCGAGAACCAGAGCGGTATACAGAGGATATGAGCACTTGTGTACCAATCATCGCAGCTTCTTGTTGGTTTGGTGATTTGCATAGCCAATGAGTTTAGGACGTTTAAACCGCGACTTGAGGTCTGCATCAGATGGAGGACATCACGTTTCCGAAGCACAAGCACAGATGATTTACCACGTATTTTTCCCGGCTGAAGATTGTTACCCACAAATTATTGCCTTGAGAATTGAATTTGTTCTACGCACATGAACAACCTACAGATTAACGGTGCACTGTGGATGGCATATTCCATGCTCAAAAAAATCTTTTTTCCCTGCAGAAAAACTTTTAGTTGAAATGTGTCATTTAGTAGCACCTGTCTTCGAACAAGAAAGATCCATAACCTGTGACACTTCTGTATAAATTCAATTGAATTCATCAGTTTTAACGAACATCTTAATTCCATTTTCGCTTTTTCGCTGCCAACCTGCTGTTGGCTAACTTGTTGGTGTGTATTTCTTGTGTATTTTATCGCTTTTCTTCAAAACATGATGACACCGTTTGGTTCAAAAAAAAACAAAATTTCACTACCAATGTTTGTCATTGGGAACAAAGAGTTTATTTTCCCGTGAATTTGTTGAATGAACTCGTGTAAATCACCGAAAACTGTTGCACTGACAACCGTGTGTGCATTTTTTTGTTAGGAGGAGCGAGTATTTACGCCTTGTTGTTGGTTTGTCTGAAACTAGCTGCGATACATCCCGGAGTGAAAGTTCGACAAATGAATCCAGACTGTTTGGCAACCGAATAAAATCCATGTGAAATGCTCTTGTATTTTTTTTAAATACATCATAAAAGGAAGAACTATTCGTCCTTTGACATGTGATTGGCAAGGTAACATCGCTTGTAACAAAACATCACACCCTTCTTATATTGCTTAGGTAACCGAAAAAAAATATCTTGAGGTCTTCATAGTTTTTTCCATCTTTCTGATCTGCGGTAGCGTCTTGCAAAAATGTACGTTGTCCTAATGGTATACACCAACAATGACTATTTTCGCAAGGAATAATAGAACTAACACCAATTCACTGTTGAACGTCTTGTCGACGCCGCCCCCATCTCCCACTCTCCACCGTTGAATATTTCCGTACGAATCGGATTCATTCAGAGAGTATATGCGGTGTACAATTGCTTCTTTTCCGGATGTGTGTTAAACAGTAAATGCACGTCCATATTTTACTAACGCTTTTTTTCCCGATGACATTAGTGAGTTGTCGTGCCTCCAGTTTCCAAATGTTGAGTATCGAGTCACTTGTTTTAGTCCGCTGTCATCTAATGACAACGCTGTCTTGATACTGCAACTGCATTATCGTTCGTAATTCTTTTTTGGGAAGCCCAGTAAAATATGTAAAATAATCTCTTTGATTTGGCGTGGCATAAGAATTCTAAACCAACCGAATGCCCGATTCTGGCACCTCCGCCCTGGATGTAATTAGCAATGTTATTTTGCTCTCTAGCACGGCAGCTGTAACTTGACTAGCGGGTTCAACAGGCCGGTTTTAGGGCCAGGTAAACCTGCTTCTTAAGTGGCCTCTGTAGAATAAACGCTGCTGAGTTCACACTCTTGTGCCTTCCATACTATACTTTTCAGCTGACCCCATAAGCTACAACATTCGGTCCAAAGTCTGTAAATACACAATAATATGGATGATTAAACTTCAAGGACTGGCTGTTTGTGAGGTGGTCTTTCATCCGTTGGCCTGGCAGTCGACTTGCTGGAGCTTCGTCACGACTCGACAAGACATCACCAGTACGCTGTTTTGAGCCAAGAATTAAAGGTGCTTTCACCGAAAACACTATTCCGTGAGAACTGTTTGCGGTTAATAACAGTTTAACAGTTTTTACAATTGGAATTATCATTTTTGATGGATTTACTAAATCACAATGTTCAAACTACTTACCAGTTCGCTCACCCAAACAAATCAGACGTACAAGAGAATCTCCGAAATACGAGGTCAACGCCAACTTATCTTCTGAAGAAATCCCCAATTCGAAACTGTTAAGCTGCTGCAGGCGTTTTAACTAGCAGAATATCAATAAGCACTACCCTATCAGCCTGAATTATCTTAAGTTAATTTAGCAGCAACATACTCGTTTATGCAAAAAATAAGCTTTTTCTACTCATTGATCCACTGAATATTGTGAACCAGCTAAAGGATAATTAATTCTACACGAAGACGCTGCTTTTTAACTTAAATGGGTGCCCCAATTTGTTTTTGAGCAGTTTTCTCTCAGGTTGCCGCCCAGCTGAAACGTGTGCATAGCGTGGCCCCGAATTGGGAACATGGTTAGTATGCAGATAACGGTTTGTTTTGTACAACCCCAACGGTACCTGCTACTGAGTTCGGGCATGGTGTCAAAAGTATTACGAAAGCTAATGGCACGCAAGTATCAGGTTGAAGTTGAGCATTGAGGCCTAAAGTAGAACTGGGTTGGACCAACTAATCAAACGGTTATTTGGCATAATATTGGGGATATAAAAGAATTAACCGAAGCCAACTGTGGCGGCTATTAGAAGGCTCAGTAAGTGTAATGCTATCATGTTTGGGTTTGAGTTCAGCGTAACCGAAAGATATATAGGCACTGTGTTTTGCTATACTGTTCAAGCCAGTACCGCTTTTCAATCCCGATACTTAATAGATATCCGGGCATGGTCAGTCCAAATTATATGTTGGCTCTTATTGGTTGCGCCTCAGAAAGAATTATTTTGTTGGATCACTGTTGACACTTCGAATTCCTTCAAATCCGTTCCCCCTTAGTAGATTTGACGTCAGTAACATAGAAATACCCCCTCACCATTTCGTTGTGGTTGTCCGTGTAAAACGCTGGCGCGCACCTAGAAATATGGGAAAATCCGAAATGAGCAACACCAAGTCCAACAACTATTATCCCAGTTGACTCACACGATCGGCCACTGAAATATTGTGAGTAGTTTTGAATGAAGTCACTTGATATTGTGGTATCCGCGGCAATTTCTCCAGAACTGTGCTTCAAAACGTCAGGAATCCTTTCGTTCAAGGCGTTTTCAGTTAAATTTTGGGCGCGTTTCACCAAGCTTTCAGGACAATGACGAAATGTTTACTTCGAAACTGTCAGAGTGCAACACCTATACATTGGTGAGTCGCAAACCGTAATAATTAAGTTAGCTGATCCCAATAAATGAACCGGCAGGTACGGAAAACCCACGAAAAAATCTCCTTTTCGGTACACTATGCTTACACCATAACCACAAGACAGCGAAGCCACGCTTTCGTGGACAAGATGAAGTTTTCACTGAGAAAACATGAGCATTGATATCCTTTTTGGGCGTTGCCAAGATAACGTAGGATTTATACAAACAGACACTAACAGAGTACTGGACGGCCTGCTGAGCGACAAAAATGAATAAACTTCTGTGGTCGAAATAAGGGTTTTTGACAGTTCTTGTTCCGCGTTCCTCACTTTGAACCTTTTGTTACGCCTACAGGACATGTAAAATAAGAGAACGTTTAGCTGGGTATTTTGTCTACTACACAATGTTCTTAACTGCGTTGAATTGTTCCTTCCGGGATGAATACCGTCCTCATTGCCGTCAAAATTGCCTAGCAGAACGATGATGGTCACCTCTTCTGTACGTTGCAATAAAGGTATTCAACCAGAGAGTGGTATTAGCAGACCGCTTAGAGATGGCTCAGTCTAAATTTCTGGTTAGATTCTGAACATCGATCGTGCTTTTCGGAAAAGTTTGGTAACAATCGGTAGATTCATTGCTGGGCAACGTTTCGCTTTTGACACAAAAGCTTCGTCAGGCCAAGTGACTAGGTTACGAGGTTGGTCGAGATTTAAGGCGGAAGGAGAACCAATCATCTAAGTCAAGCTAAATCTCTGTTGGGTGTCGGCCGAAGGATTTTGTGTGTTAGGGTGGGTGACCAAGTGTTGGACCGAGGGGGGAACCTAATTGGATTTAGGTCCAGCCTAGGGTGTAGTTGTTCTGGTTCGGTTCACTTAATGATCCCTCTTGAACTTCGTTTGCACTTTCTGTCCGTCTGTGTGGATGGGCTAGTGCTACGATAGTTGTGTAAGAGGGATTCTGTGAACTTTGGTCGGGTTGGGATTTCCACCCCCTGTTTTTGCTAATGATTCTAAGTGAATTGACAACCACACAGTCACGTGTCAACTCGGCTTATCTAAGACCGCTTTCCATACGCTCGCCAGTTCCACACCCTCGATTCTGTTCACGCTATGATGCTTGGTGATTTCCACCGCTTCGGCTATCAGCCGCTGTGGTGTGAATCGCAGTCCCCGTCTTAAAACTTCCACATTATCCAANGTCAAACGTCGGAACGTAGCTGAGAAGTTCGCGGGTCCAAACGGCATAACCTAAAACTCAAAAAGATCCACTGACACGAAAAACAGTCTTGGCTTGATTTCTTGATTGCAATTTTGCTATCCAGCATCCTGAATTTAGATCAACCAGACGGCACTTTTACGTATATTCAGTTGGACGTGAGCGTGTTAGCAGTTAGAGGGACAAACCGACCTTGAACACAGCTATCCAGCAGTTGATCAGTAAAATTAGCTTCACATCACCGAAATAGGACGCAATATTTGGGCACAGATATCCCTACTTGTACTTGTATAAATATTTCAAAAGCTCGATTTATGTGCAGTTTTTGCGCCTCAACCATTCACTCATCTGTGACAAAACAGCAAAAGATTAATAAAAGCATACGCAACTACTTGTTAGAGTATGTGAAATAAATTTAGAGACAGCAAAGTTTGAGGCATACAGTAGCTAAATGTGGGTAAGGTAGTTGAAGGCTTAAGGTATATTTGAAGCATACTGTGTGGAAAAGTAGTACACAAAAAACGGTAGGTGTTAACTAAATGACCCGACTGCTGGACGTAGCTAGGTTTAGTTTGGATGCGATATTTGCGTACAAATCCACGCAATCAGCAAATGTATATCTGAAATACATCTGGAAACTCTGGCCCTGGAGAAAGTTATTGCCTGGCAGGCATGTGAGCCGATGAAGTACACGATACCGGGCTTAAGTCGGTGCGGTCAAACCTTGTCCATTGTAATTGACCCTGGATTGTTCACTCTTATTCACAGCGTGTCACGCCTTTCCTCCTCCCTTCTGAAGCTATTTCTGGGGTATGTATTTCTATGTATTCCAAAACAAGGATTGGGGATACGAATGTACGCGGTGAAGAATGTCGGAATATTCAAGTTGAATTAGCCACTTCTAAATGCGGCGTTTTCAGACGTGAGACGACCTCTGCTTTTGACGGTTACCATGTTTTAATATTCGTGTGCATATAACCAACTCACAACTATACATACAACTTGCTTTGGTACATCAGTAGCATTTTCAAGTGGGTTTTTACAACAAGCCTAATGTACCATCAGGTGTGCACCTGAACCTTTTGGCAGCCACTGCAACTAGCCGCTCCTTAACGACAGTCGCTTTCATTGATAAATGTTATCCAAATATGTATCACCACGCTTAGAAAGCAACTCACAAAACTCGTCAGTAATGTTAGACCAAGCCCCGATTTACACCACCGGCGAATGTGGAGAAGCGATAAATTTCCACTGGCGTACTCAAGATGTTTTGACAAGTAGAGGATAGCGAGCCGAACGTAAGATATTTCGTTTGCATTTATAAGCTCAAGCGCGACCAATAAAGGCTCAGGGAGTATTTTATCAAAGTCCTAACCACGATCAACTTAAACAACATCCATTTGACATCCGGAATTTAAAGCATCTATTCGTTTTCCATTTGCAGGAGGAAATTTGGGAGTACATGAGTTTTGGCTCAGAAATCTGTGCTACTTGGGTAGCCAAGTGTCAAAGTTTTCCATGTGGCCATCCACATTGATCTCAATAAGGTCTTTATTACCTTGAGAACAACCAAAGTTGGTTAACAGGAAGACAGTTTCTTTTGGCTGTCTCCTCCCCTGGACATCCATTTGGCCACCAGCCAGTACAGAAGCGACCTTCAAAAAGCGGCTTAAATATAACCGGGTAGTAATTTCGCAGGTGTGCGACCTAGACTGAGGTGGAGTTTACACCCAGATCAACAGCAGCCGCAGTACATTCCTCAAAGTCAAATCTAATAAACGTCAGTTCTGGTGGCAGCGGATCAAAAGACAATGGGAGTTGTTTTTACATCATCTCTTACCTTGAAATACTAACCAGGTATATCAAGTGCATCAATCCGTAAAGTTTAAATAACATTGATGGCTAGAAAAGGACGATAATTAGGATTTTTCTAAAGCAGCAATATAAATTTTGGGTAAATTCTAGTTGTAAGAAGATTTTCTAAACATACCTACAAACTGCCATACATCAAACGGAGAAACTCCACAAAACTTATCATAAAATTCCGAGAAGAAATACTAAAATATAACCGGTTCGGCTGTCTCAGTATCCCTACGAGAAAAAATGAAACAACCACTTTTCCTCTTCTAATTATCGCACTGAGGTCAGAATACGGGACAACAGTCTGTATCAAGAGCACTGACAGCGCAACGCACTAACAACGCAAAATTGCTCTACAGGTAATTTTTCAGAAACATCAATTCACTACTAAATTCTTCCACTCCATTCATAAACAGATTCCACCTGCGCTGCGTTAGATTTCACTAACCCTCGGGTTTCCGAAATACAAGCGTTCACTTCGTGCGAAACACAAACATGCCTCAATTTGGAAATACCCCTTTATCAGGTGCGCACGTTTCACACATAACTTCGAGGAAAGCTCCAGACACAGCAAAAGCTTAAGCGCCTATAGCCGATAATATTCCCCACAAAGTACGCGCATCGCTAAAGCAAGGACATTGCTAACATTCCTCCTGATATTTTAAGAACTCAGTAGGGCAGTGGTTACGATGGTGTGTAAGTTGAAGTGGTGAAGTGATGAAGTGCGTTGCCCTGCTGTAAGAGAGTTATCTGACCGAATCACTTAAACATTTGATCGATGACACCCATTCCAACCCTGAATAAATCTGTGAAATTCAATAGATAATACCGTGACCTAACAACCAGGGTAACATCCTACCGCGTAACAAGCCTTCCACATGCAGCGAGAGATGGACGGTGCAGCTAAATAGACTCCAATTTTTGGGTTTGAAGGAACTAGCTGATGTAGGTTTCCCTCTATGCTTTCTAGCGCTTTATGGGCACAATAAGGCCAACAAAGTATCCGTTTGCCGGCTACGTTACCCGATCTGCTGGGGAATGAATATTTCTGAAGCATCAATTTATTCATTTTGTTCATTGAATTCATCCATTTATGACTGAATAAAATTTAGCAGCAAAGGGAGACCTTCAAAGCAGCATAGAGGCCTTATGGCTGCCCATGGCACCGAATAGCAAAAACAAGTGACCCGCAAAAGCATTAGTGCATCGTATTTAGACACACCATCGGTGTACGATTTACAAAAACCTGGAGAGCAGTACCGAAGCTATCTACCGTAAAACCGTTCTAGCATGGTCTCAGTTGAGTGTTGGTTCTTTCATTGAGGACATCAGTTAGTAGCTCCTTTGCTTGTTACGTCATAGTGGTCGAGGTTTTAAGCGCACCGGTCTTCGTCGCCCAAAGCTACCCAATTTCTGTATCTACGGGGTACTCATCTAACAGCGCTTTAATTGCTTTATGGTTCTGCTTTTAATCCCTTTTACTAGTCAATGGGTCTCATGAAACCGCAGGCTTTCTTTGGATTCTGTGATCTTGGATCTAACCTACCCTGTTGTATTCGTCGTGCACGCGTTTTCATGAAATCACATGCCCCATATAGACGAATTGGTGCCACTCAGGGGATTTTGGGTTAAGTTCCAACTCTATGAGCTTGTCCGACAATTCCTTCAGGTTTGTAAAGTATCCACGGACATAGTGACTGTAAACAGTAACTTAATTGGTAAAATATAACTGCCCTAGAAAAAAAACATGAAAATGATAAAAATGCGATGGAAAATTATGTGACTTCCGCCAGTACTAAGAACTTGACTAACTGTGCTGCCTATCCAATGGCTCGTTTGGTTCGCTGATCGCAAATGCTGTAACTCAATCAGGATAGAATCGGTTACAGTACGAAGCATTCAAAGAAACGCGCCCATTCTCGGCATCCCCACAATGCCTTATATAGCCTTGTTCTGTAATGATGTTTTGTCCCAAGGGCACCATAAGTGCACCCCGCTCCCTTCACTGTTATAAAATGTTTGTTTCTCAAGGTTTTACCTCTGGTGTTTGCTTGCTGGGTTGCTCAGTGTGACGCTGTAGCGGTGGTAAGCATGGCACGTGATACATGTAGTAGCAGAGTAGACAAAATGGATGGGAATTTGTAGTGCATTTGTACAGGTCGAACTGAGCAAAGTGGTCTAAAATTTAATTAAGCAAAGGGGAACCGCTACAGTGCTACCAAACGACTATTGTCTCGGGTTTTTAGATTATGATCGTTTAGTCTCAGTGCTTATCAGCTTTCGTCGTTTCATTCTTCGGACCTAGTTACTTCATCTCTTGCCTCCTGCAAATTCAGTACTGCCCCGCACAATCTGTCAGTCTTCCGTGAACTTTGTCCAACTGCGTCTGGCCGATGGGGCTTCTTCGCAAAATGCCATATCGTCTTCGCGTAATATGGGTTCACCGTGGTAAGGAGGGAATGATTACCCATACTTTAATCGCGCGGTAGCAGCTAGTTCATCGTTATGATCTAAGTCGCAGGGCTTGAGGGTTTTCTTGATTTGGTGATGGTTGAGTGCAATGGTTGATTGAATTACCACTGAAACAACGGCGGACTGTTGCCACTAATTCCAAGGCGACAGTGAATCATCATTAGTTGACCACTGTTTTTTGCATCCGCTTGTTCGTAACTTCTTTTTGGTGGCACCCTTACTTTAGGTAATGACTTTCCTTTCTGTCTTGTGACATAACCCATATGCGTGCGCTTCCTTAACTTTATCGAGTGGTTTACCCTCTGTGTAGTGATCAAGTTTTGTTTATTTTCCACTTTAAAATATTTCCTATTCTGAAGTGTGTTTCACTTTCGGCGATTTGTCAATGCACGAGGGGTTTAATCCTAATTTTGTCCCCATGGCCTTGCTACACCCAATGCGCATGATTCCAACTTTTGGTTCCGGACGCCATCACCATACCGCTTGGTGCTTACCTCAGACCGGCTTAGTTCTTATTGGTTCATTTGGGTATCCTTTGATAGTGCACAATAACTACTAGCTTCATGTAGGCTCGACCTACTCTTCTCCAGCGACGGTTCCCATTGGAGTTCCTCAAGGCTCCGTTCTGGGACCACTGCTGTTTCTGATATACGTCAACGACCTTCCAGACGTTCTTTCAAGTCCATGTCTACTTTTTG
>SJOL01000240.1:888603-946585 GCA_004794785.1 Opisthorchis felineus
AGTGCTACACCCTTTTTTGCTTGTGCCTTTCGGGTGAACGACAACCGCTGAACGACAAGAACACAACCGACCCGGGAAAACTTGGGCAAAAGCCTCGATCCTGTGTATCAATCCGTGAATCCGTGAATGTCTGGAAAATTCGTTCAAGCTAAAGCTAGCATTTATACACCTTTCAGACTGCCGTGATTTGCCGCTACTGTCTGAGCATGTTTTCCAGACATGTTGGATGCTGGAGCGTGGGTGGTCAGGAAGTCAGCGGCACTCGACGTTCTCAGAGATGTAGTGATGGCACACTCCGGTTCTGAAATGAGCACTCATGGGAATTGGTAATACTGGGACCAAACGGT
The DNA here is from genome assembly GCA_004794785.1 of Opisthorchis felineus. Taxonomy (NCBI): domain Eukaryota; kingdom Metazoa; phylum Platyhelminthes; class Trematoda; order Opisthorchiida; family Opisthorchiidae; genus Opisthorchis; species Opisthorchis felineus. Next base: position 888,951 of record SJOL01000240.1, read on the forward strand.
ACACAAAGCACACATTCCCACAAGTAGGGTGACTCAGGAGAGAAGACCAGGGGAGGCAACAGCGTGCGTGTATTAAAGCCGAAAGTGTGGGCACAAGTCGAGTAAGGTACAAAAAAGCTCAAGGTCACACATTGGGGTGTACAGACGGACTACTGCTTTCTGTCTGGGGCTCGTGTTAGCTCATCTGGGGTACCTGCAATAGGGAGAGAGATATGCACACATTAGTTCAAACGATAAACGCGTGTTAGCAGGTTTCGGTTATGTTACAATGCGTAATTCAGAGTCTCGCGTATTCATTCGTATAACCTAGCTTCGGCTAATTCGGTATCCTGGGTCATAGATACCTGTTTGCATGTCCAAGAGGCCCTGCTGTGTTGCGTGAACCTAAGAATGTGCAGTAACCTCTTCAGGCATGAAAAGTTGCTTCTTCATTTTCCGGAGCCTGGTAAGCAAGTTGAGGCTCCACAACATTAGTATAAGCCAACCGCTGATGCTCGTGTTGTATTGCAGTTTAACATCACGATTCTTTTATTTGGCTTATTCCAAGGCCCAAGCGTGCTGTGATACCTCTTGCTAATAACTATGGCTTTCGGAAACAACAGATATTTGGAACCCTGGTTTTTCGCCAATCGACTCAGCACAGATTCAACTCTAAAGCTGTCGCGCATTTATTGGCCACTACACATTTCGAAGTTTCATAGACTTTCAAACGATCAGTGCTGAAATTTTCGCACTTAAAAAACCTACAAGACGAATCATTAATTTGTGTACCCACTGTCTTGTCTTTACTGAATATCAGACGGAGAGTTCGTCTACCGAATCTTGGTGATTCATCATTCGCTATCAAACTTAACATCTTGGGAGTATGACTATCATGAGCAGTCGTCAATTGGTGAATGTGAAATGCGTATAGACCTTTTTAGTCAGTCAAATCAAACTTTTGTTCCACGGTTTTAACGAACTCACTCATGACTTTTTTTCGCGTGGCTTGATGCGCTGTAGGTCCACAATCATCAGTGGAATCTCGACTACATTCGTTTGTCACAAGAAATGACGTTGCTTGTGTAGGAGTTCGACAGTATGAAACCGTATTTGTGGTGCATAAAAACGCCTTCAGTTTTGAAGTGGTTTCAATAGGTTTAGGTGGTCTATGGTAGGAAAATAGTAATAATGATTATTTGCAACTAATGGGCGGCACAGCGTTTGGCAAGACCATAATAGTACAGCCAAAATAAAGGCACAGGATGTGCCAGTTGCGTGCACCTAGCAATGTGTGGAAGTGAGACGTTTATGTAAAAATAATCAGCAAGCTCCAACACAAGCAGATCAACTGATAACAAAATGAGGCCGAATGTGGATGAAACGGATCACTTTCACGGGCATATATGTTTACTTTAAAAAACTCTCACTGACTGTGAGGGGTATGAACTTAATGGAGCAGGCAAATTCCCCTTATGACTTAGGACCAGATGGTTGCCATGGGAAGAAGAACTGAGTTTATGGGTAGAACTGAAAGGCAGTAAAGTGGGATAGCCCGTACTTTGGACTTCCGGCTAAAATGCACGGGATCGGGGTGGTCCCGTCTGCGAAAATAGTGCGCTCTGTCGGGAACTAAAAGAGATGTCGTGACCTGCTGGCAGGCACCGCGTTAGTATACGGTCGCAAAAGGATCCTGTCTATATAGGCTTCGTCCTACCAAGCTTTCTTCGTTAACCCTATCAACCCAAATATAATCATAACCCACAACTGCTTCAAAAATGACGCCCATATCGGCAGTTGTCCATGGACCAATGTACAACGTCGCGATGATGGTACCACGACTACCATGTTCAGTCTGATTGCCTATTCATGGTTTGCTATACTTCGGCTATTCTTCGACCAAGTCTGTCGCTTTCGCACACAAATCCATCTCAGTCCGTGTAATCTGCGTCCAAGCTCTGAGTTACTGGCTATTCTGATACACTGTTGGCTCATTCTGCTCATAAAATTACCTATTCTCCCAATGACGGTCACCTGTTTCCATACCATATCAAGATTCGGTCCCCCACGGCAGCTCCAAACAACGACTGTTTGCATCCTCAAAGGCAGTGAACCTCTCTTTTTTCACTTTAACATTCATTTTCGTGGTAGAAGCCCTCCTTCTTCCCCACAAGGCTTAGTTGTCGTTCATCCTTATGCTGCAATCTTTGGCCTCGGTCAATACCTCAAGTGTTCAAGGTTTTGCTCAATCTTTGCAATGTTTATCGCTTTCTGTTCGAAACTACCAAGTCTTCTTTTTGGCATGCACGATTGAAGCTGTTTCTGTTATTCCGAAATCCAGTTTTTATCCACTTAAAACCTTCAGCCATACTACACCCATGTCACTTGTGATACACCCTCAGCGCTGCCTTGATACCCACCATGTTTGCATCGCAGTGTCTCAGTCGTGTCACATTTGGCACGATCTTATTCCTGTTGAACAGTGCCTAGTACTTATATCTGTCGGGCTTCTTTGCTCTACTGGACACCCCAACTCGCGTCTACTGTGCTGTTTTTATGATTGTATTACCGCGATCATACCCGATGACATGTCATCCACCAGTTCATAATAAGCATTATTATTGGTGAGCGTAAGTTTGAACTCACCAGAGATGGAGCAGCATTGTGGAGTTATTTGGATCAAAGTGGAATAGAAGCTTAGACCAGAGTCAATTGACCAGCGGGCAAGAAAGTTTAAGTCGTATTGTGCCTGGTGAAGTTTGAGAGAAAGTGTATGGACTTCTAGTTCTAGTATTATCGTAGACTAATAGACTGATATTATAGAACGTTCAGCATCATAAGCCACTTTGATGGTGTACAAAGAATGGAGGTCGCAACTACCGACGTTTCTCGGAAGCATGAACCCCCATTGTTGGTCATCTGGGAGGAACTCGGTAGGTGGGACTTTGGCCAGACGTTCTAAGCGACTCATCAAGAGGTGGCTATAGTCGATTTCTTCTTGGTTGGATGTGGTTAATATGAAACGGGATTTAGACGTAGAGGCAGGATACAGACCGTCGCTTTTGGAAGGAGGCGGTCCCAGATTTGATGAAGTGGGCAAAAGGATGCAGGACGAGTGTTGTGACAACGTGACCGCCATGTCTCAGATTACGGTGTAGCGAGGTATCCTTCCAAGACAGGTTGAACATTCGGGGGTTTAAAGAGGGGTGGAGACATCAGCTAAGCAAACAGCAACGTTGTTGAAAATTGGGGGGGGGGTGAGGATGACAGTAAGCAGTTGTGGAATGTTTGGAAGACGTCGAAGATCGAGGTTAATCAAATAGGGCAAGTTGCAGCTAACAAGTTGTGGGTTCAGGCGTTCGGCCACGGAGACAAGATAACTAGTAATGCAGTCGCAGGAGAAGCTCATTTGGGCAACTGATTGATTATAATTACTAATGAGAGGTCACACGGTTCCCGGCACTCTTTTTAACGCCTTGCGGAATTTCGGTATCAAAATTTTCTGGAGCTCTCCATGGAGAGAGAGGTTCAGGTTGAAATGTTTTATGAGGAGAGCAACGTAAAGGATAGTCACTAGGTTATGACAGATGCTTCAGATAACTACTATTATTATTATTCCCAACTGCTGGGTGGCATGCCTTTGGACATGAGCAATAATAGTACAGTAGGAATTAAGTCGCAATGGGGTGCCTAGCAATGCGTAGAAGTGGGCCAGCCATATAAAATGGCATCGTCGAACAAACGACGTTGCCAAAAATTGGTGCGGTTTAAACGCAGCAGCCATTGGTGTCAGTAAAACACAAGTTTAATGGGGGTAGTATGCGGGAAGTTTGGACTTTGGGGTGATAAGAGTAGTATTACTGTGGCGTGCTATAACTGAAACTTCACAGGTTTGAACTAAATCGGGTAACCGTTGCATGAATAAGATGGCCTTGAGCTGTTGAGGGGTCAGCTTAACTCACAGTTAGCGAAATGAGAGTGAGAACCCGCACTTAAGTCGGATGGGGAAAAAGGCCATCTACCAAGTGAATATAGGTTAAGTTGAAGACGGTTAAACTCGCTGGATCTTACGGGTGTGAACAGTCGCTGGTCGGTCTTATTTGGACGGGTAAAGAGTTGGTAAATCACTGAACCAGATGTTTGTCAGCGGGACGATAAATGGGTTTATGGGCAGGACGAACAAGCAGTACACTAGGATGGCCATCACTCTGACATTCTCAGAAGAATCAACGACGATTCAGCCTGCGTAGTTTTTCGGTCAAGGAAATCCATCATCATATCATGCCGAAAAGTTTTCTGCGTTGGATGGAAAGTGTACGGTGACTTCTTTTGGTGGCTTTGCTTAGCCAGCTTCTGAAATTGATGGAATGACCTGTTAATGGGCTGTCTTTGCAGTCAGTTGAATGCAACTTTGATCTTTACGGCTGAAAATTGATGTTTATGGAGGAGGATGGCCGGGTCCCGGCAGGCATACCGCATCTTTTTTCTTTAATTGCTGTAATTTCGGGTAAACCATGCGTGCTTTTGATTTCGATGCTCTCGAACCGTGCAGAATATGTCAAGCGCGTCAAATTCTGCCGGGATAACAGATTCGGCGCGCTCACGCGGATGCGGTAGCGCTTGTAATAACAATAGACTGATTTTCCAACTCGTAGGGAAGATGCTAATCGAAGCATGATCGGGTCGTTACAAACTGAACGCGGCGGGCAACAACACATCGGGGAGGAAAGTACAACCAACGAGACACGCTTTTTACGAGAAAAGTCATCGTGGTTGTCGGAACCAAAATAAACTCAACAATAGGGTGTGAGGTACGGCTAGTTCAATGATGAAGCCGGTTGACTTGAACTAAAACTTGAAGATCTTTGCTGGGCATGAGTGACCTAGGGCGGTTGAGTAAATGGCCATGGTTACAAAAAGCAAAAATGGTGGTGGAGATGGATGAATTCTAAGTGGGGACGAATGGCAAGTTTCGCCTTGAAAATAGGGTTTACATTGAAACCAGGTAGAACCCCTGGGGTCGCTGTTGTACGGAAGTCAGGTGCAAAGCATATTTTCGATGGGGAGTTAGTGCTGATGCACATGGCCGAACGAACGCCGTAAATGAAATCGCTGAAATTGTGGATGGCGCAAACTGAATCGCAGGGGAAAACCAGGTCGGTTAAATCCGAAAGAAAGTTTCAGCGGGCTAGGACGAACTCGTCTTGGAGGTAGTTGGAGCTGGGTGAAAAATTTGTCCGTAGTTGCAATTACAGGCTCGAGTGAGTGGGAGGTGAAAGCCGAGGGTAGGAAGAAAATAGTCGCGGGAGTGCAATCAGACTTAGTATGGCAGTGCCGTGCCATGATTGAACTGACATACTTCGGTTTCCGGACAGTCCCGTAACGGACGTAAAGGTTGCGGCAATCGGACAGGGGATGCGCATTTCTGTGGTGCTGGATCTGGGTTAGACGAGGGGAGTGACACAGGTAGAGCTATGCCGATGTAGAGTCGCGATAATTTCGATTAATTATGAGAACCATGTGAGTGCGAACCGGGGAACATTCAGCTTGAATGAATAACGGCCATATGGGGCGTTTGCAGCAGCTGCTGCCGAATTCCAAATCTTGGGAAGGGGGGAATGAAGAGGGAGTAGGATGAGAGAAGTAGCTTCTGGTGAGTGCCGGGAGGCATCGGATAAAATAAGATAAAATAAGACAAGATGAGACAAAATAAAAGAAATAATCTAAAAGTAATGACAGCAGGATAGATGAACCTATCAAAGGGTGAACTTTTGTTGGTCGACCTGGCAACCAAGGGCTGGCTGAGATTGCCAATGCAATATGATGACACAACATATCATTATTAGTGGGTTTCTACTTGGCGTGTGCGCAGTACATTCAGGTAGCGATGCAAGAGACAATCACTGGCGATGAGAGCTGTGTCTCGTGTTTGGCCTGAGTGTCAGTGGATCAGAAGTCGCAAGGCCAGAACGAGAGTATTTTCGTAATTTTTGGAAGTTGGGCCCGTTATACGGGGAAAACGTGGTAGTTTTTTGCTCAGCTAAGGAATCCAATCAGAGAGTCTTCGCTGTATAAAGTGTGTGGGAGGATAATGTGAAGAAGGACAGCAGCTACAATGTGAACTGAACAGAAACGTTCACCAGTCGCTGAGTCATTGTTGTCACCTCAAAGCAACGAATGGCTCACGGCAACAACCTTCAAAAGGCGCTAGCCGTGACTTCTGTTTTTCAGGGAACAATAAAATCTCAGTATTTTAAATGTATTTGATCAATTCATGGAACAAGCGCGAAGAAAGTGTGCGTAATGCCCGGCTGATGAAGTGGACTTAGGGGTGCAACTCCAACTAGGATGAAGGTGGCAACGCCTTGCACGTCGATGTCAGCCGTGAGCTTCGCAGAGTTCCTTCAGGCTACCCCATGCATTTGATTTTAACATTAGACATAAGGAGAGTTTTCCTTTGCCTGTATTTCATGGCGTTGCCAGATAAATGACAACCGGGACAAGTCCAAACTATCTACAGACAAGCAACAATGGTGATCTTTTATGGATTTCCTGTGTACGAGAACAAGGTGAAGACATTCCACGAACCGACAACTGTCGGAGGCAGACGCATCCATGAAGATTCAGGTTTTGTCAAGAGTTTAATGGGTCACACTCCGCATGCAGATCTGGAAGCAAGTTTATTTCCTAACACTTGTAAACATGCTGTTGCGGTGTTTTGTATTTTTGTTTTGCTTCCATGATGACATTACGTATTTCGTCAATTGCATGAACGCTTTCTGTTTGAACACACAAAACCACAAAAACGCTCATTTGTACAAATTACATGCAATACGGGCGTGGTCACGTGCTTCGACTTTCTGTTCTGATTACGCTCGCGCTTACAGCGGTCATTTGTGAGCTTCGTGTGCTAACTCTAGTATAAAAACATTTCAGGCTATCTTCGGAGTTTGTTATATGTGAGAGCTGTTTAAAAGAAGACCCTTGGACATTCAAATTGAATTATTATTCATTCACTGACCTAGGCCAACGACTAACTATTATAAAGAGAACAATTTTTAGTGAGTCATTTCCATTCGACCCTCTTTATCATTGTACAAGCAATCTAGTGTTGTTATTCTTATTTCTTTGCCACACACTCCTGGAAACGTAGCTTTTTGGGTAGCCAGACCACTACAGTGAGGTTTGTCAGATTTGGTTGGAGTTGAGAATCGCCTGATAAATAGGAGGGAATCATTTTGCTGAACGGAACACAAAGGATGTTGGGGTGCGTCACCGAAACGTCTGAGATAAATCGGAGCTATCGGTCAGTCATCCTTGAGGAGGAGGAAGATAGATAGCTGAGTCACCTGGCGGCGAGTGGCTGCTCCGAGAGGACTGAAGTGACGGAATATGGAGATGCAGGGTAGGTCAGCAGCTTAGAGGAGGAAGATACAATTGGTGGCTCCGATACAGTATATGTTATTTGGACGTGAGCTGCGGAATCTTTCTCCACATCGAGGGTAAAGTGAAGGAAAAATACTGTCTTTCTCAATAAGGTCGTATCGTCCACCGCTTTGTACTGCTACCGCGTGCACTCAGTTAGTCTCCACTAGATGTTGGAACAGAGGGGAGATGACAATTCTTCGCCAAGAATGTTTGGTTACTTGAGGCTTGAGCACTTGCGAAAAATTAGGAAAAAAACCTTGGGGTAGCACGGAAACGCGACCCTGCTTCAACGCATCCAGTGCACTCAAAATTCATATTTGGATGTATTTTAACTATAACCGGACACTAAATAGCTACAGTAAAATCCGTTTAGTTACGCTAGGGCGGAAGCTAACCCTTGTTGCCATAACTAACCAAAAGCTCCATGGAGACTCTATCGCCCTCGCCACGACTGCGAGGGCGATGAAAATAGTGACCAGTGATCATGACATTATTCTTCATTCTTTAGAGCACACTGGTGCAAAACAGGCTATCCAGCTGCCTTTTGCGCATTTTCATTGACATAAATAGGCGGTGGTGGTAGTGTTAACCGACAGGGATCACATCAGTTAGTTTCAACATACTGAGTCATGGCCGCCAACAACAAACATATTTCACACCCAAACAGAATTAACGAACTTAAACCTTCCTCAGTAAAGCAGACCCATCAAGGTAGCCTTTGAATATTTGAATGCTTACATCAACTTTTAAATTTGTATGTCAAAGTTTCTTTGGCTCGCGCAATTAATTTTGAAACACCTTTGGTATACGTACAGGAATCATCAATAGGCCGGTGAGCAGCTACAAAGGTTTGGCTTAACTTACACGATGCAGACGAATAGCGTAATCAGGTAATCTAGGTGGGCACTCGCATGACAAAAATATATGCCGAATTATACTCTTAATTTGTCGGACGTACTAAACAGTACGAAGGTGGGACTTTAGATAAATCTGGTTTCACCAAATCCATCCACCCAAGAGCAGCAAGTTGATCTCAGTTGCCGGATGCCGAATGCAGATCTCTAAAAAGTTCCGGTAATCCTAGAACGGTGAGAGACCGATAAAGCTCATACTTTCCGCGAGGCCTTTGGTAGGGATGTTTTTAGAGGTGAAACTTTGCGTATCGTGCCAAAAGCATCCGTTAGCACCCCGCTTGCTTGCAGGACTAGACAAAACGTCCGGTAGTAACTACTGGGCCAGAGCACAGAACTCTTGGTGCCGCTGTATTATTACTCTATATTACTACTAATAGCAGGTATGCAGACACCATGTACCGCTAACTTTCTCTCCGGAAGAGGCAAATCAGAATTAATTTTGCCGAAACTAAGGGGTTTTTGAAGTTGCAAATTTTTCGAGGAATTAGTCTAATCCGGTCGCATGTTTCAGTGATATGTTGCCCATAACACCTTGTTCAAGTGAGCAAATTTCAAGCCCACTGAACACCGGTAATTCGTGCGTCATAACCAGTTTACGATGTAAAGCACGAAGTCGAATCCTGGCATATATTGCCGCTTCGTGCTGTCCTTCAAATGGGGAGTAAAGTCTACAAAATACCCGATGCAACTTCCGTCTAGGGGGTAGGTCATTGACGTTTGTATGCGTTATACTCATTAGACTTAACAAACCATATGAGTTTGTTTACCGAACTTCGGCGCAACACAATTATTTGGAGGCTCGTCTTGCCTTCAGTACAATAATCGAAGATACATTGATGCAGTGTGCATAGTGATGCCAGTATACATCTCTGCGGATGACCCCACTCCCAAATATGTGCAACTACTCAGGGGACGACGCAGGATTCCAGCTATCTGCATGCGAACTGCCAGTATCTCAATGCAACACCTTTCCGGTTCAAACGCATGACGTCGCTTAGGTGGTTTATGTCATGAAGCGTAGCGGAATATCCGGGAAAATAGGCCAAACATTGCCTTTGATCCTAATAAGCGTAGGCGTTGTTGCCTAACTTGACTACTTATATAGGCCCGCACCTAAGCGTGCCGCTGATCATGAGGTATCAACTACATATGATAGCCCAATCCAGCGAATAACACCAGCCCTCCATACTCATAGGTGTCCCCATTGTCGCTTAGCTCAACGACTTACCATAACTGCTGGGCCCATGACTGTGTGCGGCGCTGACTATGGGGCCTCAGCCATGCATGGCATAACGGCCATAAACGGCCCTTTATCATCATAGCCAGGTGCCTTGACGCTCCGCAATGCCCGCGCTTGAAAATTATAAAACCGCCATAGACGAAATATTTTGGTTACTTGTTGGACTGGTACAACCATAACGGCGAGTAACTCCGTTTCTGTTTCCGTAGACCGCTTTCAGCTGACGATAAACCTAAAATAAAAAATAGTTTTTAATTTGATCTTCTTTATACCTTCGGTGAAATTGATCAGACTTCTCACTGTTATAAAGATAAACTGGTCAATATTGAGGAATCCGCGTGTACACCGATGCGATATAGGGATTGAGTGATCATATGTATTACTGTAAGCGGCGAAGTTGAAGCTAAAGAGATATTCGCGAACTTAAGTGGTGCACATGTGATCCCCAAAATTCAAAAACCTAATGCATCCTCAAACGTGTAGACAGGGCTGTGGCGTGTTGAATATCTAGCGAGTGAGTTACTTGCTCCTTTAGAACATGAAACCCTAACTTCACTCCACTTCTGCTTCTCGATGCTTGTTCCGTGAAATTTGATGGAAGCAACAGCTTTTTCATCCTGATCATTACTTGTAAACATCCCATACTCAACCGCAGCAGCACTTTCACCGACTAGGGGATTTGCTCTTGGATACAAATCATCATATCCGGTGCCTGTGCTTGTAGACCGGCTGTCTATGAAGTTCAACACCTGGTTGCGGCTATAAAAAAGCCTCCACCTCTCAAACGCACCAACATGTTGAAAGTCACTCACTCTTTCAGGCTACTTTGAGGCTTTTTTCTGTGCCAAATAGGCTTGTGCCTCTCCTGACTCAGTGTTCATGCCATGGTATTGCAAACCGTCTTCACTTACGCGATCATGTCTAAACTAGCCGAATTTTTGGGTGACCAAGAAATCCGCCCGCAATAATATCTAACTGCCTCTGACAATGATATTGGCCGTACGGGCTGCAATTTGAACTTCGTCTCTTTGACTCAGGAAAATCTATCATTCAACCCGCTCTTAAATGACACACCACCACAATTCCATAAACTCGTCTTTGTCTTCTAAGCGGTAGGTGCCCCTTAACGTCCCATCATCTGTCCCCTCAATGAGTTACGTCTGCTCACTCACCTAAGCTTCAGCCGGTCAGGATTTTTGGCCACCAACCACCCTTAAAGATTCATCAACCCCTCCCGTGCCATGTCCTTCTCCTCCGCACCCACAAGCCCCAATGATGGAAACGACTACACGACCGACAACTCTCATCAACTGGATGCCTTCCTCCCAAAGCCTTCTCTAGATCACGCCGAGCCTCATCCTCCATCGTATGCAGTGGAAAAAAAACAGAAGAATAAAAAGAAAGCAGCGCTTGTTTAAAGCCTATGCCGCTGGCTTAAGCCTGTCTGGTTGTAGCATATATCCCGGAAATCCTACTATCAACCCAGAACATCGATTATAGCAGAGTAGAAATGCTTTCTCATTTGTAAGATAACGGACTGAATAAGAGCGCGAGGGGCACCTCTTATGACGCATTTAGTTTTGCAAAGCCTCTATACTCTTACTTAGCCTGTAATTGCGAATGCTTCCGCCTCATTGTACAAATATGAAACACACCCATGCACCTCAAGTTTTTCTCCGACCTCTTATGCCTGCATGCTCTGAACAAAGAATTCTTCTCGATCCACCCAACTACCAGGATTTGTTAGCACCTATTTCCGCGCGACATGATATATCAGGAAGCCACCCACAATCCCGGTCAGTATGCTACTGTCCACTGTAGGCCCTCACTGGCAACTTTCCCTTCTCTGCAGCTCCCACACCAAGTTCCTTAATGAGCGTTACTAAACTCTTCCAAAAACTGCATGCGATTGCATTCTGACAACCTTTATCGCCTTAGCACTCTCCAGGTGCACTCTCCTTAAGTGCCAGCTAGTTATTTTTTACACGAGCTAACTACGAAGTCAAGAACCCTTTAACGACTATTTCTGCTGAGAGCTCTGCCCCTCCTGCCCAGGTACCTGGACGATTCCACCACCGGCTATGATTTTTTTGAATAGCGTTTAGTTTATGCACGTTTTTCGCATTAACACAAAGTCACACCCGTCCGCATCGACTGCCATTCCCTACCATCTCCCAACTTGTAGGGAGCATGCCGATTGAGGCACGATCGGGTCGTTACAACCTGAACGCGGGAGGCCACAACACAACGGGGAGGAAGTTACAACCTACGAGGCATTCTTATTACGCGAAAAGTCACCGCAGTTATGGGAGCCGAAAGAAAAAACAAGGACAATGGGCATGAGGTACGACTAGTTCAAAGATGAAGCCGACTGACCTGAACTAAAACTGAAAGCCGTTGCTGGCCATGAGTGGCCTTCGGAGGTCGAATAAATGGCTAGAGTCACAAAAAGCAAAGATGTAGACGGGGATAAATGAATTCGATCTGGAGACAGATGGCAAGTTTTGTCTCAAAAATATGGTTTAAATCGAAACTGAGTTGGCTCACTGGTGTCACTGTTGTAGGGAAGTGCGGTGTTAAGGATAGTTTTGGGGGGAGATAGTGCCAATGCTTAAGGCCAAACGAACACCGTAAATGCAATTGAACTTGTGTAAGAGGCAGACCGAAATTGTGGCAGGAAACTTGGTTGGTTAAATGCGAACGATAGGTTTAGCGGTTTAGAACGAGGCAGTTGGGGTCAGGTGAAAATTTGTTTGTAGTTGCGATTACAGGCACGAGTTGACGAGAGGTTGCGGTTGAAATGCTGAAGAAAATAGTTGCGGGAGTGCCATCAGACTGGATATGGCAGTGCGATGCCATCATTGCACTAACATACTTTGGTTTCTGGGCAGCTCCGTAACGGTCGTCAAGGTTGCCGCAATCGGACAGGGGATACGCATTTCCGTGGCAGCTGGATCTGGGTTAAACGAGGAGATTGACACGGGTAGGGTCAGGCCAGTAGTTAGAAATTGTAACCACTGTTAAATGCCTTCTATTTCGGACAGCGGTCTAACCTGTGCCCTGGAGCCCTCTATCACAATTTTACGAAGCTTTTCCTATGTTTAGTCCCCAATCTACATACCGCTGTATTATTGCTTCGTTTGAATGCCATCAACGAACAACCTTGCATTCCCGATGGAATCAAGGGTGTCCTTGTTTCACAGTGGTTCTATTTAATCACGATTCTCCGGCCAATTTTAATTACCCTGACAAAGCCAAGGTACGTACATAGCTGTCTACGACATCGCGACAACGGTGCCGCTACTGCCATGAACACTGATGGCATTGTCAGTAATTCATCACATCACTACTATTTACCGACTGGGCGTTTTACATACACCCACAATACCATCTCAATCTGCTGAGGTTGTGCGATAGCTCCAACGTATTGGTTACCCTATACTACTGTCTGCCCGTTGTGCCCACAAAAGCACTAATTCTTCCCATAGCACCGTCAAGACTCGGGCTGTCGGTGAAGAGAAAATGTAGGCGTGCACCCGGTACACAGTGCGCTGACCATCATAGAAAAATCCACCAAATTTACTAGCTGCGACAAATTGCTTGGTTATGCCAGGCAGGTTGCATCCTGCAAAGAAAGGAAACTTTATTCTGCATAAGTCGCTTCTGGCTGAGCCCTTTGAGTTTGCCCAGTAAAAATATCATAATTATTGTTTCCGTACGCTTTCGAAATACTTTCAAGTCCAGCACAAGAGAAGACACTTGAAGAAACAAACTTCTCACATCGTCTTCACAGAGCCATCAGGTCGAGATATGGCAGTCATTAAAACTATGCATTCCGCACAATGTAGACCATGAATAAGCTCAAACAGATTTTACTAAAACTGCTACCTTTTAGAGAGATTTCAATGTTTCGAAAAAATATTGTCAAACTCTAAAACCACGTAAACTTGTCCTTTTACAAAACTTAGGTTTCGGAGAAATTTGGGCTGCGCAAAACGGTGAGGGCAAGCTTTCCTATTATACTTTCCGCGCCCATAACTTGGATCCATCAGCTTCACTAAACGAAGATCAGCCTACAGCTGCTGTCTGTACATGCGGAATTTACCCAATGCCTCAAGGCCCTGATGTAAGCATTCGAGGTGGGAAACTAAAAGATAAGGCTTAGGTTGCCTTTGTTGAACCGTACACAACTATTCGTGATGATAACGGCCTATCCAGGCAGTTAGACTTTATGAAAAAAGACTATTACTATCTCGAAGAACATAAGTTGCGTTCGCACATCAATTTATTCCGGTTTTCAGGAAAAAAGTTGAAACACCGGAGAGGTGGATAGTAAAATGTTTCGCTTTCATGACCACCAGTGCTGAACTTTGTATAAGTACGTGTACCATGAACTCCCATTCTGCTGATCGCCAAATTAAGTTGTAACCACATTATGACGGGGACTTATAAGTTAGCGGTATTTGCATGTTCTCCGTAACATGACCTCCGAATAAACGAAGAAAACCACTGAATTGTTTACAAACGTTTTCTTGCTGCACAACAGATAAAAATGACATTTCGGATTCCAATGTCCAATTTGGCTCCCGAATTTGGCGGATTACAATATTCAAACTTAGTCACTATTTTCAGATAGTTCTGATACAAACTGAGGGCCTTACATGGCACTCCTTTTTAAAGAAATGAATATTCGATGGGTTGGAAACTGTTTCAGTATAAGTAACTAATAATTATTCACACAAAGTTGGGCAAACATCATACTATCAGCAATGGATACAGCTAAATGGTGGAATTGTCAGGGGAAGAAAAAATTTGGTTGACTTCGATGGAGTGCATATGCAGCACAATAATACCAGTGTCTTGGAGCAGATACATTAATCTCAAGATGATACAAATTACAGTACAACCTACCCTCTCACTTTGGTCAAGTTGGCATCAGCGTAAGGTTGGTTTTGACACCCAAGTGTCTGTGCACACGACGCTCAGGGCCATAATTCCTACTGCAGTTTGTAAACTTCCGTGACGCCGATTCAGCATTCAAGGATGTTTCGAGGAGTGTTGTTCCGGCATGCACGGTTTACTGGTCTTCTAGTTTAAGGGTTACAGGTATTGGGAACCGTCAATATAAACGGAATTATAGCTGCCCTGAGGCCAGTTGTCTGAGCCAAAAGCTTCTCAGCCTGTCTAAATCTGTGGGATCCAAAAGCAATCTTACTTTCGTACCACATAAGCGGCGCCCTGGACGCACAATGCATTTTCCTGCAAAACCTTTGTGGGTGGAGTGAAAATTTTTAGGCCAAAGTGTGGCATTTTGTTGCATATGTGCTCAGACCAAAAATAACAGTAACCTGCTTTTAATTTTACGCAATTTGTTTTAATTGATCTCTGTTCGAAATTTTTGGCGCACCTTTGACTTTGAACTTGCTGTGCTATGACTTCATAAGTGGCTTGCCACGCGTTTGTTGAGAAATTTGGGGCTGTATCCTTTTCATCCTACACGGCATTTGAGAAGTCGTTAAATCAATACATGAAGGATAATTCTGTGGTTTTTGTGCGTTCCTCCAGTAATCGGAGCACTAACGCTGTTCTGCGTAAAGAATGGATTTACTACAAATGCAGAAGGTAACCTCCAAGACCGACGGAAAGTCGGGGAATCGGAAGAAGCTAGTAAGCTAAGCCTGTTTTGTATATAAAAAACAGTACTCGAAGCACCTGCTGTCCGGTTCGGTTTTGTCTACGGAGGCAAAGAAACTACCTAACGGTCACCTCTTATTTTCTTGAACACAATTGTAAGCTGTCAAAGTTTTTGTACGATCGGCTTCCGATTAATCAACGGCCAACGGAAGGCGAGTTGGGCACGTGCAGGGCCCTTCTGAAATATGGAACGCCGTCGTGTGAGGTGCGGCAGTTTGTGGCCGATGAATTCGGCAAGATCCTTACTACTCAGGATATATACAACTACCGCCAGAAGTGTCGACCGGCTATGTTGAGTAGGTGCCGCATAGTTGCGTTTTATTGTGGCAGATGATATGCCTTCGGTCCTGGCTAAACTTTGGGAGACCGGACGCGTGCTGGTGTGGCAGTCAGAGGAGGGTCATTATAGCCACATATGCTTCTCCCGATGGCAGCAGATAGCGTTGTTCCGACGCTTTCCAGATGTAGTTAATGTAGATAATTCGCATACTGCACGTAAATGTACAGTATACATACACATTCTACACTATGAAGTGGCAACCCTGAAAACGTCGTAGCTTTCGAGAAATCGATTCCATTGTGCGAATAGTGAGCGGCACCACATAAGCCGTCGTGCAACAAAATCAGCTCGGGCGCCTTTTCCACTAATTGCAGCAAGGCGCAGGCGAAGCCGCTGAATTCCTGACGCCTAAACATTTCTTCATTTTGTCTCAGCACCCTTTCCATCACATACATTATTCACTGTTTTTATACGTCACAGCTTTTGGCACTTCATTCAAACTGCGCGAGAGGCGCTTAAATGCACGGCACTGTTCACATTGGTCACGTTGCGTCCGTTTTTCATCTCCCACCGTCTGAACTTAATCGCACCATATAAGGTGCAAATTCTGAGGCGAATTAACGGGCAGACGTTTGCAGCATTTCCGGAACCTCAATGCGATGTCCAATTAAAGTAACTTTGCTGGAGGAAACACAACCGGCTTCCCACTCTGGGCGATTTCGCACCCATTTTCGAATTAGTATACGGGTGCTGTCGTAAATCTCAGTTCCCAGGAGTGGCTTCTTTGCCCACGAACATAGATGCGGGCTGTAGAATGTGAGCTACACGACCATCATCTCCGTTAGAACTGTTACTAGTTGAGTCAACAATCAATTTTATTTACGCTGCGCATCTATGCAGCAGAGGCATTTAGTCCCGACTCTGTTAGTCAGTCAGTATCAAGAACTGCACAACCCCTGTCCACCGCGAAGTCCTCTTATGTGGGCCTAATGGATAGAGATCCTCCTTGAAAATACTGGTGCACAGCACCGCTGAGGAACCGTAGAAATTCACTTGAGTTTGCTTAGCCCTTCATGAATAGAGCACATCTCAAACGCACCGCATTGGCTGCTTACGATGCGACGCACCCCTATTTTAGGTCACAATGCTAATGATATCTTGCCCGTATAAACGCTGCACTTGCAATGAGGTTCGTGTATGTAGCCCTCAGATTTATTCGCAATACCCACGCCGGAAAAAACGGCTTCACCAAATCGACACCTCGATGTGCACTTCATATCAACAGTTATGGGCTCATAAAACAAGCTGCCGCACCGAAACTTCCAGGCCTCGCACCCGGTTGCACGGATCACCTTGTACGACTCGCCACCCCGAAGAGTTCGTGATGCGACTAACAACGGAAGTTATCCCATGAGGTAACCTACTCAATGGGATGCCGAGAACTCGCCAAAGTCTCATTACCAGTTTTGTCATTCTCGAGGCTTGGTATGTAGACCTGGTTCCAGAGTTTCTTTCCACTTTACGTCCCAGGTTAACCGGAGTCGTACAAAATTCGCCAAGTACAATCATTTGGGCGCCAGGTTGATTTTAATAAAGAACCTAACTCAATGCCAGTTGAATCTCTCATTGGGATTTTTTCAGCAGAAACACTGCTGCATAAAAGTTTCCTCAAATTTCAGTCAGTAGGGCATTCGGGATACCGCAGCCTAGTTTCTTGATGGAAATAACTGTTAGGGTTGCTGGAGATTCTCCGACACCCAACCACGATATCTCGAATATCGTACTGACTGAAACACGAGACGCGGCACGTTCAGTCGAAGGGTGAGGAAGTAACGTTGCGCCAGTGTGGCCTTCGGCACCACCGCAATGTGTAGGCCCAAGCAACGCTCCAGGTTTACAGAGGAGTGCCATATCAATGATCTTAAGGGGTAGCTTGTTCGGTTTCGAAATTGTTCACTGTGTCACTGGTGTACTCTGCCGTTAGCATGCGCTAATGATGCATCCGGTTTTTGATGTAATAGCAAAAAATCCCCCTTACTGCTTGTGAGATGCATGGTTGTGAATGCATACCTGTTGCTGAATACACATTTCCTTGGTCGAGTAAAAAAGGACCATGGTCTAAACCAGCATCATGTAGTGTACCTCTAGGCGACTTCCTTTTGGGTAGTACCAGGTGTCCTGGCAGCTCGCATTGCTCCTTCAGAATATATCAAGGGAATGAATAGCGTACCTTATGGGCACC
The DNA here is from genome assembly GCA_004794785.1 of Opisthorchis felineus. Lineage (NCBI taxonomy): Eukaryota > Metazoa > Platyhelminthes > Trematoda > Opisthorchiida > Opisthorchiidae > Opisthorchis > Opisthorchis felineus. The sequence continues at coordinate 906,728 of SJOL01000240.1, forward strand.
GCTGCAACAAAGCAACGGGGTTGCACGGTAAGCGGGACTGAGAGATTCAGAACGGTGGGTGAGTAAAAAGCACAGGTCGCGCAAGAAGACGAATGCATGCATGGTTGTTGCTTCTCCCCTCTCATGTATGTCAATCCCTCACGCAGGGTCAGCAGGATCATCCAATGGGTTATCAGCTCGCAGAGAAAGACGTTTGATTCTAAAGGTTCCTCTAATTTACCGTCTTACAATTAATTTTGTTTGCCCACCACTCAAGAAGCTCGACAATGAAGACGGTTATTTGGTTTGGGTGGAGGCCATTTCACCACTGATAATTCCACTACGCCGTGCCTTGACGGCTACCGACGTGTAGCAAACTGCCCAATTACACTGCGTAGACAATCAATAAGCTTTCGAAACAAAATCATTAACCACGCATTATATCGCAAATGTTTACACATGCCCTTTACTCTGGCTGCTAAAAAGGACAGCTGCAAAATTCATGCGCCATGTCCAACTTGAAATACGTCCGGGGCACAGGAACTGAGAACAAGATTCATTGCATGGCAAGACATACCTAATTACCCCAAAACCTCGCATGTCATTTAAAGAGGACTTGGATTTCCATCTCCTCATCATTACTAGCGACATGCACGGCTAAATGGTATGAGCACACCAACCGCTGCCTATGGGCTATCCACAACAATACTCACAGCTGGCATACATTCCAAAATCGGGCGTCCCGTCAGGCGAGCATTCCGGCTTTCCGATAAGTTACTCATACTGCTGTCAAACTGGACAACCCCGCATTGTGTATAAATTTCTCAGTTGACGGCTACATACCGCCGAAAGGCCGACACGTCCAGCATGTGTCAGGGGCTGTGCTGCGTAATACGTGTGAACGGTCACAGAAGTCGACGCATCAAATCAACACCGACCTGTAACTTTTTCCGCGATGGAAGCCTGATAATTACAAGCTTATTTGCCAAATTCTTCACCTAAAACCAAAAACACCACACTTGGACCCACCCGGACTTCGCACACTTTTGGGGCAAGTTTATCCATCGCGAGGGTCTCCAGTTTTTCTGTTCCTTCCTAAGGTAAGCCAAACGAGGTGCACGGTGACGTAGTTCTACGAGGCAGCGCGTGACTGATAAGCCACAACCTCGTCGTCTACTGGGAGAAAGGGCGCTCAAAGTGTATCTGGTCATGGAAGATTGTGCTTTAACGGCCAAGTTGGAACGAACGGTACTTGCGTATCCTGGCGTCAACGCCCAAGCCCCCAGAGATCATTTGGGGAAGACAGAATATTAAAGCACGGCAAGGCATGTGTGATTAGCTGCATAATCAGCGGCAGTCTGAAAGAAGACGCAATCGATCTCTAACCATCTCAGAACAGATTTCAGGACAGAACCATTTCAGAACATCACAGAACACGATCCCGTACAACTGTTTCAGAACGCTCTCAGTAGAGATGGTTTAAACTTTGGCGTCTTTACTGCTAAGTGGCTCAGAATGTTAGTATGGTTGAGTCCCCTCCACTTCTAAAAAGGAGCTCAGCATTTCAACACTGGGTGGCAACCGTTTAGTTCATTTGCTGATGGCCGTAAAACTGGTTAGTTAAACGAGGGCACGAGGCAAATTTGAGAAGTCCGGTAGGTTTTCACGCGATCAAAAGCAAAAGGTCAGGTTGCCGATCCTAGGCGCAGGTTTGAGTTGCGTATCCGAAAGTTGAAGCTGTGTGAATAGGACCTGAAATCTTGCGATAAAAGAGGCCACCTCAGCTTGTGGGATCGGCTAAAAACCGTGGAAGTTCGTGAAAATGGATCAGTAATGATGTACGAGCGAAGGGTTGAGGAATAATAGTTGATGTCGTGTTCAAATCCAGTGAAGAAAGGGTCTCTAGGAGTTCATCCCAGCGTGGAACAACTATAGAGGTGAAAAAGTTTCCCCTTGGTAGACTGGTGTGCAGGCGTTTCAGGGGCCTGTGGTTCTTCCAGGAGGTTGGTGAGATGTGGTGATTGATTCCGGAGTAAGGCTACCTGGAAGCGTGCCCCATGCAAAGGAGAACAGATTTAGTAACAGGGTATTTTAAAATGGAAGACCGGATTAAAGCGAAGTTTTTGGTAGCCTTACACCGCATATATCGAGCGTATTACTGCAAAGCTCAGCCAAGGGATCCATACCACGTCGCAGCACACTATCAACAGGCTACCCAATTTGGAATACAGTACGACGAAGTTGAACTGGCCTAGGTTTGCAAAGGGGTTGGCCAGTCTAATCGCACTTTGAAGTCGTTGCGCATCGTCACGGAAGTGGAGATATATGAGGTGTTGTAAAAAATCACAGGAAGGCTTACCGCTTTATGCAAATTAGAAGATAACTAGCATCTGCTTCAGCAATGAAACGCACCACCGGATTATACAATGCAATCAGCAAACTTCTCAGCAGAGGTGCAGGTATAATGTAAAACATTTACCACTCGGATGCAAAAAGTGGCCTTCAACCTTATAAAAATAGCAGAACCCCAATTTTATTAAGTCGGAGCTCCCTATTTCCCCCTTAGTGGTCACATAATAAACGACTATTGTGCCAAAACTAAAATACGTTGAACAGTCCACTCTTCAAATCACTTGGTAGTGGGTTCAATAAAAAAGGACTTCCTAAACCATCGAGCTGCAGAAATTCAATCACTGTCGTCCAGAGCCACTGACACCAACCGTTATAATAGTGATACGTTTTTTCCGTAGACTTATCGGCATTGGGCGTGGAAACTAACAGTACTAGGGAGACCACTGCGACCACTGTCCTCCAGCTACCACTTCACACATCTATTACTGGTAGGTGATTTTAACGCCCCAAGGCCTGGATGGAGCGGCGGCGCTGACCAGTGTCGTTCAACAGAGCGCTTGGACTCAAAATGCCGTCGCACCCACCAGCTAGCAAGCAGGCCAACTAACATCCCTCCTGTATTCCGTCATTACCCAAGAAAGACAATTCGTTAATCGGGTGTTAATTGACGCCCCACTGGGACATAATCACCGATGTGTGCTAACCCTTGATTTCATCTGCTACTGGGCAAGAAATCTCTTACCTCAAACGTGGGCCCGAAGCTTCTGCGGTGCAGACTTCTCAGGAACGCACCTTTCTTGAACAAATTAAACCGGGACCAGCTTCAGTGGAAGAGTTATACAGGAAGATTTTCCAGAAAGTAAATGAGCTTGACGCGATGTTCGTCCCAAAATACCAGCACGCAGTAGGATGGACCGCCAGCTACATAAAAGCATTCGGCGTCTTCCAAAAAGAGGACACAACTAATTTTCGAAAAGCTGGCTACACGAGACACAGAAGATGAGCTTGATTTTCGTAAAATTCGGAACCGCTGTAAGTCAGAAATCCCGCAGTGGAACATACAAGAACAAGCCAACATACTAGACATCGCCCAGAAAAACAAAAATATGTTGGTTAAGTACATGAGGCACCGCCGCAGAAACAAACCAACCGCATTGTCCTTAAGGGACAGGGACGGGGAACCCACGAGTGACCCAATTGTGGTACCTGAAGACTACAGAGAACACTATGCAGGCCTGTATTCTACTCCAGAGACCTCGTCACATCCAATCGTGTGAAGGCGCAACTGCGAACGGCCTCTAACTCACGATGGGGAATATTCGTCAACTCTTGCACAAGATCAACCCGTTCTACGCGCTGGGGACCGGTGAATTCCATCCAAGGGTCCTGAAGGAAACGTCATTCACACTAGCAAATCATCTCTACCTAGTAAAGGCTACCTTCCTTCTGCTTGGAAGGAAGCGATTGTCAAACCAATCTACAAAAATGGCGACCGGCTATCGCCTGGCAGCTACAGGACTGTAAGCCTCACTAGCGTGCCGTGCAAGGTGATGGAACGCATCCTGAAGCGGGCTATCCTAGATCACCTTACTGTTAACAACATGATATCCCCTGTTCAATATGAATTCCTCCAGAACCGTTCTTGCGTGGCGAACATGCTCGTATTCATGGACAGCTTAACCCAAGCCAAGGACGAGGGACTCGTATCGGATGTCATATTTTTCGACTTCTCGAAAGATTTAGATCGAGTCTCACACGTCCCGCTGCTCCACAGAGCTCAGTCAGGCGGGATTCAAGGAAAAATTCTACTCCGGAATAGGGCGTTCTGTCAGACAGAACATTACGAGTGAAAGTAGGCTCGACCTACTCTTCTCCAGCGACGATCTCCATTGGAGGTCCTCAAGGCTCCGTTCTGGGACCACTGCTGTTTCTGATATACGTCAACGACCTTCCAGGCGTTCTTTCAAGTCCATGTCTACTTTTTGCGGACGACTTGAAATCCTGGAGTTCTAATGCCAGTGCCCTTCAAATGGATGTAGACGCTGCAAAACAGTGGTCGTTAGACGGGCACCTTCCTCTGAATGACGAAAAAAGTGTCCATATGTCATTTGGAGGAGAGCTAGCAAACACCTTTGTCTTGCATGGTGAGAATGGACCAGAATACATCACGAGAACAGATGCTAAAAAGTATTTGGCTATCTGGCTCTCTTCAAACAGGTCCTTCTCACTGCACCATGAGAAATCGGCCAAAAGGCATTCGCCGTTCTACGAATGATTAGGCGCACCTTCTCCCGCATTACTTGTATGGGCTTCCAAATACTCTACGGGGCCTACGTCGGCCAGCTTCTGGAATATGCCAACCAAGTTGTCTACTCAGGACGCAAGAAAGACCTAAACCTCATTGAACGTGTCCAGCGAGCTGATACGAAAATGGTTGCCGGCCTTAAATCCGTGGACTACGAAATGCGTCTCACGGCGCTTGACCTCTTTCCCCTCGAGTATCGCCGCCTCCGAGGAGACCTAATTCTTACTTATGCCCTGTTTCAACACGGTTTGGCCAACAGGTTTTTCACAGTTGAGCCAGCAAACACACGGTGGGGACATGGTGAGAAGATTTTCAAGCTCAGAGCGAACAATTTTATGAAGCAAAATATTATCTCATTTCGTGCAGTAGCTGTGTGGAATAACCTTCCTCCGACGGTTGTCCACGCTCCTTCTAGAACCCAGTTCAAAGCACTATAAGACACTTTCTTATGCGAGTCCTCGTGCTGGAAAACATACTGCCCCGTGATGAGAACTTAAAGAGCAGTGCTANAACGACAAGAACACAACCGACCCGGGAAAACTTGGGCAAAAGCCTCGATCCGTGTATCAATCTGTGAATCCTTGAAAGCCTCGATCCTGTGTATTTATCCGTGAATCCGTGACCAATCATTTACGAGATCGCAGTTTGGTTCACTGCTGAGTGCTGAGCGAGAGGCGTGCTTCCAACGCGTGCGTCATACAAATATCGTGAGGATGTCCGAGGCACCAGCTATCCCTTCGGAGGTGAAACTGTCCAAAAAAGAGCTGCGGAAGTTGAACAGGGGCATGGAGAAACTGTCAGCTGATGATCATCCACAGGTAGATTGCTGTCAACGGACCAGCCCTATGCCTTGTTTGCTACCCATTTTTAGGATGTCAGCGTAGAAATAACTTATGAGCTACCTCAGTTTTGTGGTCCATTTTCAGGCTGAGGGCAGACCAATGACCTTCCTGTACTGTGAGCCGTATGAAGTCTTTGTTGCCTTATTTTTCTGAAATAGTTTCGAATGTAAACTCTTCTAGACTGCAGCGATTTACGTTTATCCCGATCCAAATCTATTTGCACTCTGATTTTATAGGAGCTTCCAGTTGTCACTGTGGACGGCGATGGTGGCCTGGAGTCAGCGACAGCAGCATATGGCATGCTGCCTCTACATCAATCACAGTATAAAAAAGGACCAAACTTCGTCGAATTGAAAGATGTTGCACAGGAAACACATGTTGACCAGTACATATGGATTCGGGGTAGATTACATCGGAGTCGCATGAAGGGGAAGCTGTGTTTTTTCGTTGTCCGCTTCCAAGATTATAGGATACAAAATGTCCTGTCAGCCTCCGAACGCACTCCGAAGGAAATGCTCGCGTTCGTCGCGGGGTGAGTTCAATTTTACCATCATATCGCATAGAAATACGCAAAATGCCGCAGTCAGTCGTGCTTATGCCCTCTAATGAGCTCTTCCTTTGGTCCGCTAATTACAGGGTGAGGGTCTTGTCTGGTGCAAGCTCCACTCCCGGTACCTTTTTGGAATCTGATTAACCACATGCAAAGTGTAGCGAACAAGACTCCTGGCACTGTGCGAAGCAAGTAGTTGGAACATTTCCGTCACCCTTGTTTGACATCTGAGTTTAGAGAGCTATCGAATTGTTCCATTAGACGGGTGGTTAGACAACTCGGCCTGTGTATTCTCAGTTCGAAAAGCTCCAGACTAATGCGGAAATGTTGAAAGTTGATTTTTTCAATTCCTTCCCAGATATTGTCAGGATGTGTCTGAATTCCAGCCTAGCGGGCGTTGCGTTGACCGAATCCTTACACTCTGTCAGGTTCTAGAACAACGCCGTACTAATAGACTATCCACAATTTTAATATTCCTTGATTTCCAAGGCGCAATCAACTCGGTTGTCCGGTTTGTCCGTAAGACGCTCGCTCAGCCAGTGTTGCCGCAGATGTTTGTATTCTCAGGCCTCCGGGCGTGTAACAGCATACGGAGAATTCTGCAAAATCTTCTGTCCACAAAGTGGTATTCCACAAAGATGACTGTTCTCCCTAGTCCTATTTAATTCCGTGATCGACAAGATACTGTGTCGAACGCTAGAGGGTCCTGAAAACCCTGGTGTTCGAATAGCTGCTGACGAGGACCTTGTCGGTCTGAAATATGCGGATGACATCGTTCTCGTCTTCGAGGAGGGCAAAAAGCCGCAGGTATTTTTGGCTAAACTCATCAGAGTCATTCCCTCCTTTGGCATGCGCTTTACACCACTAAGTGTTGAGTTATGCTGCTGGACACGCATTCACTGAACACGTCACTGAACACAATCCAAGGTGTAGGCCTCTTAAAATGATTGCGATACCCTTCTCCGTCCACTTTTATTGTCTTCTTCACAATAATGTCTTCAAATAATCATGGTTGTACGGTTGCGAAGTACCAGCGTTGAACACTGATATTATGCTGTTGATGATCATGATGATTATGTGCAAAAAGGGCTGATCGAGGAAGTCGGTCGACTGGCATACACACCACGTTACTAAGCCAGCGCAACTTATGGAGTATCACCAGTTCGTTTATTGTAGGCGCGTTATTCCCTCCAAAAGCCATTCGACGCACTTCAGCATTACTGGTCTGATGTTCCCACCAGACTCGGACAGTGCCCCGGAGATATGGACAGTCAAATGCTGAAAGATTTTGACGTCCTCAGTGCGCATCGGCGAGGTTTGTGACCTATACAATAACATGGAACGCGCCCCAGTATTTTAAACTCGACCCTTGATGGATAAGCTGATGTCAAGCCCTGAGACAGAATTATTTAGATTATTTAATGTTATTTGCATTACAGTGGCGTCGAATCCAACAAGAGCTGTGTTGTCTGCGTACTCAGTATCTATAAGCGAATACCTTGGGAACATTTCGATCCCACAGTCATTAGAGGCTGGCCGTGAATCCTTTATTCGTATCAGTAACAAAGTTAAAGAGGAAAGGTTAAAGATGACAGCCTTGCCTGACACCACTTGATGTAGCTAATTCAGGCGAGAGCATCCTGTAGACCTTCACACGTCTGTGGCCGTTGGCGTACAACGCCTTAAGGTGGATCAATAATCTATGGGGACGCTTTTGCCCCATAGACACTGTCATAGTGCCTGACGGTCCACAGAGTGAAAGACAGCTTTGGAGTCAAGGAAGACCACCACTGTTGGTTGCTAGAAGCAGTGTCGGTGTTGCGGAATCTGTCGGAGGGTGAAAATTTAATCGACGCATCCTCTTGTAGGAAGGAACTCAGATTGTTTTTTTTTTCATGGATCTGTCTCTCCCTGTTTTCGATTAACTTCCCATGGTTAAGACCAGAGAGCACCTTCGATGCCACAGCTGCCAGGTTAATGCCACGGTGGTTTTCACACAGCGTTCGCGTACCCTTCTTGAAGACCGCATTCTGCAGACACTTTCTGTTCCCTCCATACAGAACCACTGCGTTGTCAGTTGGGTCACCAGGGCTTCTCCGCCCTTGAAGAGGGTTGGACACAGACTGTTTGGTCCTGATGCATTATGACGTTTCACTAGGGATATTTCTTATTTTACTTCTTCTGACGGGCGACCAACGTTTACATTCCGTTAGCCCGTATGCATGTCCCCGGAGGCTGTGCTGCAGGAGGCCAGCTAATCTGTTCTTTGAAGTTTTCGGCTTATCTTTTCAATTGGCATTTTCGCGAGTGAATTAATGGGCCGCTTTTTCACTTATCGTTTTACCGACCCTGCTTTCCTATAGCCAGCTGATCATATAAATTATAGGGCACGGCTGTTTCTGACAGCAAAAGGCTCCTCCTTTTCCTCCAGGGCTTTCTGGATCCACCAAAACTCTCGATCATTCCTATGCTCTTCAAGTTTTGGCGTTTGAGGGCTTTGCGTGTGCCGTCGTGCTTGTTGCCTGCCGGTATAGATTTCTTGGCATCAGTCAGTGCTATCATTCTTGAGGATATCCGTTGGTCATTTGATTGCATCAGAGTAGTCGGGCAGACAGCACTGAACGCCGCTAACATAGATCCTTTCGCATTTTACTGTGCTTCATCCACGTGCTCGCTACCAGTACAGTGTTGGTTTACTGCACAGAGTAGTTGAGCTCGCTCAGCTCGATACTGTTGAGCTGTGGTAGTTCTTCGAAGACAGTGGATTGGCATGCTTATTACTGAATTGCGAGGGTCTGAAGGGAAGAGAACTGTGAGACATGTTCGTACCACGGCGTGATCGGTTTCTAGTTGGAACGGCTTTTCACTGGTGGCCGGTGGCCATGTGGTCCAACTGGACTCACGGTTTATTTGCAGTTGGTGGCCGCCAGGTTACGCGATGCGAACGTTTATGTTGAAAGTTCGTACTTGCCAGAAACAGTTCATGATCAGCACACAACTAGAAGAGTCGCTCTCCGTTGTCTGTGCGGTGAGCATCGACCCCGAATCGACCGCGTAGATATGATGCCGGGTAGCTCAGTCGATCGAATTCGACATTCATATCGCCCACAAAGGTCAAAATATCAGTGCTTCTGGCTTTGCGAACGGGTCTGAATATATCTCGATAGAAAGTATTCTTCTCAGCATCAGAACTTGACTTCAAGGGTGCGTTCGTTTCTGTTCCCGACCTAAAGCTGCCATCTTGACGTGGTGGCCGGCCTTTTCTTACCTGTCCTTCTTCGGGAGACGGCCACATCGCTGTTTCCATGTATATGGAGGTGCTATTCGCCTGGTGGAAGCACCTTACTGCCTTCACACTCTCATCGCAGAGGACGGTACCACTGTACCCCCAGACAACCTCGTAGCACAATTATTCATAGTACGGGGTCTCTCTACTCTTGGTCTGACTGTCCCCCTTTGGCGTTTCTGGCATGGGTACACCTTGTGGAACGGAGTTTCAGGCAGTATAGCCCACGGGATAATTGCGGCAGTCACGCCCGACCTCCACGTCAAGATGGCAGCTTTAATTCCGAACGTTCGGGATCGCTTGCAGGATGACTTATAAGAGTCCGCCTCTGGCTAATCTGTTACGTTCTTCTAAGTCTAAGCCACCTTGAAGTATCTCAACCTTCATAGTTCTCACGGATCATCTTGTAGAGAAGTGTGCAAAAGCAGCCAGAGTTATCTAACGAGGGAGCTGAATGATACGCTCAACATTGTTTCCAGTCTGTTTCCTCAGCATAGAATCTGTTGTCTCCCATAGCGCCATCCCTAACGCATTGTCCCATACTCATCTATCTGGTGTACTTTTGGCCTCACTAAGGGTCATAGGGTTGTCCTGATCGTACAGCAGGCTTATGTTGTGGCCGACCTTGAATGTATGCCGGAAGCCAGTTCGAACAACTTACGGCGTTGGGCTTTTCGTACAGTGTTTTTGTGTTTCCACAACTGTTGTTTCTAAGTGTCAGTTCGCTCAGACCATTTATGTTTTTTTCTGTCCCATCGCAGCATACCAAAGGAATCCATCATTGACCTCTACGGATGTGTGAAGAAGAGTCCAGTCCTTATTGAAGGATGCAATCCGGATACGGTCGAAATTCACTGTGAGCGAGTTTACGTGGTCAGTGCAGCACTCCCAACGCTCCCCTTGCAAATTGAAGATGCTATGCGTCCGGAGGATGATGAGACGGTAAATTGTGTTGTTTTCGCTTAAAACATTCTTCGCATCAAATGTAAATTAAAACTACTGATTGCAACCAGCTAGCGACTAGCAGCTGTTTTATTATAGGCCGTCAGAAACAAAACATAACGTTTACCAGAACATTTTTATACACAAGTCTTTCCGACCTTCTGGCAGAGGAAAGCTTTATCCTCACTGTTAACCCCCTCCATGGCTATTTCTCTTGAACACCGTCTGTTCGCGCAAAACGATATCCTTTGCAAAATGAATTAAACCAGTGGAAGCTCGAATTGTGAACCGATTTACCAACCTTCGGCGTTTCAGAATTTCCAAGGGCTTCGAACGATTGTTGAATGCAGAATCTCGCTGGTTTTCCAAACCTGAGGCATATTTCGGATGCGGTTGTCCTGGGAGGGGAACCCCAATTCAATGTTATGCCACCAGTGTGAAGCGCCTATGTCGTGACAGTGACGTGTGGACATCAAGATGAAAGGACGCCCAATTTTTCTGGATGCGAATTTCGCGAGTTAAAAACATTGCTTCATTTGCAGCTGTACTTAGAAAGTCGCAGCAGATTTCATTGCTGTTAAGTTCCACGAAATTCCAACAGTTTGATATGTTTCCCGATTGAGTGCTGGACGTTTAACTACTAATAATGTTCAGGTTTATTTTGATGGGTTAAGGATGCACTTCGGAACTCGTTGGATATGTGACCATTGACGGATGTTGCGTGTTGGTCCTAATGTTTCACGATCTTCAAAGAGAGCCTGACGTCGTTACGAAGAGTAATGGTCGGTCCCGAAAACGCCGTTCACTACCCATAATTTTGGTTTGGATTGTTGCATCGGTACCGGCCATTCTTTTCGAGTAAATGGAGCCGAGAACATTAATGTGAACCATTTCAGCCCTAACCGACTAGTTGGAATCTCAGTTTAAGATGCATAGGTACTTTTTACCGTTTGCCTTTTGAGAGGAAAATTTCGTTTGCTTTTTATCTAGATTCGCGTCATGTTATCGCGCCTATTTCCGAGTTGTTGTCAATAGAATACACGTACAGATGTCTGAATTTCAAATTTACCAGTTACATTGCGTTTTTTCCTGTGACTACTATCCCATGTACTAGAACTAGCACTACTTCGCACAAAACTATTCACCAGTAGGATTTTCGGTCCTGTTAGATGGAGTTTTGTCAGTTTTTGGTTTGAGAGCTCATGAAAAGACTGTATTGCCAAAAGAACAACACTGCACCATACTAGTACATGATTCACACCCTACATCTTGTAACTTCAGGATACCACCGTTACTTATATGGAGATACTTTTGTCAGGAAAGCTGGACACACTCCTGGTCTCAATTGCTGTAAAGTTGGATCTACGTCGCACTTTTGCTCAGGGGACATGAAAAATAAATCGTTCAGTTGTAACACCCTTTCAGTACCCAGCTGCCATGCCATCCGAAGGGATCACGAGGGCTGAGGTATTGCTAGGCTACCCAAGCTTAGACGGGAACAGTCGATATATCGAGGTTAGGTTCGAATCACGGACCTTCCAATCAGTAACTTCGCACCTTAGCAATTGAGCTGTCACGGGGGCATACCGTGGCAGTTTCAACCTACGGCATCTGGTATCCAGCGGACACGCCGTTTGTGTTTGTCATTGACGACATTCCTAGAACTTGCTTGTTGAGTACCGGGTTTCTACCAGTATAGCTAGGTAAAGAAGGTCAAACGACGGCAGTGATACCACATACAAAATGAAGTTGTTTGGAGCTTTAATCGTACCGTCTTATCGGTGCATTTCTCCCAAGTAACATCTATGTCTTTATGGTCATTTATGATGAATGCCGTGATAATACCTGCCTGAGTTCATAAAAGCAACCGTTGCCTTCATCTGGGGAGCAACGCATTAAAATTCGCATCCCTAATACACATGATTGTCCAGCGTCCAGATGTCGGGACACCCTTCTACACGCTTCACGCTGTCTTCAAAGTCGGTGTAAGCAAAAATACACCTGAAACGCACTTCTCGTCAAATTGAACATTGCAACGAGAAAAAAAACATTTGCTGTATGGACTTATTTCACACGTCTTCTTCCTCTGAAAAACTGGTGACATAGGCGAAACAACAAATTATTAACCACAGACTTGTTATTTCGCCTATTCCACTCTGTTTTACACGTTTTGCAGTGGACGAGAGCGTACACAATGCGCACCTATTATGTGCATGGACGTCAAGTTGGTCAGACTAGCTATTGCTGGGCTAGTCAGGCCGTCAAGCCGTTTGCTTCAAGCAAGGTTTCCCGGGAAACCAACTAACCACCACCTTGTGTGCAGTTCCTAACGCGGGGTACAACAAATAGACTTTCTTCTCTGACCTGATTAACTGGGCCTTCAAGTGCATCAGCAAGGCCGTGGCTTGATGCCTTGGGTAAAGAGTAATATCATCCTTTGCGTCCCACTGAAATACATCTAAGAGGTTTGCTATTAGGTGACCTCTGATACTATTCACCAGTTCCTGGTGCCAGAAGTCTGTGGCGCGAAAGTGAGTTTCTCATCCTAGTGTGCCTGAAAGTGTAGTCATTGTCATATAGGGCCACAAACGACAAGCCTCTGAAGACCTCTTAGGCAGGTCGGATTGATTAGGTCACCCCGACCGGTTGGCTACGATGACTGTTCTGTCAATCAGCTTTTCGTTCTAAGCTGCGTGGTATGTCGCGCTTGCTTGCACAAGCTCTATATTTGGACTACGTGGACACGATGGGGACGTTTGCACGAAAATTCTGAGATGTCCTCCATCCGGCTGCTGTTATGGTATGAACTAGACATCACTCGCTGAGGTCGTTGCAATGTCCGCCCCCCCCCCAACCGAAAATAGTGTTTCCTCCCATGCCTAAATAAACTATACTGGTCGTCCCTGGGCTGTCTTTCTGGTGAAGACAGACCTTAGTGTGTACCGTGTGGATGTGTGCATTTCTGATGCGATGTTATCCTCCACGGAATATTCTCTCCCACGACGTACGCCATATTTGTTGAATGTTAATTTCAGCATGACCTGTGAGTCTTTATTTTGTCATTATCAAACCATTCTGAACTGCATGCTTAAGATGACCGTTAATTTGTTTTTTTTTCTGCATCTTACAATGAATCTCATGTAAGCAGCTGACAGGAATCAACGTCAAGTTTATCCAGAAAAGGGAACTGGCAGGACGCCTTTCAACATAGTTAATAAGCCATTAGGCATTGCTGTTGTGATTTAGGTAGAGTTAGTGTACTTAAACCCCTGTGCACCAGAAGTTGCATCGGAAGCCCAGGGAGGTAACATTAGGTGCCGTGTCCGTTGTAGATAGCCTTTCATCTACGGAAGTTAGACACCAGTATTTGCGACCGCGTGAGCCTTCCCCTGCACTTGGATAGACATATTGCAAGAAATGACGGCTAATGTCAATTGCGTATGTGCTGTCACCTCTCCAGATTGACTGAGTGTTTGCAGGCCCAGGCACCTCAGAATGGTTGCGGTAGGCTGGCACCAGATCTCTCCTTCATTCACTCGTCCCTTTTCCACTTTAAGGCTTTGATTATAATCAAATAATTTTTGTGCTTGTACGGCAGTGAAGCATCAGTGCCGACACTGATGTTGCTCTTTCTAATGGTTATGACTCTTGACCAGCATCGTCACGGATAGTCTAAAACCCCTTCATACGCTCACCAGCCTCACATCCTTTACTCTGCGCGTAATAGGGGCGATAGGCACCAGTGTCCTTTGCTGGTGTGTTATTGTCCGCAATGGTGATGTTCTTGCTGACTCTGCGTACTGGAATATTTAGGGATTCCTACGACCTTGACCACAAAGCACTATGAGGTGAATTGTAGTTCACTCCTTTTAAAAATATTTTCGATGTCATTTGTCTGTTCCAAGTTCCTCCTTCGGTAAATTTTAACCACTGCATGATATTTATCCGCATTCCTTGGTTCTTTCATCCTTTTACCGTACTTATCAATGCTGGTGTGCGGTTCACTGGTTGTTTGTCTTATGTACATGAAATACGTTTAATTCTTTGTACAGTCTCCTGTTCTTTCAACCGAGCAACACTTCAATCCCACCAACTTTGTTCCTTGCAAAGACGCTTCTCTAATTTTTGCTGTATTCGGCATCTTCCTGCATTGCGTGGGACGACTGTTGTGCAAATCCACATTCCTCATAGTGTGTTGATACCAGGGCCAACGCGCATCTTAGTTGACGCTTCGCCGGGTTGTCGGCTTTTCACCTTAGTTTCGGGTGCCGGTCGGTTGACCTCTTCTCCATACGGAGCTCTAACTTGAATGAGGATTGAATGAAGGCAGAGATAATGTAAAGTGATGATCCAAACTACTAAGACGCTTCATGAAATCATTGGCGCCATCACGTTTTATCACAAAAGGGTTGTCTTCTACGTAATGTCGAAAACTCGGAGATCATATCCCGCCAATGGACCATGTTCGGCTTCTTCCATGTGCACTTTAGCCGGAACCGGGGATAATGGATATCCGATTGCTCGCTTAGCCGAACCAAAATTTATGCGCGTACCCCCAGATCAATCGTCATTGAACCAGACCTAACAGACGCAACCAAAAGAATCCATTAATGGTACTCAAGAGGAATCTTGAGCCGAAGTGTTCCGAACTGGATGAATTAAACCTCTAACTCGGCCTAATTTTCTTACAAGTCTCTACCTTTCCCATCGGTCGTAACGTCTATTAACCCACACTAACTGCAAAGACCCAGCCGGCGTCTAATAGACTCGGCTTGCTTTTAGACAGATATCATCCTTCTTGGCTCGCCGTCTTTAAAACTCCACCGACCTCATAATTCGGTCATCTTGCTTGACGAGGTTTTCCAAACCTTTTTGAGACAGTGGCTTATCGATTTGTTCCGTGCTTTGATTGAATACAGCTGCAACTCCTGTGCAGAAAACGTCAATTTACTTGTTTCGATTGACGAAACTAGTGCCACCCCGGGGTAATCAAACGTACTCAGTATTAGTTGTTTGAGTCACAATGTTATCCTCGCTTATTAAGCCACCGTATACGTCCATTGCTTTCACCCGAGTAGCCTTTTCAACAACCAGGCAGGATTTACTCATCCATTCGGTGTCCAGCTGATATCCGCCGTCGTGCGTGCGGACACAGCCATGATCTTCAGACCGCAGTCTTTTATGCCGAGTTCCACTTGTTCAACACCGAAGCGCTGGGAATGAAGTATACCTAAGGTCAATTCTACGAATTTGGACAGATCCTTAAGTTCAGAAGGTTACTTCATATGACTAACACGCCCACAGAAGGAAATCATCTGCCAGTTACTGTATTGTGGTTAGTCCACCAAGTAGACGACCACGTGTGGGAGAAAGTTGTGTTGGAAAAAATGAATTTCTCAGTGAGTGAAATTTTTAAACTACGCACTAAAGTCGCACGCGCCGGTATCGTCAGCGTGCTGTGCGCCGAGTAACTCGACGGAAGAGCAGCCCGCCGCTTGTTTGAATGTTGCGAATTTTTGATTTTTTTCGGATTATCTGGCTACGATTCTTCCTCTTGTATGGTCTTTTGTCTTGCGTGGTGAGCACATAGAAGAAAGATACATGATAGAATGCAAACAACATTAAAAGGGTTGAACCACAGGCAACTAGTATATTTTGGGATGCATCCTGTCGACTTTTCAAGACGACAAAATATTGCAGCTTATACTTCCGCGTGTCTTATTATTTCTTTCACTATTGTTAACAATATCGTTAGTTTTAGCCATATTCACTGATACGGACACCATTCATCCACCCCTCACTTTCCGTATGCTTTCCCCAGGTCCTGAGTCGGGTCCACCAGGACACACGATTGGACAACCGATACATTGAGCTGCGCACGCCTGTGAATCAAGCAATCTATCGAGTAGAGGCCGGCTGTGTTCGATTTTTCATGGACTACCTAACCAAAGCCGGTTTCGTCAACATACAGACACCCAAAATGATATCTGCTGCGTCCGAAGGTGGAGCCAATGTTTTCAAGGTTTCTTACTTTTCTGGTAGTGCCTACCTGGCGCAGTCTCCTCAGCTGTACAAACAGATGGCCATCGCTGCTGATTTTGGACGCGTACGTTCGCTGTCATTCGACGTAAAGAATCCTTTCTATCCTTTTCAGCATAGATTGGTTTCACTGGCAAGGCGAAATGTCTATTGTAAATTACCAAATCTCAACACCATCAAAATTGGAAATATTGAGGTGTAAGATATTCTGCTTATTAACTTTTCGCTCACAACTGGGCGGTTATTCCCTTGGTGTTTCTTGAAAATGCTTAGCAGAAAAAACGCAATAGGCCATATCAATTCGGACGTAGCTTGTTGATGTACGGGTTATGTATCTCTCCCAGTTGGTAGTTTGTCTTACTGAGCGCGTGCATCAACAATCTGACCTATTGAATCGTGGCGGCTGGGTATTTCCGTATGAATATCTGTAAATCACAATCTTAAGCATTGAGCCACTGAGCTCGAAAGCTCATTGTTTTGTGGTTCCTGTCAACCTCGAACCAACTGTAAGTTTGTCAGGCCACCTTCCCGGGGTCGTTAATGTAATGTCAAACGCAGATTGACGTTAACGCTTTTGTTGTTCACGCCTCACATCCGGCTGTCGGAAACAGCATTTATTGCGGTACTTTGGATTCCGGGGGTTCCTTTCCTTACTTCTGTTTTATGGTTGTTTTGAATGAACAAAATGGCCGTTTGCGAGTAGTTAGATTCACCAGCTGCACGGGTGCAGTCGGCTGGCGTGTGGTTCTGATACCTACAGAACGTAAGAGGTTACTTGGCAGTTTCCTTTTGCACTCACCTGTTGAGCTGTAGTTGGAGCGAGAAGTGTATTTTCGAGGAGCGCTGCGGAGACTGACAACATACTTCATTTTCTCACATATCTACTTGAGCCTCCCATCCAGAACCTGTTGTGAAGCGTGAACTCAAAGCAAGCACTTTTTTATGGGAAGTCTCATGCGGCCGGTATTTCTATAGGTTTTCGCTACCTCGTTTTCTTCCATTGCTGTTACTTTATTCAGGTAGTTTCCAGGTATACTTCAGGAATTCTGGAAGTCTGCGCCTTGTTTTTCCTAATTACCCATTCTAATCAATGTAAAGAAGTTCTTTCAACCTGAGGTGACGTATTCCTTGTTAGGAGTACACAAGCGTCAACACTGGTACTCTGAAGTTACCATGAACGGGATGAAAGCACTATGTCTCGTGAACAAACTGATGTGTGATTGCTTAAATGGGATAAAAAAGATTCTTCTGATTTAATTTTCATTGGTTGGACCGGTGCACAAGGCAACTTTGCAGCAGCGGTTCAACCTGGCCGCCGGTGTTCTTTTTTCGGTTCGAATGTGTGCAGGGACTGGTCAGTGTGTGTGTGTTTGATACCAAATAGTCCGTACACCCGAAGTACGAAAAAGTTGGATCTTCCCAAAACCACTATTCGATCGTCCTTCCAATCCTCACCCACAGCTTTAGGTGGTAGATGATCTGCGTTCAGGCGATTAACTCGTGCTCGATACTTGTTTGTAACTTTCTTGTTTTAGCTCACTAGCCCCTGCTCTTTCATGACATGGTGGTCAACTCGTTGTGTACAGTTCTTTGCTACTTTCTACCGAGTCACACTAGCATGTGGTGGAGATGCTTACCGCTTTAGACACTTATCCATAAGTTCAATATGGCGTGTATACTTTAAGGCCGACCCGTCACGGTTTCAGTTAGCCACTCTTACGTCTCATTATGGCTTTTAGGTCTTCACAATTGGTGCTGTGTTCCGAGCTGAAGATTCCAACACTCATCGTCACTTGACCGAATTTGTTGGTATGGATATAGAAATGGCATTTAAAAACCATTATCACGAGGTGGTTGATCTAATTGCCGACATGTTTGTGAACATGTTCAAAGGACTACAACGAGAGTAAGTCCTATTGGAATTTCGAATATGCGTGTTTTCCCTATCCTTTTTATTGGTCACTGAGATCCCTTCACTGCCGTATACTCGTACAGATTTAGCTTGATGGATGAAGAATACCAGCTAAGATCTGTCTGATATAAGTCGCCCAAAAACATCAGCACCTGTGGAGTTCTAGGTGTGTAAACCCTTAGCAAGGACCTAGGTCGGCCAGCGTTGCTAATACGGCCGATCACCGCCAGACACTATCCATCAGTGGCTGCTGGTGAAATATTTCACTGCTGTTCCCTAGGTCAGCTTAGCCCACACAAATTGCTGTGCGAATTCATTTTGGGTCCATCACAACTTGTTTTGACATTGAACCTGTCGATCTATGGAGTTCGATGAGTTCGAGATAGCTCAGTGATTAATGTGTAAGGCTACTGACAGGAAGGTCTGTTGTTCGAACCCAACCCTGGCATCTTGATTGCTTCCGTTTAGGCTTGGATAACTTGGCAATGTGCCAGCGCGCATGCTCTCTTCAGGTTGCGTGGCAGCTATGTACTTAAAATATGCCGCAGCTAAACGGTCGATGGAGTGTCCGTTCCTCCTAAACCTTCTCACAGAGGATAAGTGGACAATGAGACGCAGATGTCTCGATTTACTCTGTTTGGGGACCTTGGAAAACCATCCCTTTTTTATGGCAGCTATACGTCCAAACCGTGAACACAGGCGGCTTTCCAAGGTAGCTGTTTCTTGTCAGTCTTAAGAAAATTTGACCCTGAACGGCTGCACTTTTGTTTAGCGTCAGCTCCAGTGACATAAACGGCAAGATTTATTGCAACATGACTGTACTGTCCTGTTTTATTGATGTCCTGTCCCCTATTGATTTAGTTCGTCCGTGTTTCAGAGATGCTGGCTAATTGAATTCCATTGTCGTCTGATATGCGTTTGTTGTTGTGTGAAAGGCTATTCGTCCATATCCTAGTCTGAGTTATCGCTTTTCTAGACCTTGACGATGTGCCTAAGTGCACCGTAGGTCGATAATTCAGTGAGCCTATCGATTTCATCTAGTGAGGAACTTGTTGCGATCTAAGGTAGCTGTTCTATACTATGAGTGCTGTGATATAATCTGACATATACGGTAAAATTCCACTAAAGCGTAATCCACTATAGAGTAGCTGACCCATCTTGGTGGATTTATTCATTTTGGACCACACCGCCCTGGCTACAACACCATGCGTCAATTACCTGCATATATGCCCACTGTCGCGTCTATCTGGACTCTTTAAATTGCACATACTTCAACGAATAAATTGAATGCTGTTTAATGATATGTAATCCCATCAATAGAGACCCCTTTTAAGAAAGAGCATTTCCTCAGAGAGTTGAAAGCGATGTTCCTTGTCAATCATGACCTGTTGCTTGATTTCCCCCCGCGAAGAGTTATCGCGAGGGGATGCGAATACCCCCTTCGCCTAGTGATCTACTGTGTGGTTTTTAATTTCTATCCGTCCTTTATAGCTTCATTTTTTGACTCACTCTCACTAAAAAACCCTCAATATGGTTTTTTAAGAGATCAGACTCAGTTGTGTCGGGAAAAATAATGAAAACGTCGCAATTATTCGTGCCCTTTTGGTGGACGGTTGAACGTGCAACGCGACATTAGTTTGCTAGTACGTGACAACTCTCCTACCAGCCCTGGTTCTACCTACCTTGGTTCCCTACCGGTTTTCCTCCATATCTGCAATTTTTCGTTTGCTAATTGCTCTCCAGTCGAAAACCTTTGGTCGAAAGCTTCTACACCCATTGCTCCATGGGTTTGGATTCTGGATTGTGTGGGCTCTTTGCTGGCTTAGTTTGCTCATGCTCATTGACGTTTTATTTCTGTCTTGCTAGATTTGCATCGGAAATCGACACTATTCGTAAACAATACAAGTCAGAACCATTCCAATTTCTGGAGCCGACGTAAGTTATACACCATGTTACGTTATTATTTTCTTTTTGCTTCAGGCTTGACTATCTTGATTCCCTTTTCATGAGTATCCCGTCAGAGTGATCGTTCTTCTTCGTTAGATTTTTGGTTATATGGCTATTCGGGTGATACACAAGCATTTGGATCCCAAACTCAAGTTGATTCATCATTCCATAAAAATATTGTCTTGTCCACCTAGACAAGAGAGGTTTTTAGTCACATATTGCTGTCGGAGTGAACACAGAATTTCCAGCTTGCATGTCATTAGTCGTGGACGGCAGTACTTGACAAAATACGCTCAGTTGATTTCCTCATTTAGGATATTCTTCAACTGATTGTGCTGCACAAATGCCGCTTCGTTTCAATTGGCATGATAGTTGAGGTATCGCAGTATATTTTCTTGACAGCACGCACCAATCATGAGGTCACTGAAAAGTCTCTGACAATCAGCTGCTGGCTTTGCGCTTCCGAAGAATATCCTGACCGAGAGACTCATTCAAGCCTTTCGTTAACATCACTGTAAGTCGCAACTAGCTGTACTTCATCACGTACAATTTGAGGTCAGTGGAAACTCGGGGAGCATGCCTACTTGATGGATCCCAAGAGGGACGAAACCGGTCGTGGGCTGTTTTAAACTTTTCATAATACTTATGAGTAGTGTTCTGTCGCAAAAACCTATGCTGTTCATCTTGGCAAAAGCACAGCTTAACAAACATGCTTTACCATAGGTACGTCCAAAATTGGCTCGATATGATGGGTCGTTTATTCAAAAACGAATCTACTGATCGACATTTGCGTTCACGTTACTCGCATTTGAACATTCCTCATCCAAACCGGGCACAGTTAGTCCGGTGAGTTCATACCAAAGAAGGAAAGCCTTAAATCTGATTTTCGCTCATCAGCAGTGCATATCGTTGGCCTTTCTGAGATTCGAACCCCCGGGACATTTGACGTGCGGGCGAGCTTGTTACCACGATTCCATGGGCGCACACTGGATGCTGGATGTACGACGTCTGAGCGATGTGATTTGTTCACCTAACGGCTCGAACGGTGACCCAGTAACTGGTTGGAGTGGACTCACCAGAATAATTGTTCCTGGACAGGAGGAGGGATATGGAGTGGTCACCATTTTTATTCAAGCAGGACGTAAGTTTGACTGGGCATACCTGATCTGTCCCAGTAATGACAAAAACCAGTCGTGGGCGGTCGAAGACTTTCTTGCAACTTTATGGACGGTTTGTTTCGTGAAGAATATACACTGCGATGTCTCGAATGTTATACTAGCTGAAACATAAGGTGACGTTTGTGCAGTTGAACAGTGTTATACACGAGGGATCCAGCTGGAATCTAGTTGGGTCTTCTGTTAAAAAATAAATTAGTCAAGAAGCTAGTGTGTCTCGCTACAATTAGGCTCGATTGGAACATAAGGCTTACGGAAACTCGAGGACTGCGCCTACCTGGTGAGCCCCAAGAAGGGTGAAGGGGGTCTTGTCCAGTCGACGTGATTTGATCGACCTTATGACTAATGCGCTCAAATTTACCTGTTTAGCTACACCTGTTTGAAACAATGCCACTTGGATATGACTTTTGGTGAACCAAAGAACAAGGTCAAACTTCAGCTCGGTAATTCGGCTTAATTGAACGGAAAATGTGTGCATAAAAGTACAGCCGTGAAAGTACAACTCTGTTGTAAAGGTGATTGTGATAGAGGGGTTTTGACTTTCGCACTTTCCCAGCTGGTCGAATTAAGCGGCTGATTTACACTGACTCGGCTGCCTACATGTGTTGGGAAACTTAACTTAGCCCTGACCAAGCTAATAGTACACATTCGTAACACAGATGTGTCAGATTGTGTTTAGGCCAGAACTGCACCGATTTCCTCACTTCCGATTATCGGGTCTGTAGAATATTGACACATAAGTCAACCGGTTCTAATTTGTTTGATCGTATCTGTTCGAACATGCTTGTATCAGTATCTGCCAATTCAACATGGTCGATAAATTGGAAAAACTTGAGCGGGTGAACCCCTGATTTCCGCTCTTTAACTTGAAAATGAAAATGTGAAGAAGGTAGTGATTTCGCTCTGCATAGTACTCCGTAAATTTTAAATTTCGATCGGTTTGTAAGCTGTCTACACGTGGATCCAACAACTCGCCAACTTTGTAGGGTTTTAGTCCAAGTTTCTCCCCCCGTCTGCAGCACGTCATATTACGATGGACGGTAGCTTCGTATAGCCACCTTCGGTATCTTTTTCCTTCCTCACTGTACGTCTTCGGTAAAAAGCTTACGCTTATCTTGACATCACGTTTTTTCTATCTAGCCTGCGCTTGGAATACAGGGAAGGCATTCAGATGCTTCGCGAAGCTGGCTGGGACCTCGGGGATCTGGATGACTTAACCACGCCCGCCGAAAAGTTCCTGGGTCGCCTGATCAAACAAAAGTACGGCACGGATTTTTACATATTGGACAAATTTCCTCTGGATATTCGGGCCTTCTACACCATGCCCCATCCAACTGAAAAGGTGAATTTCCCAATCCTGTATCCCCTCAATTTCAGGGAATACTACTATCCTTTGTACTGTTTGCGCTACTCAGCTGTAATTCGTCACCATGTTAGATGCTGATTCGAAGAAAGTACGCATGTGTTTTGTTTGTGCATCCTTTCTGAAACCACACTTTGTGTTTTGGATGAGAAGATCGCATGGTTTCTTCCATCTTACGCACACGAACGTTAACGCCTTTGACGATTTTTTCCGCAGGAGTTCTCCAACTCGTATGATTTTTACATGCGTGGTGAAGAGATTATGTCGGGTGCCCAACGTATCCATGACCCAGCTCTGCTTACTGAACGAGCATTGCATCATGGTGTCGGTAAGTGGACAGTTTTTTAGTTGCAAATCAGCGTGAGCTTCTTATGTTGTTTATTGAAGTTTTCTCTCCTTATTGGGTTTCAATCTCTCAGTTTCTCACTGTTTCAACTGGGATGATTATATTGGTGGAAGCATGTGTTTGATGGTTCTGACTAGACAGACCTGTATTGTGACTTTTTATGGGGTAGTCCGGTTATCGTTTAATCTGTTAGTGTGATTCTATTGGATAGGCCAAGTCACTGAATTTTTTAGGCTATTTGTCTATCTATTTTCAGTCTTGTTTCGAACCGTGAATGCTGATCATGAGCTTTGCAGTTTATGCATCATTAATGATGTCATTGTGGCAGGAAAACTCAACGTATGACGTGTTTCACTTCGCTCCCGTAGATGTTATTACATCGACAGAGTACTGCGTTGCTTCCCCGTCCTTACTGTCGGTTTAATCGCGGTGCTTTTCTAAGCCTTGGTAATTAATCATTCCAAGTTTCTTAAAGTGATGACCTGTTGGTTAGTGGTTCTCTCTTCCTCGATGAATGGCTCTCCTTGTGGTGGGGAGGGAAACTTTCGCCCTTTATGATTTCTACTGTAAGAGTAGTTGGACGAAGATTGAGCTGTAGGTGGGAATCGTATAGTTTTGTCCGGTTTTCTCTGACGAATTGTACCGTACGACAATGAAAGCATCTGTTTTCACGTTACCGATGGGCTTCTGTAATCTATAAGTTTATTATTTCGACTTTCTTCGGTCAGATAGGAATCTGGAAACTGGCACCGATACAACGTATTTTCACTCAGGTGATGGAGGCAAGCACTCCCCGGTTGCTAAATTATAGTTTTCCTGGCACCCGTTTACGCGCTGCAATTTGCCTCTCTACTCTGAGCTACTCTCAACAAAGGGTGGGATTGACGGTTGAATACTGCGGCCATGTCGGTTATTAATACAAGGTGTGGAGTAAATTTGGATGAGTGAAAAAGAACATGATACCGAATATACGTTTTGACTGGGCTGGTCGCTGTTCGCTTTAACGGCTTTTTTGCGGTGCATGCAGACACACTAAACACACATAACAAGCGTTTAGTTCACGTTGCTGTTGAGCTTAGCGCTACACTCCCAGGGAAATAGGATAGCCGTTGGCACATCCGATATGCATTTTTGTCATTTCTGCGTTTGGAGTAGGAAGGCGACGTGGAAATTGTTTCATAGCTCGGGTTGTGATATAGTCACTCTGTGAGAGGAGTCTGAAATTCTACAGAAAATTCCAGGAACCAGGCAGGGGTGATCTCTTCTGAGGATAACCTTCATATAACGACATCGATAGCCGATAGTCGCCTTGTTTTACTCTGATATATTATCTACCCAGTAACCCGTGTCCGTTTATCAATTATTCGACGTTGCTAATAGAGATTTCTTCTTGTAAATGATGCAGATCTATGTTGAAAAGGAATCATCAACGGTGCGCATCTCACGAAAGTCAGTGTAGTCTCGAACCCGCGACCTGCCGGCTAGTAGTTTGAACACTTAACCGTTCAGCCACGAGCATCAATCTAACATGCAATGTACTCTGTATTTTTGTATTTGTACTGTGTTGTATTGTGTTTGTACTTGTGTTTGGTTCCTCCGCTGAGCCACACTATAGTACGCCGACATGTGACCGAGTCAAATGGCTTCATGATGAGTTTACATATTTGGATGTATGCAAGTTACACTGGATTAACCGAAACATTATGCCGATGAAACTGTCGAAACCACTCTCACTTTCAGACGTTGTGTCATCATGTCGTCATCTTTCCAGCTTACACTCGACACATACATGGCCAGTGACATAAGTTTGCACAATGGAAATCCACGACGTCTGACTCGATTGACTCATTATATCTTCTTTTCGAGTGTAAATTGTCTGACAAACTACGGGACTAGGAATATCCTCTTCAGTGTTATCGTGGTTTCCATATTTAACACCTAACCTAAATGATAATAGGCGCGGGTAAGTTCTACCAAAAATGAGCCTGGGGTCGCTAAACGATTTCTGATTGTTTTAGGTTAAATTCAGTAGCATTGCTTTTTTCTGGTTTGCTGAGAAGCAGGTTGTTGATATTATCAATCACGCATCTACTTTTTATACTAAAATACGTGAAATCTGTTTCAGAAATCGAAAAAATAAAATCCTATATTGACGCATTCCGCTATGGTTGTCCACCACACGCCGGAGGTGGAATAGGTGAGTACATCTGTGTTGGGTGTTCAAATGAAAACCCATTTCTCCGTCTAATTACACTTATCCTCTTGGTATGTGCTGGCAACACACAGGTCAAGTAATTTTATTTTCCAAGGTGTTGTTTGTACGACAAGTCCCATTTCCCCGGGAATAGTTCATATTCTTCCTCACCTTTAAGAAAAGATGAAACGACAGTTGATCACTAGGGGATTAACCATCTATCCATTCCTTCTGCTATTTAGAGGTGGGGTTTTAGTCGTCCTACGCTGTAGCTGTCATTTTGAACACGGCGGTGTTCACAGTAAGAGTTTGGGCAGTTCAGTATCTGCATTGTGACGGCCTATCCAAATCATTGTAGTCAATGTCGGATCAATTTGGAAAGGCGTAGAATCTTGTACCAGCTTCCCAGACCCCATTGGACATGTTCCAACGCACTTTAAGCATTCACCGTTGCACCGTGTTGCCGCATCGAGTCCGTACTGCGCATATCTGTCTCGAAGAATACAACCATTCTCATTTTCAGCTTGGCACACGTGAATTAATCCACGGAGTTCACTTTGAAAGAAGAATGTGGACAGTGCCAGTGATATCATTTGTTTGTCGATCGAATCCACACGATGCACAATGTGCTTGTTTGGGTGCGTTGTGCTTATAGCCGCCATCCCATGTCACTGGTTTTCGTGTGGTCGGTAAATTTCAAGTTTAGCTGCTCGAGTGTCCATCGTAGGCCGACGCTAAGTTTCCACGATTAATCCTTTTGCATTTCCTCACTTCCGAACTACATTTTCTGTCTTTGTGCAACAGTGAAGCTCTAGTTTCGACGGTAGAGTTTCCATTTATGAGGATGGTCATGGTGATCTTAAACACCTAAGGTGTACCCAACTTGTCCGGTTGTGTCGTCATCATCCACGGCAGAACAGCACTGTTCAGCACTAATGCTCTGCTGCCGTACAACCATAATTTGTTTGAAAGCCTTGCTATGAAGAAAAGGATTAAAGTGGATGGCGAATGGATTTAGTGCTAACTTACCACAATCATTCCGAGGTGACTACATATCCGGACATTCATTCAGTCGGTATGGATAGAAACTGACTGCAATAACGCCACTGAAATCGATTAGGAGCTACACCTTGCAGCGTCCCCAACCAGGCACACTGGGGATCAAGCGGATTCCATCCTGGAAGGTGTCACACGGACAGCACACAGACTTTTCGTAATATTTTAAACCCCCACATTAAGTCAAATGCTGACTACCTGTGCTTGCGCCACTCTGAATTTGAATCGGAAAACAGCACTCTTTGGCAAACGATGCGTCGGTTTGCGCGATACATGGCCTAATCAATGCACCTTCTGGTGCTGGACACATCCTTGGATTGAAGGCCCCGTTGCACAACCGAACACTCGTTTTCTAAGTACCTGGTTGCGGATTGGCCGACATGTGCCTACACCACCTATGGTTTTGAGACAATGGTTGTCGAAGACCTAAAGAAGTCTCAGTTCCGGTGCTCGAACAGGCCAAGTCTCACAGCCATGCAACAAATCAGCCGGTATTGTAGCCTGATACACACGTCCGTTGAGATTCGAGGATATGCCACTTTGACGCCATAGGTGTCTCAAATGATGAAACATGACCCGACCCTTAAAGATGAATTCGTTGACCACATCTGTCATACTACAGTCGGAACTAATACAACTTCCAAGATAAGTAAAACGCTCTACAACTTCGAGTGCCTCTCCGTGCGTTGCGCAAATAAAATAATAAATCGTTCAGCTGTAATACCTTTTCGGTGCCTAGCTCCCATGCCACCCGAACAAAGCGCGAGGGCTGGGATACTTCCAGGTTTCCCAAGCCTAGACAGGAGAAGTTGATATGCAGAGGTCGGGTTCGAACCACTTACCTTACGGTCAGTAAATTCGCGCTCTAGTCACTGAGTCCTCTCGCCATCTCTTGCGTTGCGTGTTCTGGACCCATATTTGTCGTCCTGTTGTTAGTGTCCTTGTTGTCCTTCTGTATATCAAATTAAGTCGTTAGAGCCGTTGAAAACAACTTGACAGCTTTCTGCTTTCAGTCGTGTTTCAAAAAAGCTCCAGGCTTCGTTGATATTGATCTAACTATTCTGCTTTCTCTTTTCGTTAAGACCGATTGCTAAATCAGGTTACTAAAATCGCTTTTAATTTTTATCCATATAATTTAGGCTTGGAGCGCGTCACCATGCTCTTCCTCGGATTGGACAATATCAGGAAAACCTCCATGTTCCCTCGTGATCCGAAGCGCCTAACTCCCTAAACTTTTTTTCTGATCTCCCTTGTGGTCAAAATACGTATGTTGTTTTCAATACACGGTTTCGAATTCTGGTCTCTGGCTCAGTGTTTTGCGACGAATTTCTGTTCTCGGTGACATTCTGATTAATTAACATGTGTTTCTATCCACGCATGCAGTGTTCCATTTGGTCATCGATTTCATCACCCTTTTGAATGTGCACACACAGTCAGTACAGGTTGCTAGTGCAAACAGTTGTTTATAAGAAAATGCGTTTTGAATGAGTATATTTTGGGCGATCACCAGTTAATTCTCGGTAGACAGGTTATTTGGGAAGCCGTCAGGATGGAATGCACAGCGGACACGTTAACAGAGATGTTTGAGCGAATGGAACTGGGCACTCCTCCGCGGGCAACTTTTATCCGGTTGATAGTGGCTTGGGTGAAATTGCTTTCTCTGTTCATGAGTTCAATGGGTTTGTATGCTCTAATGAACCTTCTTGATCCGGTGGATGAACGTCGTACTGAAAGTGAATATTACCACACTAAAATCCTCGTGAAAGGCGAGAAGCGCTGATTCCAATTGGCCCATATTTTGACTAATCTGGACGTCTTTGCTTCGTGGTCGTGACACTCACAGGTCATCTACTTCCAGATTGCCACTTGCTCGTAAAAATGTAGACTGCTTTAAAGGGCTTACACCAATCGCCGTTGCCTTGCAGTTAGGCTTTTCAGCTAAAGGCTTTGGTTGAAGGCCCCAATGGTCTTGCCTTCTAGACCCGGGCGCTGGCAGTCCCCCAGCACACGTATAATTGTCAGTCACACAATTCCTAACAACCCCATTGTACATCAGCTGTC
Source organism: Opisthorchis felineus (assembly GCA_004794785.1). Taxonomy (NCBI): domain Eukaryota; kingdom Metazoa; phylum Platyhelminthes; class Trematoda; order Opisthorchiida; family Opisthorchiidae; genus Opisthorchis; species Opisthorchis felineus. The sequence goes on from SJOL01000240.1 coordinate 935,077, forward strand.
ACGTGGTACCATCGGCTGGGTCACCTTATTTGCTGCATACAGCAGACCAGGTAAGCGGAACGGGTCACTGATAACACCTCTGCCTTCACCCCGTTTCTGGCGACATCTTAATGAACCCATTCGTAAGGAATAACATCCGTTCGCCGCCCGTTGAAGTTACCGGAATTTACTCTTCCAAATCCGACGCTCCTTCATATGGCAAACTTCATCGTTCACACTCTGAAGCGAGCTGAGCAACAAGTTACCCTTGCTTTTACGCTGGGCTCGCTCTGTAATGGTTTGTGATATCTCTCTGAAAGAAGGATTCAACACTGAATTATGGTTGTTGAACTTACTTTCCCATCGACTTCCTCTCACTTCCGGTTGTCCACCTCTAGTGATCCAGAGGCCGCTGCGACTGGTTCGGCCGGGGTTGGTTTCGTTTTATACCATCAAACTGAAGGGTCGCTGCTTGAATAGTTCCTCGTGTACTGTTTTTTTTTGGAAACATGGAGGTGTAGCATCTCAGAATGCTTGACATAGGCCAGTACCAGGTCCTCTCCCTCATTCACTCTTTCTTTTCACTCTAGGGCTTTAAATATAACTAGGTAGGCCTTATGGTTGTACGGCAGTGAAGCATCAGTGTCGACACTGATGTTGCTGTCTCTCATGATGAGATGATGACTAGGCGCTTCGCTGGTAGAACGGCACAGCCAACTGCCTCTAAACACGAGCTGGAGCAATTCTATAAGCGTGCTGAGAGTTCCGGACACGTATTCTTCCTGGTCCGGAGTACAATAAAGATCGGCGAATGTTCAGGCGTCAGGTGAAAATCAGGATCTGCCTTAAGCGAGAAGCTCGTTGAGTCCAGAATGCTGAGGAGAGAGAGGAAGTGAGAAATTGAGTTTGTGCGAAAACGATTCCAAGTGTTTTGCCCAAAGAGCCCTCCAGTAAGCGAAACAAATAACGATGGAAGGGATTGCTTATCTCCGGAAAGGCAGAACGCCTGAATCGTTGTGCCGGACACGTTCAACAACAAGTGAACTGACTACTTGAAATTGATTAATCAATTTCCCAACCCGCATCCGAGTCCTGGACATTGAGCTTGGGAAATCCGATGGCTTCGGAGATACGCGATTACATTTTCTCCCTTAAGTCCACCGAGCTGCTTGTTTAGATGAACTCACGACCACTATTTTTAAGGATGATGGCGAAATCCTCAGTCGGTGCTTGTTGCCTCTATTTGGGAAAGAGAGACCATCGCAGCCAAGTTTGGTGCGCAGTTTATATAGAACTGCTCCCAGTGAGTGTAGCAATGACAGGGGAATTAACTTGACACCATTGTAGCTAGACTTCGCGTCGCTTATTTTCCGTCTTACTGGGTCGCGTAAAGATCTGACCCGAGAACGGCAAACTAGACTCCAACTGGGGGGTGTGTGGACCATATATTCGCACTCCTTCGCTTAGTAGAGCAACAACATTCATAAAAGCACCATACAATCTTTGTGTTCCATTATTTCAAGGTTAAGATCAATTGTGTCGGTAGGTTCGTTCATTTCGACACACCTGTGCCCCAGAAGTTCGCGAATGCCATGCGCTCTTTGTCTCCGCCTACTTCTGGACGCTAGAGATTTATGGGGCGCTCTTCAAAAGCTTTCTTACTGGTAGTGATGCCCGATAGCGGTATACACTCACCATTTTTTAAACATTTCCTCATTCATGAGGAAGGTCTCCGGAACGCTGGTGTTCTGATCCCCCCGAGCGAGGATCTTTTTGAGCCGGAGTATGCGAACGATATCCAAGAGGGATAGGAGGCCACGCGTTATTAGAAAAATCTGTTCAGGATCGTTCTGCGTTCCTATATTTTTCGAATATGCCTCTGAGTATTTAGGAGAGACTGGAAGTTATGCACCACCGAGTTTCTCGGTTGTCGAATTAGCTCTGATGGGAGTTCGACAGACGAAGCCAGCGCACGAATATGAAAGACCAGAACTGCTTTTGCCAAGTTCCGTCACGTATGGTATCAAAAAGTAATCTCACTGAGTCCAAAGGAGCGCGTGTATCAGACTACGGTTTTGGCCGCTTCTGATGGCGGACCCCAGACTTCTTCAGGCCTTGGAACGCCGGTACTTCAGAGCTGTATTTGGAATCGGCGAATTCTCGGTGAGATGATAAGGAAGCCGGTTTTCGGTGAAACAGAATGTACTTCACTCAAGGAATGCATCCGGCAATACAAGCTAGGGAGTTGGACCGTGTGCTTCGCATTGCAAGTTACTGCCTGCCGAGAGGAGCTCGTTTACCTTGCTTTTTTGGATTCAGAGTCAGTTTTCAGCTACAGGTCGTGTATCGAAGTGTGGTTTTGGATGTTTCAACTTCATTCACCGAGAATAGGGGAATGGGAACCACGCATTGGAGACGATTACGTTCCCTCACTTTCATGGTAGGGAGTGAGAGCTATGCAGTGAAGGTTGTAGCTTTGATGCAGGACCGCCATTGGTTGCGTGACGTATCCACCAAACATTGGTTCTTCCCGCGCCAGGACCCCCAACCGTGGGACGGTAGTTACTACTGCCAAGTCATGGACTAACTACCCCTGGATGCTCTCCACCCGACGCATGGCTGAATGAGAGAGACTGCTAGGCAAACGGCGGAAAACTAGAGGTCGACAAAACATGACGATCGAGGAATGAGTGATGTTACGGGTGTTGGTGGTACCGCTTGTCTTCCAGGATGGCGCTCACGTCACCCTCCCTGTGTTTAGTTGGTGACACTGAAATATATGGCGGCTAACCGATGTCAGTGGCATTCACGCCGTCAGTTTCTCTCCAGATTGTATGGCTGAGTCTTTCAAGTGTAGGTATGTCGAATGTTTGTGATAGGCTAGTCCTAGGTCCCTCTCTATGTCCCTTTTTCTTTTCATCCTAGGGCTCCATTCTGAGAAACTGACTTGATCGTACGGCAGTGAAGCACCGGTATTCTTTGGTATTGCTGTCAATGATGTTTCCTTAGAGTCTTTTGTTTATGGTTCCAACTTCGATTTTGTTTCACCCCATCGGAATCCAACAACTGAATTCCATTTTAATCCACTTAGCACTAAAGTCATATCACGTGATTTTATTGAGCACTGTTCTTCTGCTTCCTCTTGCACATGAAACTTTTGCGAGTATGCCGTATCTGACAAGAAGCATGTAAGTTCACTAGAGTACTGGTTGAGTTGCATTCGCAAAATGTGAATTTCGCTTCTTCAATCTGATTCCTGAAAACTGTTTCTTGAATCCTACTGTCGCCGTCGGCGCAGGGAACACTGGTGATGACTCTTTCATTACTGCCCACTTGTCCCCCGAAGGTTCATGGAGCTGTTGCCTACTTTCGTGTGTCATTTAGCCTAGAGGTGATTTACGACGAAGCTCTTGAGGCAAATAGTATAAAACCTGCCTCCATCCGTAGTACTTAGAATGAGCATTACAAGTCATTCACTTTCCGACCGATTTCGCTGGACCGAGATGTGTCCTCTTGGAGACTATTCTTCTCTGAGTGAAGTGACCGTCATACATATGCTAACCTATAGTTTTCCACACTTTCTGCTATTTCAGCGCACTGTTGCTTCTTCATGGAACAAACCTCTGAAACTCATGACACACCGGATAAGGATAATCAGATTTGGACAAACTTTGAAAGCCAGTTGGATGTAATTATCTGCGGTTTCGCAAAGCATTTTATCCCATACAGAATATATTCCTAGTTCTGTCATCCACAAATGCCTCAGCCGATTCGGATACCTCAGAGTCACGGCATGGGATAAATGACCGTCATATGGCTAGTCTTTTGGAAGCATGTCGAGACCTGGATTCATGGTTTGTGAAGAAGCGTTTTCTCCTCTCATCCCAACGTCCTGATCTACTGTTGCAAGAAGTGCGTTTCAATTTCGCAGCTTATCTTGCTAATTCGACAGGAACTGGATGCTATGCACTCGGAAACTGCCAGGAAGGAAAAACTGATAGCAGAAACCAAAGTTAAACTGAAACAGTACGCTGACTCAATATCGGCCATCGTGGAGCAGGTAGTTTGATCTTTTACGCACAACGTATACTTTTTAGTTCACTTCTGATCTCTCCTACCGCCCGCAACTGACCTGATGACCGCAATGCTATCCTGTGTACAAAAATTATCCTATCTTTTTCACATTTCTCATGTACTTTTTAATATACTCCCTTTCCCGCCAACCGGTACATTGCTTCCTTCCGACACAAAGCAAACTCGTTGACGAAATGTTTATTCTTTGAAGAGAGGTCTAATTTGAACTCTCTTTAATGGCTCTGTGCGTGTTCCACAAAAATGCACTTAAATGTGGGTGTTTCCACGCCCTGTTCTCTGGATGCTGAAATTGCCCATTTCGACGAGCAAAGCTGCAGACATTATATATATATATATATATATATATATATATATATATATCGTGCATATATAGAATGTGATACTAAGCTAGATGATAATGTGCTTCAGATTGTTTTTCTGCGTTATTTCTAGAAGCAGTCAGTATGATGCCTACCCAGATTCGAATAAACACCACAAACGAAGGTGGTTTTCGCGGATGGACAATTTGAAGTGGTGTATTTCTTACAGTGGTTTTTAACCTGTTTCCATACAGACAGTCTCGTATGAAAAGTTCACGGAACTTGTAGCCCCAGCTGGTTCGATGTGGTATTATTAACTCATTCATATCTAGAAAGCGGAGAGGATCGTTAGATGTCAGGTTAGGAAGTATTTGAAGTACCCTGTTTCGCATACACACGGCAGAAAAATTTACGAGCACAGGTAGAACACTTTAACTGGGACAAGAACCCAAAACCTTACAGATATCAACATGTGCTCGAATTCCGGTTTGACTGGTAAACCGAGGATAGAGTGTTCCATTTTGTCCGAAGTGGATGTTTAGGACACTTACGTATCCGTGATCGTATGTACAAGTGCAACATCGTGAGCACGTAGCCTTCCTTATGCCCATCATCAAGGTAATAAAAAAGTCTTTCATGTCTGGCTCAGCCTTGACAAGAACTACTGCACATGATTAGCTATCGCCAAGAAGTATTTTTATGCGGCTACAGAAATTGATTAGCCGTGGGTTGCTTCATCCTGTCTTTGAGCTTTGTTATTGCCATAAATGGGAGGTTTAACTGGAACTCGTCGGAGTCTCTCATTAACACTAACTTGATTAACCCCGTCTTCTTCGTGTATGCGCACTGTGTCCATCTGCATCGCCGGCATTCACGCTTTCGATATCGAGTTACAATCAGCACATAACAGTAAAATGGAAGGACAACGGCATGAGCTACTTATTAGACAGGTTGTTTGCTTCATCTTTTTTTCAGTGACAGTTGAAACCAGCAAAACTACTTTAACCTCAAGTCAACAGAGGATCTGCAGAACTCCACGGTACATAGTTTTGGGCTGGATACATGCGTTTCATAGTGGAAGGGTGTAAATTGCGATTGGCTCCTTGTCGTTTGCCTTCTTGGAAGACATTAGGTGGGTAGGCTCATGAAACGTTCAACTTGGTGGCAAAGTTTTCGTTAGAACAAGAGAAAGGCTCTGGTTTCCACTGACTTTTGTTTAAAGCCTACCAAACAAACTAATTAGTTTGACCATCCACGTTCCTTTTGTGCTACATTGTTCACATGAATCAAACGACCGCAAACTTTCTACGAAGTTATTTATGGTTTCACCAAGGTCAGGATATTTGGGAATTTTTGATGCTTATCCCCGGTGAAATTTCTCATAGGCCGCCACAGTTGTTTCATTTTACTGACCACGAGCTCCAACTGCCAGTAGCTGCAGGAGTCGACGAATGAATGTGCTTTATACCTTAAATTGTCGGGATGGCGCTGGTCACGCAAGATTTAGTAATCCAGTGAACTTGAAAGATAATCTGGTGGCTGAAGAAGTTGGAGACGCAGAGCTCGGGATGACAAACCTAGTGGAACAACAGAGCTAGACAGGCTTACTGTAGTCCCATCTTATTTCTTACCTGAAGACAGGAACATGCCCTTCAAGCATGGTTATGCAGATGGCTGTTGGCTTCATCGTTCTGGGCTCCCATACAAATAAAAAGTGCGTTTAGGCGCAATACTAGGAGGCACACGGTGAGCCGAAGTAGTACAACTGGTTGAGGTTTGTCAGAACTGCGTGGACGACGCATCATACTCTGAAAGTGCACATTACCTGGTTTGATATGATGGCGTTCATTGGAACAGTTCCGCAAAGTGCATGGGCTGAAAAGTGCGCTCAAACATTCGGTCTATTTTCATGTACAGCCTACAGAGTTTTAGTTTCAAGTGTTGGAATGCTAAACCTAAGAGTGGGGGAGCCAGCCCCGCTGCTCTCACGCATTGTCCATGTATTGAGTTTCACTGTGGAGAACAAAAAGTGGAAGAGGTTGAAGACCGTCGCTATCCGAGTGTCACAAATGAGAGCAGAGGGACTACCGGAATCAAGAGTCAGGGTTAGATCTGCGTAGCACCAATACAACTGAATATCACTCAGGTGTTCATCTTAAAGAAGTAACTCCATCAGGCAGCCAACTTACCCAGAACAACAAAAAGACATGCTCCCGCTGGGTCACGCCATAGCGTGTACATCGTTATCTGGGAATCAGGTCGTTTGAGTGCTGTCTAGATGCCTGACTTAGATGTAATTGCAACAGTAATGAGTTTAGGTCTGTTTTGATGGACACCGTGTGCCCGTTTTGGGGAAATCGTAGGAGAGAATGCTTGCTCATCCGCAGTCACTGCCGGAGTAGCAAGAAAGTGACTGAGCCTCCACCAGTGTCATCCTAGCCGGCGGTGTCGCCACGAAGAACTGCGCTGTGATTGTTACGATATCCCCAACTCTACGGCAATAAACCAACCGCATTCAGAATGCTGACCTAGGCACTCGAACCCATTGTTTAGTTGAGTCTTTGTGGCTAATCCTGAGTAGACTTTTAGGAAATTAGTCTACATGCGTGTGGGGAAGGTATCTTCATTGGGGCAACTTTCAGGATCTTCAGACAGTCAGTATAAGACAGTGTAGATGTACTAATTCTGCACCTTTATTGACCTTAGGTAATTTAGACGTTGCTTCTGATCGGAAATTATAATTGTCCCGTTTTAACTTGTTAACTGGGTGATAATCATCCATGGACCTGTGGTTTAGATATGGGTGACGTGGCTCGTTTATCTGGTGTTCTGAAGTATTATTTCTATACTCATTGAATCCAACATCTAAGGATGAGCAGTTACGGGTCTCTTGGTTGTTGATCAACGCCGGTAAAGTACACCCGATTGGCTAAAATTTCAGTCGCGTATTACTTCGAAGCGCTTGCTTCATGTATGCTATTGTAAAGTATATTCCTGATGATCGTTAGCTTCAGGCGTTTACTGTGACCATTTTCGTTGGAATTATTGGGAATTATAATGGAAAGTTGTTTAGAATGGTTTCCTGACAATATATTTCAACGAATACTAGTGAGGATCTCTCCGATAAATGCTTCGCGATGCCGTCCTAGAATAAGGGCTTTGAATCCTCAGATTTGAAACCGGTGAGCTGTTGGCGTGGGCAGTCTCAACAGTTCAATAAAATTTAGCTTGTGTGCAATGTTCGCTTGGTGATTCACATAGCAGCAAACCAAAAGAATTGGTCCAATGGGCCGCCGAATTGATGCTCGTATGCTGGAATCACCTTAGAACCGAAATCACTAACGCAAAGATATCTTGGCCTCAGGCAGATTGCTACAGATATAACTCACTGAGGTCACATCTGGAACTCGGGGTAAGACACGGTATTTTGTCGTGTACACTCTATCATATCAAACAAACATGCTCGCTACCTTTGGATTGACAGAAGTGACTTGACTGGTAAATGAGGATAGTTTTTGGAAACCTTTTTCTGTAAGTGAAGTCAGTCTATGCTGAAAAGCCAAAAAGCACTACAACTGTTCTGTCATTAGAAGTGCACATCTCGCGAAACTCCGGGGAGTTTCGAACCCGCGACCTCCAGCCTAGCATGTTGAACAAAAGCGTTCGACCACTGGGGGCTGGAGAGGGCTTATTTAGGGATGAATGGTGTTACATTCTGTCGGGATAACCACACTGCTGATCAGCATCTCGTGGTCTAACGGTTAAGTGTTCAAAGCCAGGTCGAGGGTGCGAAACTCCATGGAATTTCGTGAGATGAGTACCACTGATGATTCCCAATTAGGAAGAAACAGATATACAGTGCTTCTCGATATATCAGCATAGATTGTCTTTAATTACAGGACGAAATCTGAATTGAAAGCTCCCAAATCTCATACTATCAGGAAATGTAATTCTCGATTTTTATACAATTTACCTATTGCTGGATAGCTCGTTGTCTTCTTAACGAGAGTGTTCTTTTGCTGGAAAGGACTGCAAATGTTTAAAGGGAGATCTGGACAATTCGTCGATATTTGACCTCGGTTGACGATACGATAATAGTGTGAACTTTTTAGTTGGCATCTATCATAGATGGTATTAGTTTGTATAACATGTGTTTGTTTCTGTAAGCTAACACCTGTATTACGAGATGTTCCAAGCAGTTTACCACATTACGAACATGCCTTTTTGCTGATTCTTAAAGTATATTGACGACTAATTGCTCTGAGATGCATGATTCTTCTGAGTATTTTTGCATTTTCGGAATGGCGTGAACTAGGATAGTTGATGTTCAGTCAGTCTTAACACTTGCTGATCCACTCTAACAAACAAAATTCCTTAACCGACACCTAGCACCGATTGAGCCTGACCTAGTAGATTGGTTCTCCTTCCGCCTTAAATCTCGACCAACTACTTAAGCTAGTCACTTGGCCTGACGAAGCTTTTGTGTCAAAAGCGAAATGTTGCCCAGTAATGAATCTACCGATTGTTTCTCAAACTTCCCCTGCATGATAGTTAATTTTTGATGCCATCACTGATGGGGGACCCGGTCTACGATGACGTATATAAGGCCCAGTGTGTAATCTGAGGATACTCTTACCTGTGGTTTACAAAAACCACCCTAGAACTACAACAGAGTAAAAAATAATGTCGCTAACAGGGGTCTCACAAGTTTGTCGAATAGTAGCCTACAGTTCGGGCTTCGAAATAGATGTTGATCCCTTTTTGTTGTCCCATCGGTTTTCAAGTGTTGACCTCTAAACTTCCGAGGGTCACTAACCTCACGAGAATTAGTACATCCAGTACCTCGTGCACTGACCCACAATATTGCGGTATACGAGGCACCTTTTCCTTACAATCACGCGTACAAACAGTGATTGACTGGCTCCTGAAACGGACCTCCAGGTCAATGGTTGTTGGATTATGGGAAAACCACATGCAGTTAACCCGGAGACAAAAGCGGGGCTACTTTCAAACAACTGATGTCAATGCAATGGTGTCGTTTCGACCGTCGTCGAGTTTGAGCTCCATACCCTGATCAGAAATTAGTTATTTCCGGTTGTGGTTGTTTGTCGTCCATTTTACGGGGCCTATCTAGCGTAGCTGGTCGAACATTATGACCCACGCATTTCCGTTCGTCTCGACTCTTGCGCGCATTATAATGTGCCACCGAGAGATTGTCCATGGTTTGCTTCCATGCGATAGCAGTTCTGGTAATCACTATCACGTGATTGTTCCAAACGCATTTCCATACGTGACCAGTTACAGTTCCCCTCTTAGAAACCCTAGCCCTTATTTCAGTCTCGATTTTCAAGGCTATATGCTGCTGAGGCAGCACAATTCTTCAGAGCACACTGCCACTGTCATCAATTTAAATACCAGATGTCAGGTAAATGAAACCTCGGACAGATTCTTGAGAACTGGGAAGTGTTTTAGGCTTAGACCGAGGCATGCTTCTGTGGAGACAAACGCTGTGGTTACTCGTTGGACTTCCGTCTGCAAACGAGTAAATAAAGCGTAGGTATCCGCAAAATTCAGCATACGGTTCTCTGATGCGCGCAGCTTTATTTTGGCAGTGAAGCGTCCGGAGTTGGGATTATCATCCAGAGAGTATTGTTTCGGCTTGTCATCTAGCACACAAATCGCCTCCATACAAATCGTAGTCCGATGGGGACTGAACAAACTGGGAGTCAGAACTCATCCTTACTTCGAAGTTGGCCAAGGGGCCTTCATGGCTGGGCTAAAAGACCTGCTAATGTTGGGTTATTTTTTTATTAGTCAAGCTTTTGCAGGACGGTACACTGAGTCGAGGAATTTCATGAAAAGGTCGAACAATCCATGTAGCGATTGTTTATTTTCGAGGCGTTTTCTTTACCGAAACTGTCCAAAAATCTATATTGTACCTGCTTTGGAATCAATTTTTCTCTTGGGAGCTCTTATCTTCCAGAATATGAGCGTTCATCCGGTTGAGCAGTGTGCATGTCAGGACCTTACCTCAAGTGTAGAGCGATTCTTCTGTGGTCGTTCCTTTTCCGCCAGCTTTCAGTCCTTTGAATGGTGGCATGACTGTGAGTCCTTGTGTGACATTTCTGGTGTCATATGTTGTTTAGATCACGTAGAAAACTTTATCTTTTAATGTTGGTCTACTCAGTTTGAGAAGTTCAGCACACGAACCACTTCCCCTGACATCCCCTTCGTCTTGCAGTTCATTTATCACTCTTCAAGTGTTGCACCTATGTGGATTAAAAAGTTCTGTTTTCACAGGGACTTGGGGTATCTTTGAAAGATAGTCAATAACATGTTAGATGGGTTTTTTAACTCGTGTGTATTTGAAGTGAATAGTCTAAAAGCTGCTGACGCGAAGTGGGAAACGGAAGCACAACGAAGACTAATGAGGGAGACGGTACCAATTTAGCCATCGCCGGCTTCAAATCAGAGGACTGAAGCGTGAAAGACGCAAGGGTATCATCGGAGCTGTTTTACCTCTAGACCGAACAAGCTGGATCTGCAACAGTGGCGGCCGTTTTGTGCTGACTCGATTGTATTGGTCAGCCACAAGTTCACACACAGTGATACGTCTACGGAGAAAGTAAGTTTGGCAGACCCACAAAAGCTTTCCGTGATTTCCAGGTCGCTGACCTACGACGGTGCAAACGCTGACTTTTTGTGACCCTCGTCATACAGACAAAAGCCCTTAATGGTGCCAGCAGTGACTCAAATAAACATCATCCTGTGGACGGAATCATGCCGGATTTTGGTTAACTGCAGAACGCCATGCGCATGCATTCTGCTTCCAGCCCAATATTTATAATGCAGCCCCCAGTCTACTGAAGCGGCTGCCATTGGGTTCAGCTTCTGGGCTCTTCCCATTCGTGTTAGTGAAGTCCCACCTTGATATTCTGGATATTCCGGAACGTTGATCCTACAACAGTGCTAGAAGTGACTTTCTGGGACCATCCTCTCACAGACCAAACGGAATAAGGACTAGCCCCAGCTAGCCGTATGTTTTTGTCTACAGTACCTTAGTGTAGACCTCTTTTCGTGCACTGTGGGGCTCAAATTTTCAGTTTTACTTAATTTAATTGATAATTATGGGTCAC
>SJOL01000240.1:959388-1031792 GCA_004794785.1 Opisthorchis felineus
GTGCCTAACTTGAGAAAGTTTCATATTTTACTCGGGATATTTGTCGGTTTCTTAGTGTACCTTGAAATCTTAATGTGAATATCTTACCTGATCGATCTATCAAACTAAACATTCATTTAAATTCTAACCACCTATTTGACATTCGTATACCCACAATTCACTAACATTCTCTTAAATCGTCACAGTCATTTTGCTCAGTGTTTTACTTCAGATGGCCACTTGCCCCATCGCTAAGTCAGAATTCTTTAGGGGGCGTATGAAGTATTAGAAAATACATAGGAAAGTCCCTTGTATTGCAACAGTCCTACGTAAGAGGTGAGCTATAAAGCAAAATTTAGAGTGCTCGTGATAGAGAAGCTTTTGCAATACCCAAGACTTTTATGATATCCCTCAGCATAAAGCTTTGTGGGTAATGATATACTTACAGATAACATTCGATTAAGCTTTGAGTTTTTCAAACCGCTCAAATTAGCCTTACCGTAAGCGGGGTCTGAGTGGTACCAACAAAACTCCGGTGTATTTTCATTCATTAAGGACGTAGATGGACTTTTCCTTTCAAGTAATGTAACGTGGACTGAGATGTACTTTGCATGGAGATACAGTTTTCTACTGATCACCCTGTGTGATGTTCATGTTCTTCGCTGAATGTTAGTAGCAAAAGGCTCATAATATCCTCCCACATGTGTAACACTATGCCAGACCAATTGATGAGCTGGTTCCGTTCCCTGTGGTAATCAAAACGGAGGTGTCTTCTGACCTAATAAAGCCTACTTGGCGTCGCTCTCTTCGAAAATCGCGATTTTAAACTATCCAATTCACAAACAGTCCCCTGAATGATAACACCGATGAATCCAGGCGGTCAGCTGTAGTTAAGAAAAAGCTTCGAACTCCAGTTTAGCGGCAGCAAGCATGCATTTGTCGGAGTGACGGAGTTGCACGCGACACGCTTCATCAACAAGAGTCTCAAGAACCTCACTTACAACAGCAGCCATAGACCCGTTCAGAGTTGTACATCATCCTGCAAAGCATTTTAAATCCCTGAGCTTTTGTTGTTCGCTTGTATGTTTGTTTGTTGCCTGACTTGGGAATACTAAGTCCACACACCAGGTCTCATCCACCGTTCTGCGCCGGCCGACGCTCAAGCAGGAACTGGTCTTCTTTAACATGAGGCGCACAGGCATACTGGGCAGTTATCCGCGGTAGTACAACGCAATGCGCTGGCAGCTGATATGGGGATCGAACTACGTGTAGCTATCACGTGGGCGTGATTTTCCTAATCCCATTACTGTGCAGTGTCAGCCACTCGTGATCATGACAACGGAGTGTTTCGTGCGGCCAGTATAGGCCCTTAAAAATGGTCGCTTAATTGCCCACAGCTGTTGAGGTGACGACGTGTCAGCCTCGTGTAGCCTAAAAGCCATTTGACAAATCTCCCTCAGCTCTGTAGACAACACTGACCGCATTTAAACATGCAGTCACTGAACAGCACCATTTATTCATTCGCAGAAAAACGTGATAATGATTAGGAACCACAAAAATTGATTTGTGGCCATTATGGTTTTGTGACATTTCGCTTATTTGTAAAACCGCTTTCTGCGAACTGTGCTCCAGCATGTCCACGAGTTAACAAATGGATTATTATCTGTGATGGAAAGCATCTACCTCGGAGAATTTCATATAGACGGGGCCGGTGAACCATCGTTTTGTCTGTGCAAATTACTGCATATGGTTTCATAAGCCTCGCTAGCGCCTTAGACGCCAGCCACTTTGGTTGCGCTTTTGAACAATTTCGGTACAATCGACTTTTACACATCTGGACACGGAAACACAAACTGAATTCTGTTTAGCAGCGTCGAAAGTAAAACCAAACACTTGTAAAAATAACGAATGTTCGAACAGCAGGATGGAAGAAATGAGGGATAAAATGTAATCGGTCGGAAAAAGGGCGTTGTGCCGGGCATGGAGGATGTTTTTTTCAGTTATCCTTAAAAATAACTCGTTCCAGTATTCTCTATCAGGATATACTGTCTTATAAATGTGCGGCGGGCATCAATCATTCAGTATCACGCGAGAGTTTATCACTTGATATTTCACCCAGGTATTTGCATACATAAATGATGTGTTCGGATTCATTTTGCATGTGGCAAACGTAAAATACACTTGAAAATTTTAGCGCAATGGGTGAACTGTTGAGGTGATTGACAGAAATTGAAGTATCCTTCATATAGGTCTACGGTATGGCAAGTCTTCATATGCCAACACATGGTTACTATGGCATGAGGGTGGAATCTTTAGGTGGGGGGGCATTTGCTTATAGCAACACTATGGCTGCTAACATAAAGCCGAGCCCAGGAATATAAATGTCGCACGTAAATGTGAGTACACTCTTTTATCTGAGTGACAGCGATACGCACGACGGAACACTTTATTTTGTTGTTTCATGTTACTGATTTTCCAGCAAACAAATCTTTTGATCGAGGACGAACGAATTAAAACTTTATGTATCCCGAGGCAAATGCGTTCGGAGGTACGAAGGTGTGCAAGTAACGGCACAAATGTTATGAGGTTGTCAAGAATTGGAATCGAATTAATCGGATTACAAACTGCGTAAGAAATTACAGAACTAGAATTAGTTGGTATTTTTGTGGAAACCATTTGTATTTTCAGAACGAGTAAAAGATGTCTACCGGCGGCAAATGTTGCAATGGTGAATTCCGACTAAGCATCACAGTGCGTGCGACCAATTCGATCAGTCTCCACTGTCGAATACGAATGCGACACCTGCCACGCCGGTGATGTCCATTCAGGTTACCCCAGACCAAGTTAAAGGAGGACAGCCCTTCGCTGCAGCGAACACTGCCGGGTCGCATCCCGGTTCCATCCTAGCCGCCTTGAGCCACCTCATTGCCTCCTGGCTGTCGGCCGGCTGGTCGAACTTCACCGCAAGAGCTTCCTTCCATTTCTCCCAGCGCCCCTTCTGGCAGCATGTAGGGCCGCCTTCACCCGACCCCTGAGGAATGCCTTCAGTGCCGTCAAATTACCCCCGTCGGTCCTCAGTCCAGCGATCTCCACAACGTCCTCGAAATCCTCCAAGAAAGTTCGCACATCGTCATCCTTAATTGAGTGTGGCCACGGGAACTTCCGGTGGCAAACAGCCTCATTATGAAAACTTTCATGGATAGATCCTTCAGTGGCCGCACATTCTACACATTTCACTCAAATGGCCTGTGACGACTCATCGTTGACAGTTTGAGTGGATCGGCTAACCATCACTCTTTGCCGTGACAATCAGGCAGTAAGCTGGTGCATCGGCTCCTGCTTCAGTGTTGACAAAAGGCTATTTGGTTTGGTCGCTACACCACAATAGACAAGGTTGGCTCCTTCCTGGTAAAAAGAAGAGAAAAATAGTGGTTGAGGGAGGGGACCTAGTGCTGGCCTATGTCAAGCATTCTGAGGTGCCTACACCTCTAAGCGCTCCATCAGACAGTCTGGAAAGAAACTAAGATTACGAAAGCCACTGACATCGATCGGCCGCCATATCTTGCGATGTCTCCAGTCAAGCACAGGGTGGGTCACGGGGACCCCATTCTGGAAGGCGTACAACAGCAAAAACACCCAAGCTCTTCGCAGTCTCTTTCACACCGTTCTGTAGCCTGGTATACGTGAACCTTAAGACCCAGTGATATGCCTTTTCCACGCCACAAGTGATGCAAACTAGCAAACGTGATTCGAGCCTTTGCGATTCTTGCACTGACTTCATCAGACACATTTCAGTCAGAGCTAATACAACTACCGAATTATGTTAAATTTTCCACACTATCCAGGAATTCTCCTTGAAGTGTAGGGGCTATGTTCTGTGACTGCACGTTCTGGAGCATGACTTTGCACTCTGAAGTTACAAGGCGCATTTCCAAAGATGGTATGATTGTAGTCAGTCTATTCAACAGGGCTTGTGTTTCCCTTTAGTCTTCAAAGATGAGGACGATGTCGTCTGCATACTCCAGATCGACAAGGTTTTCACCAGCAACAATTTGAACACCTTGGTTTTGAAGACTTTCCAGGGTTCGCATAATTATTTCATCAGTGATGGAAGTGAACAAGAATGGAGACAGTGGATATCCTTGACGGACACCAATTTTTATAGGGAAGCTTTTGGAGAGCTCACCAACCACTGTCACACGCTCAGAAGTATGTGAATATAGAGGTGCTTAGATCCATGCCTGCACTAAGCATTCTATCGCTGTGTTGTACGTTTTAACTCTGGTTCCTACTAACCATCTAAATGTCGATAGATTAGTGGTGAGTATGATACTGAATTGAATGTTAATGAATTCCTATGCTCAGCTGTCTGTTCTAAAACAACTACCTTGACAGCTCTCAGACCAAATATGTGTAATGATTTCAAAACTATTGGCTCATGACAAAGAGTTCGTGTATGTTCGTTACCAAACTCTTTGCAATAAGTTGTCAGTTTACAGTAACATCACCGAAATCAGCACCCGCCGCATAAAACCAGCGATCTGTACATCGTTTGCTCTGAGTAGATGTTCGTTTCTGGGAGGCACCCATTAGGTTTCCACAACATGAAATCTAGAAGTGGGAGGAGTTAGTTTGCTCAATTGATTTTCGAGACACTACTTTATAGTTATTTTTGGTCAGCATTTATTCTACGCTCTCTGTGTGATTGCACTGGCACCTCTAAAATTCACCGGTAGGCACCGGGCTATGTATTACAGCGGCGGGTTAATTTTTTAATTTCTTAAGCATTAGATAAACAGGCTTACGTTTTGTAACTCACATGGTTTGGACAGGACGACTTTGACGACATTCAAGCCCACCACAATACTCAGTTCACATTACAAATGTGACCATTCTCCCAACCGTCACCGCGCTGTGTGAACACTAAAAGCGATTGCTTTACAAATTTCACCAATATTCTAATGGACCACCTGCGTATTCTGGAATAACAAGGTAAATTATTTCACATTTCTTCGACAGTGTAATGATGAAAGGAAACTTAGACACCATACAATCGAGAAATTTTTCTGACGTCCCAGGCTGTTACCACAAAAACAAACCAGTGATCCACTTTTATAACATGCGCTGGCTTACAGCCGTCCTCTGAAACGTGTGTGAAATCAAACTTTGAACGCTCCTCACACTACTGCTGACGTAGTCCTATGTTGTGGTGAAACGGACACCCAGCGTATTGAGGATTCAGAACTCACTACATTTTGAGACTGTAACATTGCACGTCAGACCTCCTCAGATTGATTTGCTGCGCAACAAACATGCTAAGGTAAGCTTCGGAGTGGAATAGTTTCATAAGTACACACAGTACCTGTCAGAAATGGAGCTGATCGCATGTTGCAGATGTGTTTGGACAATCCGTTGCTATAATACGAAGACTGCGTCGGAATTATCTACTCAAAGACAATCACTTCACGAGTCTGGCTAACTATTGTCCAACAGCTTCCACCATACTAGTATACTATGCAAGTTCAGGGGTCTTAGTAAGGCCCATTCCGGGGGCAGGGCTATACCATATGATCGGCTCCCATTAAATTAGCATCAACGGCCGCGGCGTGAGCAGTAATTATTATCGGATTCTGATACCTGCTCCCAAAGTGGTTTGGTAGCATCGTGCCATCTGTGAGGCTCGTTTTACCTGGAAATTAAATCGTTTCGGCTTTTTCCACCGTTGCATGGTGTGTAGACATGGGGCAGTAGGTTTTATAGGAAGATGAAGCCTCGCAACGGAGTGCTTTCTGTGGGTTACACTGGACTGGTTATTCCTCAAACCAATTTGCTCATAGGTAGTTGTAAACAGTTGCAGTTCACCTTCAAAAAAGCCGCGGGCACGGAATCAACTGATCACTCAAGTAGGAAGAGCTTGAACCTAAATAAGGTATAAAAAATAACCAGTGCCACCGTATGGATCAAGAAAGTGATGCGGTTGGACACGCCTAGTGGACCACCGATCTGTTCGATGAGCTTGGTAATTAGCTTGCAAACATTTCTTCACAAATTGAGGTGACATCACCGATGCGTAACTGGTTGGGCAATTCCTCTTTACCTGCTTGAGGTAATAGTTTTCAGAGACTAGCTGATATCAGTTGATGTGATTGGTTCACTGGAATACACCTTTCAATTGGTCCATCCAGAGCTGTGTTCCATTGTGTCCTTCTTGATTCAAGATGGTCGCGCCAACTTGATTCTCGATCCTCTAGCTCACAGGCGATTTCGAAGGACTGGTGAAGCCAATCAACTGGGAGCATCTTTGGGCATTCCTGGCTTTTTGTGCCTCCTCCGTTTCCTCATCCTTTTTTGTTCACAAGTCTTCATTTTCAGCGCGTGCATTGAGTTTCATTTTACGTCTGATCATTAGTTGCAGTGAATTATGCTCGGAGCTTGCTGGAACATTTCACGGAGGATGAAGCAGTGCCACTGTTCCATCTGATATCCCATGCCTGAGTGGATTTGGTAGCGCCGCGCCACAGGGACTGTGCAAAATAGTGGCGATCCCTTTCTAGTACGAAATGACATCAAGTGGTGAAGCTCTTAGAGGAGTGTTCAGAAGACGGTTCTGATAAATTCGTTTAACTTGATTATCTACCAGCCTCACAGCTGCAAGATTTTTGTGCGTTCTTTACGCAAACCAGGAAAAGTGACTTCGAGCGAACGCGTGGACAGAATCCACACAAGTGTTCCAGAACGAGCAGCAATTGGTTGTTGATCAGTAATTAATGGAGATGTGACCAAGCTAAGTCAGCAGCGTGTGCGCCGGTGGCCAGAAGACTTCGGTTGTTTCCGAAGTCAGTACTGCACAAATACCGTCTGCGGTCAGCACATGTCCGAAACACCCGTTCGACGTTGCCCTTTGGTACCGAGTCGAATCGGAGTCTAATACTCATCTCAGTCCCAGATGCACCAAGTCTACTCATTTTACTTTCAAATCTCCGGCAACTACAACTATATATGAGCTTGTATTTCGCCGTAAATGGACTCTAAAGGCGTTATACAGCCTGTCTTTGGTGTCCCAGTCACAGTCGCTTGGGACGTAAGCAGACACGATAAACAGACAACAATCAACTTCGTGCTTGCGAGACAAAAAAGTCGCCTGAAAAACCACACAGAGGTGAATATCAGTGCGTATTCAATAAGGTGAGTATCCTTCCGCCTGGTGGCTTAGGACGATACCGAACCCGCCACATCCTGCCGCAGCCGTCTTTGGATCACCAGAGGTGCTCAGCTGAAAGCTAGTGGAGAGTGACAGGGCTTTTAGTTCAACCGCTCTGTTTGCACCTTGAATCCCTGTTTCTGGTACACGCCGCACATCAATATCAAGCAATCCCAGTGTGAGAACAAGAGCAGCTTGTTGACCTGCTTGTTTCAGAGTGCGGACATTAAAAGCGGCCAGATAGACCGAGCGTTGAGGTTTAAATATTGATTTAAGATGTCTGAGGCTGTCGGGGCCGGCTGACGCGCAGTCAGTGCAAGACAAACGAGTTCATTAGTATTAACGGATGGGCTTACATGAGGATAGTTATTAATGGGATGGAGGTAGGGGGACAAAACTATGTATCTTAGTATGGGAACGGCTCGAATGAAAGTTGATGGCTGCCTCATCATGACTAATAGAGGTACATTAAAAATACTAACAAGGTCTAAAGTGTTATTTCTTAGCTTGCCACTGGGTGGTAAGACGGTATAAACGAATTGCTCAATTAGTTGGATAGTTTGAAATGTTGAAGTTTGGCGAGTCGTGCTAACTTTTTTTGTGTGAACTTAAATTTTTCTGCTCTCTTTTGTAAGTAAATCTTCGATACCGTTAACATATCGGGCGGCAAAATTGCATTGAACTAATCATCCGCAAACCTCATCCGGAGACTCAGTGATTTGCCAGTGACGGAGCATGAGCGGATAACCCGACGAAAAAATATACAAGACATTTCGTCAGCTGCGTTTTTAATACCAAAAACAGCCATTTGATGGCTTAATTGAGACTGAAGTAGGTAAAAAATTGTGAAGACATCACTCGTTGAAGTCACACTGAGTAACCCAGTTAGCATACTCCTTTGGCACTGCAATCGAATTGTTGACAAAGGTGAGGAGTTTGGGACCCAATTTGGCCTGGGTCCTATTAAACAAAGTAGAAGTTATGTGGTGTGTACTATGAAAAGTTTAAAGTCAAAACGCAGCTTATTTCAATAAGATTTGACAATATGACATTACACATGTCGTGCTTAACGTTTCTCCAAAGAATTTAGAGCTAGTCAAATACCGACCATCTGATTTTTGCTATTCGCTGTTGTCCTGCTTAAGCCTTGTTATTCACATCCTATTATGGCCTTTTAGTAGAAAACTGAACTGTTGTTTTTTAACCACCAGGTTATTTAGCTTATTTCCTCATACGGTACGACAACATCAAAGATAGCATTTTCCAACTCTTTTCATTGACCAAAATTACTTATTAGAAAGCGTATTGACAGTTTCTTTGGGTGATGATTTGGATGCGAATTTGCACTGCAGTTCTCCATGATTTGTCTTACGATCTACGATCACTACTCTCACGGTTCATCTTCGTTAATATGTGCTTGACCAGTCACAGAATGTTAATGTTTCTTGTTCTGAACCAATATGGTGGGTTTCTGTTCCGCCTCTGTGAAATGAGGAATTTGACTTCTCACCTATACATTCGAGTTGCCGGAAGAGATTGTTGCATCAAGAAATGCGCTTTGCACATGTGCCCCTCAGACAATGTTACGGTTCATGTTCACCTAAGATTTATTCGCTTGGTCGCCCTCAGACATTAGTTTTCCATGAAAAAAGGTGGCATCAATTTTACATCAAGGGCTGCTAAGTGCCCAGTCGATTGAGCACATTTCTTAATATACGTGAAGCGGAGAAATTAAAACCGATATTGACTGACAATTTCATGCCTGGAAAGTTTTGTTACGAGATTTTAAATGTTCCTTTGCACAAGGTGAAACGCAAAAGCAAAAGCGTATAACATTCAGTTCACTTTTTGTCAGAGAATCATAAATTCGATTATGTCTGGTCCTCTGGAGTGATGGAATCCATAAGTGGATGAATATATCACGTAGTAAACTCTATCTACTAATCAGGGTGATGTAGCAACTGTGTTGCTGAATCAGTAGTTTGATTCAAATGCAGTTTGATGACAGTGCTGAAGTTAACGCTGACTGATCACTATTTTCGTTTGACTATTTTCGTGTGTATGCACCGCAGACATTACCTAATCCCAGTCACTTAACATCTCTTCCGGGAAATCTCACAAAGAATTCAATCTCATATCGTTTGCGCATCAAAGTGAGTTCCCATCACCGAAACAGGTGCGGCCTTCGAATGTAGGAATACTTTGAGCAGTTTCTATTTTTAACTCGGCCAGCATAAATGTGTTCTATTTGCTTCAAAGAATCACGAGACTACATTTTCATCAGTTGTTTGCAGTTGTACATAATGCTTCCAGCACAGCCCTCTACTTTGATCCAGACTGCATGGTTTCTCTTCAAACAATCTGCATAGAAAGTTCGCGGGTTTTTAAATGGGTTACTCAATGTGCCACAAAGTATAACACTCCTGAAAAAACATTGATAATCCACAATGGGTTCTGTTATCCTTGGGTCTCCTCAGGTGGACCAATAATAAGCAGAGAATACTTGTGTTCTTATCTTGAAAATGAAAAGGACTCGTGCGGCACATTTAACCCAGTAATATAGTAAACTAGAGATTCAACTGAGACACGAATTGCCATCCATAAAAGAAGAGTTTAGCATGCTGTAAACAATCCTTTGTTCACAAGGTTTTGATAATATTTCTACTAAACAGTGTGCTCATCGAGAGCGACCCCGTATTTAGCTGAAAATTGTTTTACACAGAGGTTGACTTAAGTTGTGCATAGTGTCTGGAAGTCGGATCTGGTGGACAGCTGATGATACATGATTTCGTTAGAATGAAATGTTTCAGAAAGTGTTTGTTGGACAACACTGAACCAACAAATCTAGTATGTTGCTGTCTCTTCGGATTTCGAGTGATTCACGTGTAGGTTCACCTATGCATGAAACTCCTTCTCTAGTTCACTGGTACTGAGGTGGGTAAATGGAATTCCTCTGAATGAAGAAACGAGCTGAAGAAGCAAATGCGATACAACTTTCGGTAATGCCTGACTTGGTCAGCTTTCTTCATGTCACTTTTTTTCTGTATTAATACATGTAAAACACGCAACTCATATTTCACATTCAAATGTCCGTGACTAAATTGACAATTTTCATATATTTCATCCTATTCAGTCGGAATAAGAAACCATTTTCGTGGCCAGATCTGATCTAAATCGATTAGTTGAGAGTCGACAACTGTGGGCATGGGACATTTAAAAACCAATACACGGCATTCCGCTGACAGTTGTTCCAAACAAATTTACTAGTGGGGAGAAATGGCATTTTTCGAAACGCATCAGGATGCAATTGCACAACCTCACGCAAACTGCGAGTGGTTCGTGCCGTATTTATCTTATTCTGAATAAATCACTGACACAAAATTATCTAGGACCTGTGAGGCTTGTCCGTATTGTGATAACTGTAACTGCGAGTGACAAATGAAGTGCGAATTACGAGCGCGTGCCAACAGATCGGCCATATCATCTCGTTAGTCTTAATTGAGACTTAACAAGTGGATGCAGAGGGACCTGCATGCTATTCTTTACCCAACAGTTTGAGGCTGCAACCACCAGTAGATGCCTCTACTAACTGGTTTGTACAGTTGATGAATTTGGTTTCAAGAGTGCCTCCTTGGTCGATCAAGACCTGGTTACTTTGATTCCTCAAAGTCTACTCGAGAAGTTTCAACAAGGAACAAAGCTCTTCTGCAGTCAAAGTGCTCATGAACAGAAACAACTTTACAGTAGACAGTATGTAAAACGTCTCGGCCATGGATTGGCAATCATCGGATTCTCGGCAAGAATCTATGAATAATCAGGTGAAACTCTCGGATTTTCCACCAGCAGGAGGATGGTTGTTCGAATTAAAAAAACAATTTGTTAGATGAAGAAACAAAGCTGAAGAGCTGGATGGGAGTAAAGTCCACAGAAAGAGCAACGGGTTGTCAATCTAATTTGACCCTAACTGTAGTGTTCTGTGCGCACTACCTGTATTTTCAGGATAAAAACAGCAAATCTATACGACAAGCAGCGTCATACTACGACATCGCTAAAGCACACCATCCTTTAGGATGGATTTACGATGGGATCATTTGAGCCCTAGGTGTGCGCCCACAGACACATGAAAAAAGTTCCACACCCGGTAAGCCCGCCAGCGATTAAATCTCACCATTATCTGTTTCGCACAACCTGCTTCATTACAGTGTGCGGAACCAGTTACTGTAAGATTAGGATAGCACACCATTCGAGCTTATTGGGGATACGGATACTCTGGAAGGACATATGGCCTTTTGTTTTTGCACCGAGCTATAGAAAAAAAATAACAAGACTTTCATCACCAATCAAGTTGATATCGTCGGTACGTTGTCCACTTCCTAACAATGTAATTACGATGCCACCTTGATTGGTGATGAAACTTTACAAATGAATTTCCCAGCTGAGCGAACACAACAACCACTATCTGAGCAACCCGAAAATGTTCTCGTCTACTGCGAAAAGCGATATGACTTTGACAGACAGGAAGTTTTCTGATCCATTCGAGTTAAGCCATATAAACCTATATACTGCTCTACTCTCGGTGTCATATCAATCCACTCAGGCTTTCGTATTCGTTTACTCCAAAATACAGCATTTTCGTGCCTGTACTGAACAGCACAGATAATTATCAGATTGCTATCAAATTGCTTTATTTCCACGAGAAACCAACCTGATGATTAAACAGGCAGAGGGAAATAAAAACCCATTGCAAGTAGTTCACATCGGCCTCAGTTAAGCCAAACCAGGTCGTAGGTGTAATTAAGATCAATGAAACCATCGAAACCCAGCGGAAAGACAGTGTTAGTAGGAAAATCAATATGAATGCCGCGCATATTAGGGAAACCATACAAAATATGCTTCAGCATGTAAAGTCTGCAGCTGGTAGCCTCCAGTCTTGCTGTTTATTGGAAAGAAAACTGTCCTGGCATCTTCTATTTTACCGAAACGTCTTACAGTATAAAACATTCTTCCGAGAAATTCGTACTTATCATAACTTTCGTAAAAATGGTATCCTAAAGAATTAAGTAGTCTTGAAGATTCATGCAATCGGCTAATCAATTTGTATTCAGTCAGTTTTAATCCAGTTTGCTTTGCAACACATACTTCTTAATTTGGTGAATGGTTCTAAGCACGTTTAACTGTAAACTTGATGTGACGGTGTGTACAGAACCTCCAGAAATATCAAGTCCCCACATCCAAGTACCTAGGTGTCGTTCGGCGTGACAGCAAGTGTTTTGATGTGGCATCTCTTCCCCTTAAGTAACGGACAAACAGAAAAATACCATAGCTGAGATAAATTCTTAGCAAACTGAGCCCTCAAATTTCACCTTGTATCTTCGAATAAGTCGGAAATTGAGGGAAACTGCTAGACTGGTTTTCTCCCGAATGCGACGAGTTTCGCGGTTTCATTGTAAGAGTGGGCTGTTTAATTGAATCAATGGAGAGATTTTCGTTTTTAACTTTCCCAATAAAAATCAAGTTTAACAGTTCCCATGAGCAAACTCCATGAAATCAACCTTGTCATTTGACATCTTCAGAAATGAATGAGAACAT
This sequence comes from Opisthorchis felineus, assembly GCA_004794785.1. Lineage (NCBI taxonomy): Eukaryota > Metazoa > Platyhelminthes > Trematoda > Opisthorchiida > Opisthorchiidae > Opisthorchis > Opisthorchis felineus. The sequence goes on from SJOL01000240.1 coordinate 972,158, forward strand.
TTTGCCTACAAAAATATCTAGATTGTGTCTTTCTCCAAAATACCCCAGTCAGGTCATTTCTCACTTTTCTAGCTTACGATTTGCCTGCTCGCTACACAACAAAGTTGAGACAATGGATCCGATATTCAATTATCCTTGGGTATATCCGTAACCATGCCTGGATTTCAAACCAAGGTATTTCGCACGCAGCGTGGGCTCATAACTACTATTCCATTGAAGCAGAATACCTTTAACTGATTTATTACGTCCTAACGTCTGCAAATATCCACACCTGAGGGCTAAATTCGTCTGACTTTCTAGATCGGTCCTGAGGTTTCTTACGGGTTATCCGAATGTTAAGAATTACTGGTGAAGAAAGAAGTTTGGTGATTTTCAGAGATGAATGTAGCTTCAAATTTCTGACACTACGTCCGGTGAGAGCGACTTCAGCAGCAGCAAACACGTAGTTCATTTCACGCAGGCGTCTAGCAAAAAACGGTATCAGTTCACCCGAAAAGAATGCATAGTGGATGATTATTTTGAATTCAGTGAAATAATGTGGACGTTATTGCACTAGAAAACTCCTTCCTAAAACTCCTCAGCATTTTGATAGAAAAAGTTGTTTGCGGACGACAAACAAGAACGATGCAAACTTTCAGCTAGTGCCTCAGCACTGATGTCAATACGATTACAAGCTATTGAGTCTAGTAGATGACTTTCGAAGTATTCAATTCAAAACAAGCTACTCGAAAATACACGCGTAGGAATTGGAATCCGGGTAGAACGAAGAAAGTTATTTTTAACTGACCGAGTGAAATCGCGCTAATGCAGAAGTATACGTTGTCTTTTCTGAAGTTCCGCGATGATCGCATAGAATGCTTTAGGCACAGGCATAAGCCAATAAAGATTCGACAAGTTGGTCCGTTCGGAATGGAACAGTGAATCATGTGTATACTTCGACGCCGGTAGTCTTCGGGATTAGGATAACACCTGTTCGAATTACTGAAAATGACTTGCGAGAGAAGTGGTTATATTCCCAAATGATAGAACCACTCCAGTGTAGAAGACTTCATCCTTAGGACTGCAAGTATCCGGTAGAACGGAATGAAGAACAAGATGTTAAAACATTGCGGCTGTTTTGCACACCATTTGAAACCAAAACTAACATTGGGCACACCCAGCCGCAGTAGCTTGATGGACAACACAGCGAACTGGATGTTGGTGCACAAGAAATTGCTTTTTCGTTTGGTTCCTCGTATTTAGCTGCCGGTCCTTGTGGAAAGAATCGCTTGCCGTCTGCCTAAGTAAGAATAGGTGTAATGCAGAAAGCAGGCCTGCTGTGGTGCCTGGCGTATAAATGCCTTATTATTGATACTATCCATCCAGAGCTGTCGCTGTAGCAAATATTTGCAAGTAATTTTGATCACAATTATGTCACCCAGTTGGTATGTGAAATTTGGTCGCTGTTGTGGGTAGAATTCAATTCCACATTTCGAATTCATCTGGAATGCCCATTAATGCCCTGCCACAAAAACATTGAAATTATCAAATCAGACCTGAATCACAATTGTGTGATAGGGAGAGAGACTGCAGTTGCTCTCACGAGATTTGAAGCAAAGTTTCGCCTGCCCACTGTTTAGTTAGTGTATTTGTATTATTATTTGTATTTGTAATATTACACTACTCACATGGATGCTGAAAATTCTTCGACAGCATACGACCGGTTGCTTCCTTCTTGGGTCTCATCAGATGGGCGCAGTCCCCGAGTTTGCGTCAACATTATGTCCTACTTAAAAATGAACTGCATGAAATTAGCGAACTATACTAACTTGCAAACAAATTTGGTTTTGCGGGAGACTCACCTGGAACCCAGCTGAATCTCACGTTTATGATGTTTTCAAGCAACTGAATGTGCTGCACCGGGCCCCTCATGTTGAAAACATCCTAACCGAGAGATTCAGCTGGGTTCCAGGTGATTCTCTTGCAAAACCAAATTTGCTTGTAAATTATTGTACTCGTTTTCAGGAGAATGCCTTTGTAAAACCCCAAAAACAAGTGTGGTTTTGGTCTGAAACCTTCCTACTGATAAAAAGCAAGACGATCCGGTGACTAACATGAATAGTTCCAAAACTTGAAAACAGATGGCTAAGCACCAGATACGGCTTGTAACTTGTTTATGAATTAGAATACCTTGAGAAAACAGCGAGTATTTCACTCTGTCTTGTCAACCGTTTCATGACTATTAGTAATAAAAGTGTACAAGGCGGCTGACTGAGGGCAGAGAGGCGTCAAAATTGTATGCTTTCCGTCCTACCAATACTTCTCCACACGGCGTATGAATGATGGATGTGAAATCCTTAGAAAGATTGACAGTGCGCATGATAGAAAATAACTACTGCGCTAGCCGTAATTTGCTTGCTCTGTTCACCTAGGCAAGGGGTGGGTTTTTGTCGTGTTAGAAACCGTAACGTAGTAAATTTGATTAATTATCGCCTAATTCTGTTGTTGTTTCTCTTGTATGCAGCTGCGATGTACACTGAACGGAAATATAGTAAATTATCAGGCATTCGAATTCGGGTCATGCGCTCCACTTTAGTACAACTACCCCTTTCTGGCTGGGTTTTGTCGTGTTTGGTGATGCTCAGATGGTACATTTTGTTTGTTTCTGAGGGACATTGTTTGAGTAAAGCGTGTGTTGAACCACCCATTTGTTGGCTGTGCTTGTAATGTAGCAGAATGTTTCTGTCTGAGTGCTTTATTTGTAGGGTTCCCACGTCCACTGCAGTGGAATAAAATTGTTGGGGCTGGAAATCGGCCTCTATGTGATGATCAATAAATGCTCTAAAAGTATGACGAAAATAACCACTTCCGGTTTTTCAGCGCCTTAATAATTGAAAAATTGTATTTTATAAGCAAACATAAAACAACATCACATTACCAGTGGTTGTTTCAGCAGGCATTTTTGCCACATTCGCAAACTTAGCCCATTGTTTCCATTCTCCAACATCAGCCTCATCATTAGCATCAACGGTTGTACAGTGTACAAACAATGTACCATCTTGTAACTCTGAAAGTTTGAGTAATCCAGGCATATAACACAAATGCCTCACTACACTGCGTAATTTCAATGCGTCATTCTGAAAGTTGGTACATGTATCACACAAGTAAGTGAGTTTGGTTGGAAACTTGGCTTCAAATTGTCCTTATAGTTGGTACCATTTTCATCCATTTGACTACTCACATTTCACTGATTTAAACTGGTCCTGGTCAAGAAAAGGCAAACCTGCAGAATGAGCTGCAGAGATAACATTACTTTAAAAAAATTTCTCCTCGCAATAATTATCGGCCTTTTAAGCTTGTTCAAGCTTTCACTAACCAAACTCCCTCTAGTGGTGCCTTTTCTTGCTGCCATATAAACTAGCCTGGTTAAGCTTCCACAAAAAAGCTTGGAAGATGCATTTAAAATTTCTATTGAAAAAAAACAGACATTGATCAATTACAAAGGGGACAGTATCAACACAACGTTAAAATATTTAATAGTTGACTTGCTGCTGCATTCATTGAAGCTTTGAATAACTGGCATCTTGTGGTTCTTGATCTCTAACACCCATAATGTAGGCTGCTGCTCCCATAACGAAAAGTGAAACGATTATTTTGTGAACATCTTACACACAAGGTTGCTGAAGATCTTCAACAGCCCACGAACTGCTTTATTCATCTTATCACTCATCAGATAGACGTCACTTACAAGGTTTTATCAACTTTATGCTCTACCTGAGCACATAATTGTAAGTAAGTGGCAAAATAAATGCACTTGCAAAATGAGTTAAGCTTAAGTGGATGCTAGTCAGAATTTCAGCGGTACCTTTCCTCTACTGTATTCATCAAATGAAAATACTGGTGTACAAGCAGAACCTACGTTTGACAAAAACTCGGAGATAGGCTGTCAGAGCTTTCAACAACATTATGTGTAGCGTTTTCTGGGAAGACATACTGCGGTATTTCGAATATCGTACCGTGTGCAGTACACCAACTTGAAGAATATCACAAATGAGAGATTCAGGTTGATTTCAGCTGAGTTCACTGTTAACACCGACTTCATTTGTAACTGGTTGTGCTGCGATAAGCTAATTATACTCTAATTGCTATTCAATGTGATCTGTTGTTTTTAAGGTGCCCTAAAAATATTATTCTGCTGTAAAAATATTGAGGAAATGCCAACCAGTATATGTAACAAAAGTAACTTGATGCAAGTATTGACCATCCAGTGGCACAGTGAAACTTTTTGACGGTTAAGAGGTAAAAAACAAAGTTGTCCTAGAACTGCAAACAAATGGGAGAAAGAAGATATAGGGGGCCATGATGTTGGGGAATGTAAAACTTTGGATGTACATCAGCCAGAATGGCCAAGAGAAGCATTACAAAACCACCCTCAAAGTGTGAACTCAGATATGAGTCCAAGAGCTGTTGCCAAGCGAAATTCTTATCGCCTCTAATTGTACCACACATTACAAAAACCAGAAGAAAATACCACCCTAATGTTATGTCACTTTTAAAGGCCGGCTACTGCAGCCATGCATATGGGTTTAGCAATGCTTAATCTACACATGGATCTTGTCACTTCATTTAAGTGTATTGAGCATCTAAAATTTCTACTATTGATTCACGAACCGCCTACCACTGCATATTATTTTGGGTGTATAAATATTCGTGCGCCAAATACAGTACGTCTACACTTAATTCCCTCACCCAATTCTGGCGAAAGAGGTTCCATTAAAACAACGAGTTTGGTTTGAAGGTTAACAAAGAATGATAGTCCAGACTTTCAAAAAAAGCCAAGCAAGATGGAGAAGCTCGAATTTATTTCCATAAACATTTCTGAACTGCACCTATGCGGATTATCGGAGTGCTAGCTGACAGCCAAATCAAGGATGCCCATTCGGGGTTTGAAAGCGGTTATTTGAATGGTTGTCCGTGATGTTAACCGGTCGGCCACCATGGCCACATTGCAAGTTCGCGGCCTCTTGATTAAATATAAACATTACATTTGTCCCAGAAATGCTTCGTAAATCATACAAATCAAAAATTATCTGGTTTCATATTCTTTCTTTTGATCCCTAATACAACCGTATAAATTCAATCAGGGGACCTCCATTTAACTGAGGATTCAACACTTGTAATACTTTATTCCGTTGATGAATGTAAATAACATCCTGACGCGTTTAGAGAATTCCGTGATTAGTGAGTTCTTCGCGCGCTTCTTTAGCAGTTATCCGGCCTTGGTTTCCCGCGGACAATTAAGTTATACTTCTGTGGGGAACGGCCAACTGAAATGATGTTGCGAAAAGATCCAAAAGTCACGAAGAAAATGAAATAATTTGGAGAAACGTTACACGGGCAGATAGTCGAGATACATTATGTGTTTGAGGTCTTTGGAGATTTTTCACATATGCTCTGGGTTGAAAGATAAAAAGTGATTCCCTGAAAAGATAGTTTGGCACAACTGCTAATGCCTCCTTGAATAAAAAATATCATATCAATGCTACTTCAAGCCTGTGGATCAAGATAACGGACCTTATGGGGCAGAACAAATCGACGTTTTGCTCATGCTTCAAAGTCTAGGTAGAAGTCAATTTTGCAACATTATTCGCTCTCACCACAACCTTATCACTGCACATCAACAGCGATCTGGACAAGGAACCAATTTCTCCAAATAGGTTGGAAGCTGCGAATTCCCTGACATTACCCATCTCTAACTATAATTAAGGGAGCGCCGTCCTAAAAGACCCTATGGTAAGCATCCTACCGAGGAACACTTACGGGATAATTTATTGACGAAACTGATCCGGCGCAATACACACTCTTCAGTCGTTAAACAGCATATACATGCGGCATCCCATCATAACGTGACTGATAAACAACTTCCACCCATTAAACAGGGATAACGTGCACTGGGTGGGAGGGAAAGAAGTTCCTTGACGAATTCACCAACAACGTCCGGCCAGGATGGTTTACTTTTATTACTTGAGCGCAGGATTAGCGTATTTCAAATGGAACTTTTATAAACCTTATCATTTGACGGCATACCAGGACTCTCCGCTCTTTTCTCCACCGCTATTCCTGAATCTCCCCGTGAGAAGATCTGTTCACTAAGTTTTTTGCAACGAAGTGATCAAACAGTTCCTTGGTTTCATCCATTCTTTTGGCCACACTAGTACAGTGAAGGTCAGCAGCAGTTTCATGTTTGTGCTGAATTCCGAAGTCGATAGTCATAGAAACAAGCGTGTGCGCAAAGGCATCATGCATTTTTCTCGCTGTGTAATTTTTGTTCAGGACGACAAAGGCTGAAAGTGTTAATGTACGCTCATTTTTGAGTGCATTTCAGATCAGCAGTCTGCTGATAGATAAACAAACATGAGTCGCTGATTCTTGTTGATAAATTCGCACTCTTGCTTGTGGGCACGGTGGAAGCTGGTGATGAAAGTTTCCGCGCGGTAGCGGAGTATGTGTAGTTTTGGTTGAACATTTTTCACCAGCGGCAAGCGGTGTAATTTCCACAGCTCCTTGTACACATCGGATGATATTACACGAGAAACGCCAGACGGATATTTTTGTGCATATTAGCTAGTGTAAAATATGCTCTAGTAAATACAAGAGGATGCGCAATCTGCATCAGACACGGTGTTTTCATGCTGTCCCGAGCAATTGTGCTAGGCGGTATGTTTGTGGCTGTTTTTAAAAGCACTTACGGTCTTCGCGTTTAGCTATGACGACGTGAGAATGCACGTTTATGCTTGCTATGCTGTGGTAGCCTTTGGCTATTAGCGCATCAAAAACGGGGCGAAATATGCTTCCCATTGTTACACTACATACCCGTTTCCATAGGCTGCCGTCAACTGAGCATTCCTGGTTTGCAATCCAATAAGTTAGCATAGAATGTCATGGACAAATGGTGGCCGGAACTGTTGCCCAGAAAAGCCAGAAATTCAATTAAAGGAATGGATTCGAAGAAGAGAGTAACTTTCGTTTCCGGAAAGGTTTGGTAACTATTTGTGGATTTATTGCTGGGCAACGAATCGCTTTTGACACATAAGCTTCGTCAGGCCTAGTGACTAGGTTACGAGATTGGTCGGGATTTAAGGCGGAAGGAAATTAGTTTGTTGGCATAAATAATGTCTGACATTTAAGAAAAACGTTCCGGAGCTAGCCCATAGGTCGTAGCAACCCCTGAGGGCCTAACTATTAGCTACTATCGATTTTATAACATTCGTGCTTGTTTCTTCTCATTTATAGTGAATACCTTGATGGTGGGCTGCTATGTGAGGTTTTAGCAAGTGGAATGTCCGTTTTTTCACCACGTTCGCCCTATTTGAAAGAATGGCGAAGTTGGATTTCTTCACTGTATTTCATTATAACGTGGTGTGAGAAAACGAATTCACAATATTTTTTCTGGTACTGGCAAAAGCTCTCATGTTTACTTGAAAATCATGTGACTGATACACTGTTTGTCATTTGGTAAACAGGCCACAATTTCCCAGAACATATATGACAATTGGATAATAGCCGCACAGTAAACAGTGAGGACAACAATCAAAATCTTTGAAAACACTTGGGATTTCTCGCTTGATTCTACGCTGGTTTGGCTCTGATAAGACAAGCAATTTCGTATCCATCAACTCAAGTGATTATAAAAAATTGGCTAAGGTTCTCTATGGCACAGCACTCGTACGTACATATTCGTTTGTGTCCCATGTTTGTCATCATCAACAGCCATTGGTGGATTTGCTTCCCCATATACTTACTGACTGTGCATGGAAGTGAGTGATTCTGTCCACTATGAGTTTAAATATTTTCATTTGCTCTGCTTAGTGAAGCAGTACTTCCCTGATATTTATAGGACAAGGCTCAACTTTGAAGAAGAGAGGCTATGAGGCTGCAATTTATTTTCCTTTTCCTGACCGCGGTTATTACCTTGGGATCAACAGCTCAAGACTTTTATGAATATCTGGAGCGAGAGGAACCTTTGTAAGTTAGATTTACATTTTCAGTAAACAGAGACACGCTAGAGATAGAAGCTTTTTAAACGTACCAACCTAAAGAAATTAACATTTCGGAGCTTACGCTTATATTCTCGATCAGTACTACCATTACTGTTGTTCATACTCGTATTAAATTTATTACTGCTTGTAGTCGACTCATGATTCTCACAAATGAGCTTGAATCATCAAGCAAAATGAGACTGGTAGTTGCACTCCGTCCTATCCTCAACGGCTTTTCGCATCGGAACTGTAAACGTTTCCCCTTGAGCAATATGGCTTTCTTTAGGTTACAGTAGTAATCTGACATACAAAAGCTTACTGGTTTGCTCGCCGAGTCAGCTGCCAGTTTGTCAAGGCTTTACCAACTGTCGAACAACACCACTGTTGAGTAGTTCGTTGCATAGTTCCTACTCTACTACTTACATTTATATAGATGGTGAAGGGATCTATTTTTTTCATTTACTGCTTGGTTGGTGGATAGCTTGCACACAGATTGTCAGATAGTTTAAAATGATAAATCAGACAATATCGTGCAAAAAAGGTGTTGATGCTTTAAAGTTTTAAATAACAAGGGCAAAAACAAATTAAAATAGGACAGCAAATTTATGACAAGATAGATTCAGAAATTCCGGTTTGTTCAATGAGTTCTGTCTCTCATTTTTAAAACACCTGCTGACCAGCTCAGGTAAATGAAACATTGGATTTTTGGATTTTAGAATATTGTATTTGCTGCATATTTCTCCTTCAGGTAACAGTTGTTATTGTAACCAACACGAAAATTCTATATTTAAATTACCCTATTGACCGAAAGATGAAATGAACGAATGGGACAGGTTAGGAAAGAGTTAAACACCTAAAAACAAAAGAGCTATGGTTCTTTCAATATGCCGTATCTGATGTACGTTGTCGCAGAAGGCTATGTATTGTATCGGCAAGCATTTTTCGCATATCTCCATCATAATAATTCATTCCGTTTGGTTTCCCTGCACTAACAACTTCACTTACATGCTTATGAATGTCCGTCAAAATTAGCGGACACAAGCACCTGCAGTAGACTGCGTTGCATTTTAAGTTCAGTGCAGCTTCATATAGTGTTTAAGATCAACAGAAGAACGACCGATTAAATGGTGGTTAAGTCGCCCGTTTTAAGTAATGCCTTTATGCATTTTAATGTAACAGTTTTATTGAATTGATCTTTCTGTGTATCTCCCAGTACGGAAAGCATTCACAATTGTTTTGCTGAAATTTCCACTGTCTATTTTTGACTAGGCTTTCAATGCAGGAGTGGAAAACTGGGTTTCCCAAAGCAATTATTATTGTCAGAAGTTTGATGGTTTATTTTTAAGTTAGTAACCGATGTTCTAGGATGCATCTGACCCTCTACAAATATTGCTGCAGAAGTATTCTTCCGACAAACCCAATGAAGGATGCTCATATTTAGAACCGCATTGTCAGTCTTAAAACGCTTCCTCGCAGGCAAACCAAATGATCTGTTGCCAGATCAGCCCATGAAGTAAATACTCCACCGGTGGATCTGCTTATATGTGAACTAGTATGCACACAATCTCATACGCACTGTCAAAAATAATATAACTATTCCAGTGACGAATCGAATAGAAAAATTTCGGTCACCTAATTGTACCTATCACCGGAAGTAACCCTTTATTCATGGACAAATATAGCCTTAGGAACCAACGAGAAGAAAAATCGATAAAATGGTGGGATTGTCCCAGGTACCGTTTCTTAACACAAAGTCTTCTTGTGCATTCCGGGGGTTTTGTTTCACAGCGTCTATAACAATTAACCCAACCAGATCCACAGTGACTCTTTTAATCGGAAGATACTCTGGATTTCATCCAATCCTCCACCTATTTTGTATAGTTACGACGATTTCTCTAGGATATATGTTACCCAGTTTCTCAGCGAATACGGACATTGTGCAAAGCATGAGCTCTGGGCTTCCATAGTGCACACCAATTTCCATAAGACGTAGTTTTATGAACCTGGTTCATTGTTGGTTGAACAAAAGTTGTTTCCCTCGGTCAACTTGTACCAGTGTTATGGTGGAAGAAGTCATCAAATAAAGTGTCTTGTTGGCTACAGTTTGTCACTTAGCCTGGTCAAAAGTGTTTTTTCCTGCAATTTGAAATGTTTTTGTGTTATTGACCCAGTTGTAAGTAGAGTCGGTCTGTTCGATCGCTTCACTTAGTGAAGTTTACCTGAAGCAGTTTAGGTTTTGTAACAACGTTCATATCTATCCCCGAAGGGCGTCGTATGTACTAATAAACCACATCGATCTCTAGTACATGAGGGGAGCATTCTCATTGTGGTTGGCAGAGAATTCTGGTACAACGTTGACACGACCGCCGGTTTTGATTTCAGTTATCAGAGACAAGGTATATTGAAGAAATACGTGCTCAGTTCATTACGAAGGTCAGTGGTTGTGGGGATGTAAGCACATGCTGATCAGTTGAGATTAGTAAGAAGGTGAGCTCTGAAAGCCCATTTGTAGGTGCAAATTGATGCGCATATTTTGATTTCGAATTCTCGCAACCTGACTATTTGCGGCAAAGCATACGGGTCTGAACAGGCTAATGGATATCGACAAGGGTTTTGTGCAATTCCTTTATGCCAATCTACGTAGTTGGTACTTACTATAAGCACAGAGCGACACCCGCAATGCAGCTAAACTTTCTACTTTATCTCCACCTAATGAAGTATCAAAAATACTGATTTAACTGCCATTTAGTCTATTCTGGACCGTCCTAACAGTTATTAGCCTTCTCGTGATTTCGATAAACATAATATATTTAAACGTAATACACTACTCATAAGGTTGTTGAAAACTCTTTGTCAGCCCACGACCGTTTCGCCTTTCTTGAGTCTCATCAGGTGGGCGCAGTCCCCAAGTTTCCGTCCACTTATGTTCAACTTGAACCCGAATTGCACGAAATTAGCGAAATATACTCATTTACTTACCATTTGGCTTTGACGGGAGACTCAGCTGAGACACAGCTGAATCTCTCTTTTATGATGCGTTCGTGATATTTTCAAATTCACCTGAAAAGGGACATTTCTCAAAACGAAAACATACGGCAACCATTGCTTTCTGTAAAGTGCTATGCTAGTCTGACTCTGTTCCAAAACCATTTATGTTCGCTGTAAATTTTCAAACAAAAGAATATATCCCTCCGGGTGCTTTAACTCCATTCCCTATAATGTTTAGCTGGGGAAACTAAGAAAGAAAACCTTATTAGGGGCAAATATTGAGGCGGATTTTTGGGTGCTTCGGTGTCCATAGTTAGTTGTGCAACTTAACCACAAGTGTTTTTTTCAGCCTATTTATTTAAGATAATTGCCAAAGGTTATCTAGTGTCTTTTTCATTATCAGTATCCGTTCCGTTTAACTTTTGATAACCGTTTGTTGTTTAGACTATCAACAAAAAAGGATTAAAACAAATGAACCATTCAGTCTAAGTTGAAAAGCCTGGTTGTATGGACCGTATTAGGTAGGATGAGGGTAATAGAAGAAACCGAATTGACGAACTCTTCCATTTTCCTAAATGCATTTCGTGACAGATCTGTTGTTACGTTAGCACCTCCTGCTTGATTTTAAACATCAAATGTTGTTGTTGTCGTGTGAACTGACACGATCATGCCTGTGGTTTTGACTAGAATAGAGGTAAACTGTCATGTTGTAGCGTATCACTTTTTCACAAACATACTGCCCGGAGTTGTGGATTAAGTAGTATGCCTACCTTAGCACAGTAAACAGTTAGGTACTCTCTTCAGCCATCAAGCAAATCCACATTTCGCCTTTGCCCTCATGATTCAAAGCTAGTCAAAACCACATGGCAGCAACATAAATGAATGCCAGTAACGACTGGTGTTCATTAAGGTCGATTGATTTTATTTCTGAGATCCACGCCGAATGCACGGAAACAACCTACAAAGAGAGGAGCAAGGAAAGTGGCCATCTGGGAGAAAAGTTGGTTGAACGCTTGGAATCAAAGTGAATATGTTTAGTCCGTGGTTTGTGCATCAGCACTCAGGCCTTATCGCCACCTTATTCAGGGCAATCTTCTGTCATACGTATTGCTGTAGAAGAACTTGGAGAATAATTCGCGGCGTTCAAAATGTTTTTGTGGATTCATCAGCGTACCTTGTAACCCAATGATTTGAGCCATTCAACTCGAGTGCCTTCATTTTTCTCCATTAACTTCATTTCGGTGAAAACTTTCGAGAACTTACAAGAAGATTAACCTTGTGCTCAATAGTTCATTAATATGCTTACACTCCTGTAGTTTTTGGTGCTGGGTTACTTACTTTGGAGTTTGCAGCTTTATTTGGAGCCATGGTTATTGGTAGATGTCTTAAAAGAGCACATTTCAAAGAATGGTAATTCAATCTCTTCGTTCAGTTGAAGTGGAAGTGCTGCGTCGTTTTTTCTCCAAAGTTACGATATCTTGTCAACCAAATCATTGCATCCCTTACATGCTATTATCACATTCACTTCACTGCTGAAGAGTCTGCTTTGTGTGCCTCTCCGAAAAATGTGCAGAAAACTTAAGCCAATTTTATATTATTCTGGCACTTTTATATCTGCTGTTTACTTTGTTGTTTACTTTCGCTCGTAAGTTTTGATTTTTTCGCGCTCCTTCTAGGTAATATTTTGACAATGGAAAAGCCCAGTAAGCTTTGGAATCGGTTTTATAACAAAAGTCCGTCAATGACATCAAAATCATTTTCTCATAGTCACTGCTTTCAGCAAGATGACGTTATTCTTAAACCGTGTTTCGAAAGCTTTTAGGCGGTATTTGGGAGAATCATGAGGCCATATTGTTATCACTTCGGAAGTAGTCGGTATTTTCTACGAAAGCAAACAAATTAGGAAAGCGTTTATCATATTCTTTAATAATTCGGAACCTCTGTTCATTCATATGCCGGCAACATCAAGCAGTTCCAACAAGCTAACCACACAGAAGAAAGAATTGAAGGAGACTTCTGATGGATGCACTGTATTGTAAACATCACCGGCACTCATGAGAGACATGATTCAGTCGCCCGTTTATGATATTATCCAGGGAATTTTATGTCAGGAAAATTGCGAAATCCCGAATATCATGTCAACTGAAACATGAAGCGCCCTTTTGCGTATGTAACTAGAGAATTTCACAATCGAGGGGCTCAAAAGTGTCTCCCGTTAACATTGATATAATTTGCAAATTAGTGTATTTCATACCGTTTAATGTTTATTCGAATAACTTGTTGACAGAGACAGAGAGGTTACTGTTACTTAGCGATCTCCAATAACATCAAAATCACTAGTGGGATGCTGAGGAGTTTTCAGCAACCGTATGCGTGGTATGATACGTCGAAAAATATCAGTTAATTTGTGACATTTGACTGGTTTTGAAGTTATAATCTATGTTTAATACGTTTCATTTGGAGTATACGAAAATCTCCGTAAAACTTTTATGGACCTGCTGCTGATTTGTTAAAAGCGTTAAATTTAATAACATTCAATTTACACGGTATTAGCAAGTGTTGGAGATAATAAGATCCATTAAGGGAAAACTTTTAGCAAACTGCTTTTGCGGTTTATTAACGTGCAGCAACAGACAACAGCTGTGTAAAATGCGACTGTAAGGAATGTATCTGAAGGTATCTGTTGTTTGCTCACCCCGAACTAATGAAAATGATCTTACAAACTGAGAATTGAGTCCTATTGAATTGTGTTTGTGTAGAGTGAAATGACTGGACATTGAAAAAATGAATTTCTGTTGCGCATGCAAACTGTGGAAAGCTGATCAAAACAACGCAGAGGAAATATGCTCTTAAGTGCGGGGGTGGGGATGCGCCAATCAGATGAACATAGATAATACATTACAACTTGGCCCCGTCTGTTGCTCTGAGAAGCAATGCCAAACGCCTTGGACCCATATACCAACGTCTTGAAGTGGACTTTAATGAATGACCAGCTGCTACCATGCAACCAAGATTGGACGGTGCGTGTTGCGTACGTGCTAATATGCATCTTAACTGCCACCGGTTAGCACCAGGTTAGGTGAACCGAGTTTCTGACGTGTTTTTTTTTAATTGCACATGGTACCCATGGGTAAATAGCTTTTAAATTATGCATTGCCCTGAGTGAGTTCTCGTTTCCCATTAAGGCGGTGCATATTCGAATTACTTCAACATATATTTGTGCAAATGCCTGCAGCGCTTTCCAGCGATATATTCAAGTAAAGCTGTAAATATTTGCAATCTACATGAGTTGAGTAGTTTGTATAAGGTAGCTCTACGCCCTTAGTGGTCTCTTAGTTTCCAGTAACTATTGCACTGCTTTTCACTTGAACTATGGCAAAACTAAAAGGCATGCAAAAATCTGATTTGTCACAAAAAATATGAAAAGATAGGCTCCTTGTCAGGTTCACGGGTTGGCAATATCAGGGAGGTGTCAGCTAAGTTCACCATTTTGTTGCTTTATAGAGTACTTGAATTTGTCGTTGCAGGAATCCACAGCATTCCATAGTTTCACTGCAGGGAGATCCACTTTATGCATGCCGAATCTGACCAAAATTGTCATGACATGCTCTGTATTTTTCTTAGTACCTTAGAGTAAACTACAACAAACTGATTGGGTGTCTTTATAAGCAATAACTTCTGTGGACCTATAGGCTCACCACTTGCATATATATTCTTGGCCTGAGACACATAGGCCAGTATATTCTTTTACCTAGGTCTTATCGCGTTCCCTACTCCTAACCGTTGGACTGGTGTCCTACGGCCAAATACCAGAAGCGTCCAAAACTATGAGAGTTTTTTGCTTGATTGTCTGTGCATACCCCAAAACTGTATGATTTTGCATGAAAAATTTAACAGACTATTTTGCGTCACTGGGGTTAGTTTTGTCCACACGTTGGTTCTCATTAAGTTGTTTTTCCCCCGACAGTTTAAATGTGCCACGGCGCTTAGCTGCCTCGAAGCGAATGGCTACAGAACATCGTATATTAGAGTTGGCTCGTCTCCATCGGCTCACAGAAAAGGCACGGAGAATTTTGGAGTAAGTTGCCAAAGTCACTTAGAGCGTTCTCTTGTTCACTGGGTGTGCAATTGCCATGCCGTTCTGGTTCTGTTTATTGAAGTCAAAATAAGATTTTGTGGTGCCCTGGAATTGAACCATCATTGGTGTGTATGAATCCGGACGGGGTTCTTCTGGTGTTATTCCAGGAAAATAACAATGGATCAGCTCCTTACCCTCATCACTAAAGTACTGCAGACGCGCAATCACGAGGGTTCACTGAAACACTCAGCAATTTAAGTACATCTAGGTGACCTCGCTGGTAAATTGCAGTTCTAAAACTATAAATTTCCTTCTGAGGTTGTCTATTAAATTATAACATTCTCGATTGTGGTTGCACCGTATCGACTCATTCTCATTATGTGAACCTAAGTAACTTGAACGCAAGACTTCTAGCTCAGAGCGGAATCCAGCAAATGAAGCATATTTGTAACTTCCGGAAGTCGAGGGTATGCACACGACTCTAGAAAATGTTTTGCAACTTTCACTGAGACCATTCGACCCCAATTAGTAAAAAGGTAAACCACTCTAGAAGGGCAGCCCACACCATATATATGTGTTGAGGAATTAGTGCATCAGTTTTGGTCACGCCCGTTCTCTGTGCGGATTAATTCATACATGGCTTATAACTTTCGAGTAATTGCTGACCTCTCCCTCTCACAGTGAAGTTGCTGGACTCTGACACTTTACTGTCAACCGTATTCGGAGAAGTAGCGGTCTTTCGTAATGTAATGTAACTGAATAGGTAAGAGACTGGAGAAGTGTTCCAGCGTTCAGGCAACAGTCCTCCGAGAAAAGAGATAGAGGTTCAGATAAAACCAAGGGATTAAAATGTTCACCTCAAGATCTGCATAAG
The DNA here is from genome assembly GCA_004794785.1 of Opisthorchis felineus. Taxonomy (NCBI): domain Eukaryota; kingdom Metazoa; phylum Platyhelminthes; class Trematoda; order Opisthorchiida; family Opisthorchiidae; genus Opisthorchis; species Opisthorchis felineus. Next base: position 988,116 of record SJOL01000240.1, read on the forward strand.
ATGTGCTAACCTTTGTATTTAAATCTTTAAGAAAAGAAAAGCTGCTGGCAAAAGCTGTGCAGCCGTCAGGATAGATAACCTGTACCATGGTTCAAACTACTGCCATTAGTTTCCAGCCCCTCTAATGATCCATTCACTACTGCCGTGTGATACAATATTTTTTCGTGGGGCCATTTTTATTTCTTCATAATGGCCATGCACACTTCTGAAGTCGTCGTTTCGGAATTATGCGAAACGTGCTTATTTACCTTGGCCTTTAGCAACACGACTGCAGGGGGTAGTATGGTGACGACCGCATATGGAACCTTGATGCCAAGAGCTAACAGGTTTTTATAAAACTGTCCTGGAGACAAGGTTTTTATGTTTCGTAGATCATGATGAAACACTTACCAGATTGTGAGCACCACAGGCGAAAAGCTGCTTAAGCGGTTCTAGTGCCGGTGCGGTTTCCAAAAATTAGAGATTTCATTGCGTAAGCCACAGCGCTGCAAATGGAGCTGTTAGTTGGCCTTGAACTGGAAATCTAACTCGAGCGAATGCCATTAGAGAAGAATAAGCACATGGACAGCGGCTTCATGTAGGCACAATACACTTACAAAGAAACACTGCCCACTGTTCCACACCCTGTCGGTCTTCCGAATAGATTTTACATCCTAATTCCCAGTAATGTTAGGTTAGCATTCTCGGACACACTTCATAGCAGATGCTGCCAGCCTCTGTCTTCACAGTGTGCTACTCAGACGAGAGGTTATATTACCTGTTGTTTCATGAGGGCAGACAAAACACGAACTAAAACTGTGAAAAAAACCTAGATATTTTGGCCCCACATGAAATAAACTTATTTCATTTTTATAACCAACTAACAGGTATGTTCAGATCAAACGTATACTTTAGAATTAACCCTGTATATGTTGGTTTTCTATGTCAACAAACAGAACTAGCTGCAAGACACTGGTACCACTTTAGTCCTAAGTTTCATATTAATCGTACATAAGTACAAAGGATTCTTGATTACCTAATTTATTCCTGACCCCAAATACACGCTCACTACTCGGCTTTAATTCCATCCGTATACTGTAAGTGGCTGGTGATCTGGACCTAACAGAAGGTCAACAATAACTATATGGGAACCACTGTGGATAAGAATAAACGTCCAACTCACTGCATATTGTAAAATAAGGATAGCAACTTGAAAAAGCTTTCTCAAAAAACGCATAGGGAAGTGCCACAAAACAAAGTATTGAGCATTTTTTACAGGAGTTCGATAACCATGGAAAGCAATTGAAGTTACAAACATTCGTCTGAAACCATATAAGCCCACTGAGTTGGGCCAGGTATTCATATTTGGTGAGTGCAAAAGTATGGGCCGAGCAGCCGAAAGTGCCCTTGGGAACTAAGTTGGCATGAGTTAACGAATAGAGATTCAAAGGCTTCGGTTTAATAGCTTCTGTAAATCTTTTGGAAAGAACGCTCGGCGTTATCAGACGAAATTAATGTGCCATCATTTCCTCGGGGACGTCGCACATTTTAAGAGTGATAAGTAATCGGATTATCATCAGGAACACAGAAGTTGCAGGAAGATTATTTGAAAAAATCACTTATTTATCCATGGTAAACGATCCTAAAAGGGCACTGCATCCTTTTGCTTCCTGTGATCAGAAAACTAGCGGGGAGTTTTTCTGGACAACGCACTAGGTATTTTCCTGTTGTTTTCTTTTTCGTCGCCAAACGCTACGTCCCTTTTAGCCACCGTATCAGTAGAGAGCGAACGCATATGTACGAGCAAAGACGACGCGTTACCATTCATCTTCTCCTCAGCTGTGAGACAAAAAAACGTGCAGATTATATCCTAAACGTGATAAATTTAGCCTGAACAAATTGACCAGCTTGTCACTTGTGCCATACATATTTTCTTCAAATGATGGTGTGCTCTCATTGAAATGTCTCGAAAAGGAATATGAATTTGCTTTGCATTCTCATACTCTTCACATTTTCAGAGGGAAAGATTGACAATCTTTCAAAGCACAACCTGGCCTGCGCAACAACCAACCAGCAACGTGACCATACTCTGGAGTTAATAAAATCGCATCTGATGAAGTGGACTTTTTCCTGGACAAAAAAGGGGGTTTATCTGGGTTAGAAATAGCACCATCCGGATATAGTTTGATATTTTACGAAACCAGATACATAACAGCATGGCTTGTACTCGTCTGGAGTTATATATTGAATGGCGGAGCGAGTTAACTGGATCTTGCATCATTTGGATTACTTAAGAAGAACAGTCAATTTTGGTGATACTGGGGATTGTTGCTGATCTTACTGCTTGTAGTGTCACTGATTTTGTAGTTTTTGGTTCATGGTCCTGACCAAAACATTTCTCCATGTAACCAGAGGGATTCTAGAGTCTAAGTGGCAGCACTGAACAGTATGCCAAGTTTCAAAAAGTAAGGGACCGATCAGCGGATTTACGGTGTTTTCAATAACAAATCTTCCCGATAGGTTTCAAGCATATTCTTATTGACGAGAATGATGATAGTTTACATACTGTGTTGAGAATAGCTAAAGCTTCTTCAACCACTTACACTGCAATGAGTTTTTGAGTGGAGCCTAGTCGTTTCTCTTATGTTAAGTGAAGCGTAAGCTTATTTCTTTTTCGATCCCGCAGAGTTAACAGTGAACACAGTCTGTTAAATCATTCGAAAGTACACAAGTGTGAAGAGTGATTTTCTCGCTCAATTACGGTGCATTAAAAATTTGATTCAAATTTTTAAACACGGTCAAACTTTTGGAGTAACCGGGCATTTTTTCAAGCTGTAACATCTGGACCGTTGCCTGGGGGCGTTAAAAAATATTCAATGTAAGTCTACACTATAAATATCAGGTGAAGTTATTTAGGCTATAAAAACCAACTAGCGAATTAATATTCGAGGTCAATACATGCCTAACGGTGTATAGGGCAACCATTAAAATCATTTGGCTGGCTACTTAAAGGTAAAAAACTTTGCCGCAACTAAAACAAAGGTGTTGCTTCCACTTTTTATCTCAGGCAGCCTTGGGACACAATCCCAGTTTGCACCACGTCAAATTGAATTACTTAAGGTAACCGTTTAAGATCTGTTGCTGTCTCTTCAGAATGTGATTCTGGTGACAATCTTATTCGGTCGAATTTCAACGGTATATGATTTCCGATTACCAGATTCTCTTCTAAGGAGATTGCAAGCAAGAAAAAGACCTAGCTGCGGACAGGGTTTGAAGAGACCAAATCATTCTAGAGAGTTGGGAACTGTAGAGCAGTTCGTCGAAGATGGATGCTTGTACCTCTGTATGTATCACATGTCTCTTTACAACTGAACTGTCTTGCTAAACCGGATTCAAATGCACCTGTCGTCATCATCCGTTCTTGATGGTGAATCCACCCTTTATTTTTGAATAGACCAATTCTTGTGTACTTTGTTACGTATGTTATCTCGTTTTTCTCCAAACTTAGGGGGAAACTAGTAGAAAACTATGACAAAAAGCTAGTTTCCCTCTCACTTCGGGCATTATCCTTCCAGAGTATAGTGTGCGTTTCGTGGGGAGTCCTGTGTGTACTGCACATCCATGTTCGCTAATAATGACCTAGCTGACCATCGCTGATGACGATCACACGGTTGCAAATGAATATTGCGTAATTTATATTGGCGCTAAGAGTGGCTGAATATTTCACATTTCATTTGAGTGTATAGAGCTATTTCGTACTACAACAGCGGCTTTTGATAGCATAAAAATGGCAGATTTACATACACCAGGTGAATTACTCTCATTCGCTTCCTCCTAGGAGAAAATAATTCAAACGAAGAAAGCTTGTTAGGCTCTGGAGGTATTTCTTGAGTGCGAAACATTGTTTGTAATTATTGTATTCTAGTTATTACTCATAAAGAGTGGTACCACGCACAACAGTCCGACTGATAACCAGTTCGAACGCAAGTTTTTCACGGAGTCATCATCTCTGGGCATAAACCCAGTAAACAAAAACAAGACGATCACTGATAGGATTTCACCAGCAATACGGATACAGGTGCAAACGACACGACTGACGTTTTTTCCTTAGTCAACCTCTGTAAAAGGCCAAAAGGATATCACTTTCTGTCCATCTCACGAGAGCTCATTACTGGAAACCACTCAAATGCCAGTACCTTGGACAAATATGAGCGATCTAAACCTAGCTGTGCAGTTTGACCCCAGAGTTCTCGGAAAGTCTGCTGGAAAATTGGAAACAAAACATTTGGTTCGAGGGGAGAATCCCCGCTGCAAAGTTGAAAGTAGGAAATAACACTGTGCACGGAATATATGAAGCAGGTGCAGTCCTCAGAGGAAGATTCACAACCCAGTGACATTTTAATTTTGTTATCAACAACGTGCAATTGAATTCACTTTCAGTTGAATAGCATTGTTGGAAACACTGGCTGCAAATGAAACTGCCAAGCGATTTGCCAGAATGTGACAACAACCCCGAATAGACTCTGGGACGAAATTTTCGGCACCGCCCTGATATAGACTTTGAGCCGCTGACATGCTAATGACATGTTCTGATAGCATCACGTTCTACCTAGTCAATGCCAATTTTAATCGGCTTCCACAAAATAGCCGAATGTACAAAAAGCCACCGGAATTGATGTGATCACAAATGGACGTTGGTTTCCGGGGGATATCAGGTAGTGTGGAGAGTTAGATATATTTTTCTGGAAGCTGTAAAGCGGCTTTTAAAGTTCAGGCTATTTCTATCAAAAGTCGCTGCAACTGTGTTATCGGAAGCCAACATTAAAGCCTATTATTGAAGATACACTATTTGCTTGTTTGACCATGACCTTTCTACGTTGTTGTTTACTCCTTATTCCTCAGTTTAAACACGGTTTAAACTCATTCGGTACTGTGGCATATGATGCATATTTATCCCTGAGTCATTTAGAGTTCTAAACTGTCGTTGTTTTCCTTCATCTCTGGGGGAGGAAGCGTTCACCGGTGATACAACACACTAGTCCACAACAAAACATTTGGTTTGTTGGCATGGTAACTGACAGAGAAGTCACTACACATCCGAAATCGTCGCCGACCTGGACCATAACATAATGCTCAAGAATACGCGAAATAAACATGAGTGCTTCCTTAGTTTATTGTGCAAAACAGTGGATAAATTACTCTCTAACCATACTGTTTCGTGAAAGCGCTGGTAACATTAGAAAAATAAGTCAACATACCGCCGCGTGTTGTAAAATCTGATAACTCTTACCATGCATCGACCTAAAACCAGCTGACTTCACTTTGCAGCCTGATGAAAGCACAACACTCCCTGATAGAAAATTATGCGTTGATAATGTGTCGAAATATTGGTAGCTCCGGTGAGTTTAAGGGCTGTTAATTTGGTGACTCTTAATCTGCTCACCGATCTTGGCAAATGATTTGCGAACGTTTCGTCACCATACGAGAAGACAGTTGGGGGTAAGGCATTTGTCAAGCTCGACGAACAGATCAACAACCACCTGATCAACGACCATTAATATGTGTTAATGAGTTTAGAGTCGGCTGTGGATAAGGTCCACATAATCCTAGCGAACGGTATTATTTTCTGGTGCATGTAACTGGTTCGTCAAACACGGAGTGCTTAGTGTCTGTTTCATTGAGTAACTTGCTATCCCATATTATGTTTGACCGTTGGTTGAAAATATACGTTTCGTAGGGTTACAGGAGTGAGACGTTTTGCATATGACATTTTGGCGAAATATTGCTCTGAGCCTGATCACAGAGTGGAGGATGGCTTCCGTTCGACCAGATAGGAACTTGTTTTTAAACTTATGGAAACTGACCGGTTCACGTTGAGCTTGTCTCTGAATCTAGTGTGGCCACTGAAGGCATGATATTGACAAGTGACTGTTGTTCAAGGTGAAATCAGTATAGCACTATGTATACTTATATTGCTCTATCATACTTGAAAGATATAGGTTTTAAGCCAAAGGCAACTGGTCATTTATATCAACAAGGAGAATGTTGTTAAATCAAGCTGCATGGACAGCCGCTATTATGTAGTCAGAGCTGGGTAATTCAGTTGCGTACGTCTGGTCAGCAGTCGAGGTGACTTCATCAGTACGCAGTAAGTTAGCGGTGCGTCACAGCTTAGCTGCGCCCCGGCTTTGAGCGGTGTTATGCTTGTGCCTATACGCGTCTTGTTAACCAGGGTGGATGGTCGGTCCCGCTGGTTGGCTGACTGGTTGACTTCTGGAGAGGTTTTGTATTTGTTCTCTTCGAATCATTGTCCTCATCAGACTCTTCTGTCTGTCACTTGGATCCTTTTGGATTGTCCGTCTAATATGATGACCCTTGGCTCGTACTCACGCTTAGATTGACTTAATTTGTGTCAGTTGACCAACTTTGTGGCAGTGCACTACGGTTGTTTCGTTTTTCCGCGTGTGAGAGCCTTTACATTCTCTAGATCGAAATTGTCATTCGTGATTTTCGTGTGCCGAAACCGGGGAGAGCGAGTCGTGTCTTCCGATTGCCGTACAATTTTCTTTCGGCCAGTTGTCCAGCACAATGTATGACAGCCCACACAGCTGAATTCCCAATCAACACTGATCCTTTTAAGTAGAATCGAATTCCTCAGTGTGTGATTTGATTTATAGTCTACTAGGGTCTCTTTTGCTTGTAAGAGGAAGAGGGACTTCAGATACGATTCTAATGTACGATGGAACCCTTCATTTCTTTGTTTCTTCAGATTTTTATTGTTTTTGCCTCCAGAGAGAAAACGTTTCCTTGAGCTTTGTCTACTCAAATTTCGCAGACACACTTTTTAGTCCTTTCTCCCAACTGATTGGGACCGGGTTTTGAACAGTTTCTTGAACTGTTCTTGTGTTCAATGTATGAACGTAAATCGACAATTTTACACTTATCGGGAGACACACAGGGACCAGATACCGAATGAACCAGGCGTTCCGTAGCCGAGGGCCCTAAGTGAACCTTATTCAGCGTACCATTTTTCTCAAGCCACCTTGCGATGCTGTCTCAGTCAATGTTACGTAGGCCTACCTGGAAAAATATAACTTCCTACTAGCCAAAAGTGCAAATACGTACCAGTTAGGATTAGAAAATTGATGAAACGCCTGTGGCTAGTTCGAAGAAATATGAACGTTGGATCCGACACAGGTATGTCTCACAATTACCGTCGAAGAGCCCATGTGCCCTACATTAGAGCAAGCTTGGTAGCAGTCATCAGAACACTCAACCTCATAATGAGCCAACAACACAAGGCATCATCTGATTGACCTAGAGGTGTGGTTACTTCGATTCGGATGTCAAGCTAGGTCGCTGAGTCCTAACATCTGAGCTCAGCTCTCGAGCACGCCAACTCGTCCTTGAGAAAAGGGGTGGGCTTAGTAATATTTACGTGTATTCTGCCGATCGGTCAAGATGGTTGACGGGCAGGCGGATAGAGGGTAGTGCGTTGGAGTGAGAAATCACTGTGACAAGTGCGCAGTGGGCTGAGACGAAAATCTTCAAGCGTATGGCTGGGTTGATGGACCACCTGGGCCAACAAAACAACCGCCCAGGCCGTAGAGACGCAAACGTAGGTTGCATTGACTCGTTGACTTCTAAGCAGATGCAGATGGGACATGAGCGACCACCATGTAGAACGGAACACAGTCGTTTCATGGACTGAAGTAGTTGATTCATCTGACTTTGTATTGTTCAACCCGTCACCCTTCTCATGGCGGATGCGGCAATCACAAATCTGAGCGACCACAAGTTTGACTTTAATTATTTTCCGAAAGTGCACGAACTGGAGGTCAATAAAGCTAGCAGCAGAACACCATAACCTGGCCTTTCTATGAATGCGTTGTGGAAAATGGCGACAAACTACTTGTGATATTTTTCGGGTGATGTAAGAACAATGACTAGATAGGCATTTGGGTAATTAACGATAGATAGCGACGTTGCTTGGTGCGAAGTTGAGGAAACTGGCGTTATTTCTGTCCCGACCTCTTCGTCCACCATAAATTCAACAGGTTCTTTAGGTGAAAGCTACTTTGAAAGGAATGCCCCACGGTCAGGAGCTCCCAGTATTGTGTGCTTTCTCTATTTTCGACCGGATATTTCAACGGCGAATGCGGGGATTGAACCGTGAAGTACGATTTACATTCCACAAGCTAAGTCGGCAAACATGTGATAAACGCACACTGCCTTCTGGTACGTCACATGGGTGAGTAAATGCGCTCTGTCCGTGCAACAATTTGGCACAATCATCCTGTTAGCTAGGTAAAAATGCCAGCTTCATGTTACTGTGCTGCATGGGCGAACCCGCATTACAGACACTTAACATTGAAGGAAATCCCACATTTCGTAGGACCCCTTTGTTATGGAATTGATGAAGCCATTTCTCGAACGAATCCTTCAATATTTCCTCTTTCTTCTAGGTTCACTACTACATATTCAGCCTGACCGTGTTCACTGCATTAGAACTTCCAGGGTCTGTTGCATTTACTCACAACCCTAGACGGTGAGGGGCATCAGAAGTGAATAGAACACACTAATGCCTTTCTTCGATCGTTTCTTGCGCAGTCAGGGTAAAACAATCCCTCAAGTCTTCTTTTAGGCTGCGTTCATAAAAGCCGGTTTCTTCAAGATAAAATGTATTCGCTAGAATGCAATCAAACCAGGTGGGTATGAGACTGGTGGGGAACTTCGCATATTTACCGTTAAGGATACCCTGCAACCACACACTGTTGGCTTCAAATTGACGCTCCCCACCTTCATCAGCAAACCGTGCCGCTTCGTGTCTCATACTTTCACCCATATATCGGTTAGCCGCCGTGTTGACTGATGAGAGCACTTAGGTTCCAAACAGTTTTCGTAATTCGACATTGCTGGCAAACTTTAAATTGTGTGTGGGATATTCGAAGTACGAATTTGCTTCCCTTTTGGACTACCAGTACCAACCAACGTATATGACACACAGGATGCTAGTTTAGAACAGATTAATGAAATTCTCGACAGAATGTCCTTTTTTCAGAGGAGTCGTACAACAAATTGTTCTTTTCTGGAAGTGATTTTATGTATTCCGCGAGGGAGCTGCCTGTTTTCGGAGGTACCTTTCTTGAGGATGTTAGTGTACAACAGAATACATAACCACTTAAAAAATGCTTTTATAACAATCCTGGTTCTGCTGTTCACATGTTTCATACAAAATGAGGGAGCATCCCACTCTGAACGCTAAGGTATGCTGAGCTGAATATTTTCGGAACCACTGGCCTTGCTGACGAAAACCAGCCGTAGTTGTATTGAGTGCACTCGAGCCAGTCCTCAAAACTTTTCTGCCGGTTACCTCTTATTTAGTAAAAACCAACTCCTTAAATTGAGTATTTTTTATGAACTTGAATCTTTACAGTACGCTATGGTTTTTAACTAACTTGGGTTTTCCCAACTGCTCCCACGGCATTTATACCATAATCATTCAGCTCAACTTTCGCTGGGCGGATCAGCCGAGCTAACAACTTTCGAGTGGGGTCGCCAGTGAAGTTATTATAACATATTTAATAAGTTGGTAACTACCGCAGAGGAAATCTGCCTGCCGTACTACAGTCAAATGGATCTGTTAGCAGTAGAACCGGCGAGGCAGTGTGAATTCATGTTGAGCTGCTTTTTGACCCACGGCAAAAATGCCTTTTTCGCTGTCAGAGCCTCGAACCGCCGTTTATAATGATTTCAAAATTGTTTACCTGCAGTTCAGAACATACTGAGCCCGATGAATAGTCAATGCTTTGTGCGCACATCACATACCATTTATTAGGTTGCTGAAAACTCCTCAACAGCTCGCGACCGGTTTTGTCCTTCTTGGGGCCCATCGGCTAGGCGCACTCTCCGATTTCAGCCTTATGACCAAGTGGGAGTGGTTTCGGCAAATACTCTCATTTTAACATGAATTTTTTCCTGACAGAAGCGGAACATTATAAACGACATTTAGCTGCATTCATCCGAGTTTCCTGTCAAGACCGAAGCGTTAGTTTTTGGGTTCATCCTTGCAAGTGTGTATTCTTGGTTGATTGCCGATAGCCCAATCCCAGACAGCTTGCTCTGAATGAATGTTTGCTCCTGGAAAACATCTGGGGGCAGCTTGGTGCTCTGGAAACTCGTTTTCCTCAAGGTTGCTTTCGCTGGTTTGAGGTCCTCTGTAAGGGGGATACTCTGCTATCGGCACAGGACCGAGGTGAACAGGTTAAGCACTCGCGTGGAGTGCCATTTGGGTAACTATTTAAGGAGCACACACGGAGTCATGTTTTGGTCTTGCAAGGTCAGTTAGTATGTAATTTCTCTGGGATCACCGGCTTGCGGAAACCCGACTGGAATGTCGCGACTGTCGAAAAAAGGTCCCACGCCATGGCAGCGAATACCAGCCTATCGTGACGGTTATAACCAAGAATGGTGCTGTACGGCAGTCATAAAATGGATGCTGGCCATCCGTGTTAATGGATGGCTCCTTGTAAGATAGTCCCTATGTCGTGCTCTTTGTTATGGCAGGGGCGTAAACATTGTAAGGTGGCCTTTTCATATTTATGTGATCAGCCACACTCCCTTAAGACGAGAAGAAGTTATTGAGAATTGTCATCAGGACCCACAAAACCGATCAACCAGTCCCAGCCCGTCGGAAAATTTGCTTGAAGAACTGAGGGTGGCAGCCTAGATTTGGCTGCGGTTACAAAGACAATCGCTAAACCAGGTGGTATCAATTTGAGTTCAACTCGCGCTAACGTTCTGGAAACCAGTGGGCCTACAATGTCTTCTTTGAACAGGGAGAGTGCAAACACTACATTTGTCTGCCAAACCTTATCCAGTCAACACCCTTCAGTGATCCAATTTTCATGGTTTGCAATGCACTATTTCTCCAGGACTAAGTAAATGGAAATAGGTTATCAAACAAAAATGAAAATGTTCTGTTAGCCACACATGTATGGAGCTGAGGTGAGCAGCAAAAAAACAAAAAAATACACCACTGCTTGCCAGGCGAACAATTAATAGGGCTAGACGACCGAAAAGATGAGCAAGTAGGGAGAACCAGGAAGTAATGTGAACCCAAGATATCCTCGGAATTACCGCTCTTGAGGTTTTTGGGTGCATGGTAGCATTGATGAACACGAACATCCATGAGACAGCATTGGATATAACTGAGTGGCACACAAGGACTGGTGCAACAAATATGGATCTGAGTTTACAACCTTGCTTGGTTACGTCAGACACATCTATCCGGGAGAATTTCCGAACAGAATGTCCGGTTTCACGAATCAGTCGCGTACGCCTAGTAAGAGAAATTTTAAAAAAACGGTCTCCGGACGGTCACTCTTTTCATGGGCTGTCTTACCTTAGACTAGTTACACTTAGACGTATCATAGGCTCACTAAACCTGGCTGACTATACGACCCGATTTTCTAACTCTCTCACCTGTCCATCAGAATCCGAATGGATTCTAGTGGGTGGAAACCGAGACAAATAGGGGCCTTGTGGATCATCTTCCACATTAGGGAGCATACAGACAGTGGCTGCTAATATGCAGAAGATAAATAACCCTTGAAATGACAGATTTTTCACCGATCTATCTAAAGCCAGGCGGTTTCATACAATTCATTCAAAGTGGACGGCTTGGGAGGTCACACCGAACTACATGGATGCCAAAGTGACGCCCTTGCTCAAAGCAAAAGAGAGCTACCTGAATGTATATAGTTTTCAAGGAATCAGCCTACTTGTAGTGCTGGCAGAACAGCAACTCATTTTCCGGCGTTCCGACCTTTCTGTAAAAATAAGTGTCAGAGGATTAATGTGGATTACGGAGAGGACGGGGGACTATTGTCTCAGAGTTCACAATCAACCGCATGCGAACGAAGTGCCATGAACGAAACCAATCTGCCTACGCGCGATCGGCTAATTTCATAAAATCTGCGGGTCATTGCAGAAGCAGGCATTTATGCACTCTATTTCAGGAATATCGTTCGACTTCCTGGAATTATATCCCAGTTTTTAGTATCAGCAAGGGGGCGAAGAATTTGTATGCTGTGTTCTCTGGTTTTCATCACTTGCCTATGTATGGTTACTGTTTGAAATTTAGAACAGAATATAGCTATTCCGTAGTCCGTGTATATGTTTTTAATTAAGTGAGATCTCACCGTTCGTTTATTCAATTTTCTTGGACTGTCCGGAAACTGTTGGTGCTTCAAATGGAGAAGCCATAAAAGATCCAAGGCATCTTGATCCACAAACGTTCTACTCCGATAGACTTGGTGAATCCCAGGTATCAGATCTCTTTCTGGAAAAATCTATACCTAAACAGCACGAAGAAGCTCTGCGAGTTTAAGGAGGACCAAAACCCTGGTATAGAGAAAGAGTTCCTGTGGACTTAAAACACTGTGCCTTCAGACGGTGGGAACCCTCACTCTTTAAAAGATATCTGGAGGACAACACACACGGCGATGGGGCAGCTCAAGATAGTGCCCAGGAGCTTCAATGTAATCAATCTATACATCACCGGGTTGCACACATGTAACAGCAAGAGTAACTTCAGGAAACTGCTTGATTTGTGGAAGTGCTTTTCTAAGCAGTGTATATATTTTCTGGTAGTTATGTTGTTAGTCGACTGATATGATGCTGGATCATTGTCATTTCGAACAAGCAAAGTATACTTTTTCAACAAATGCTCTCATTTGCGCACGAATCTGATTCTGACAGGAGACCCAACTTAATTCAGCTGAGCCTCCTATTTATAATGGTCCACATCAACTTTTGCTTCACTGATGCACTCTACCAATCGATCGCAAACGTGGGGATTCCTTTTTGATATTTTCGTTGTCTGTGACCAGATGTCGTCGTACATTGGTAGTACTGTATTGCACTGAAACATATGGAAGCAAAATGGTGAGTTCGATATCTTATTGTTTAATGCACTGTCGCCGTTCAGCACAAAGTCACCATCCTTAGACCTGGCGATGACAGTCAACAGATGTCTGCACGTTTACTCACGTATCTTAGTCCTTCGCGTTTAGATTGGATTCATAGACAAATGCAAGAGCGGTTCAAGCTCTTTTGGTTGCACCTGGATTACCAGAACTAGGAGCAGCCTTTCTAGGCGTCTTTGATAAGCAAAGTGAAATAGAATGTCATCAAGCCATACATAACTGATGAGCCAAACTTATCCGAGGGTAAACCCAATGAGTATTTTCCTAGAGGAATTCATTTACCCGGAGAAGTAAGGTATTATAATCACTTACCAGTGAGGTGATTGAAATGCATTATTTTCTCTGTACATTTGCCACTAGTAGTGAGAAGCCATCGCCCTATATGTTTTTTTTCCGTAGCAGAAGCGAACCGGACACAATGTGTAACCAATTCACTAAACCGAACGTTAGCACGCTTCGTTATGTTAGCCCACATTTTTTTTATAAATTAAGAGAACGGATGATTGCAGACCCATACTGTATTCGAAAGAATCATTTGCAGGAACAACGAAAGTAAAAGATCAAGTATGTAGGATTGGACAACGACTGGATGTTAACAAATCCAGATGACGTTCCGAATAATGTCTAATGAGTCTGACAGATAAGTTCTACCGCTGGACCAGGCTCCTTCACGGTCACTGTAGCCGTACAGTTCTTTAGTACCTGGAAGTAAAAAAAACATACTTTGTTATGGCATCCACACCTGAAAGTTCTTGTTTGTTTCACTCTTGGCGTAAGAATGAGAATGGCTTTCAGCTGCGACATGATTTGCAATCAAACCTCTAATTTTCCAAATGTATCTTTTTTACCCATAGTATCGTGCCAAATGGGCTTGTATATAAGTTGTAGATACCACGTTGTATCGAACGCATTGCCAGGTTCACTGTTTTATGAACTACACAGTACGGTTCCTTGGTTAAGCTAGCGTAAGTAGACTGATGCACGTGTTGCCTGTCTGAATCAAACGAAAATTATTCCAATTTTGAATCCATTTGCCGCCCAAATCCGTCGTGGTGAAGAACGTTTCTCAAGGCTGTCGCTGTTCTGGAGAAGCATGCAATCCAAACTACCAGGTTTGTACTCTATTGGTCTCAGTGCTTCCACCGACTTCCATGTTCTCAAACTTATATCATCATGTATTTGGTCTCTTATCCGGTAGTCCACAAAGTGGGCTTATTGGATCACTCTTGACCAAGTTTAGTGGTGGGTTGGTTGAGAATTCAAAAGATAACTATCCTCCTCCATCAACCGCTTTTTCAGTTGCTTTGAGGAAACAAGCGCAAATGTTAAAACAACCTAGCTCCCGAAACCCTAGCTTTTGGTTGAGAGATAAACTGCCTGTCAAATATGACGATAATACTTTAATTAAGAAGATCTACAACATATTTGTTTATGACCGAATACTTTAGACTTCGCGGCTAAAACAGAGCCACATTCTGGAAAATTTGTCTTGGACAACCCTCTGGCCACGTATATAAGGTCGACTCTGAAGATAACTTGATTAGTTATCTGTAATGCGTTGCCGAATCTACAAATCGGAACTGCGGATGGGCATGTTTTTTAGCCGAACGTCCCAGAATCCTTGGAAACTGACAAGTTCAGTCTAATTCATTCAGAGGCAGCTTGATACAGAAATAAAGGAAACTCAGAAGGATGAACACCCTTTTTTGGCACAACAGACAATGGCAGGTTTCGTAAGCACCGTTGGAAGAATAACGGTAGTTTTTTTGCCTTTTCCACTCATCCATCTTTGTGCATCTCTGTAGACAAGTGGTCACTTAGCCTATTTGTTGCATTTGGTGCTAAGGTAAAAACAAAAGCGACGAAGAGTGATATAATGAACTGAGGACAGGCAAGCGTCGTTTTATAATTCGCAATAATGGCGCTAGTTTCGATACTTTTCTTGTGACGCACATTATGGACTGTAGACAATGCCTTGTGTGTTTCTTCGGTTTGTCCTAGGCGTTCAAGCCTAATGAGATGAATGGCATTCGCCAGACGTGACTATGCGTTTGATAGAAAAGGTAACAGAAAGTGCAGAAAGTGTGATATACTCGCGAATAAATTATAACAAACAGAGCCATAGCAGTCATGGTAGGCATAATCGTCACGTCCAGTGTGAAATTTCCCGCACCCAGCGTCACTAGTTTCAGAAGGTGGATTTTCACATCCACAGCGGTTATGGGACATTTGCAACCAGAAGAGAGGTGTGTTGCAACCGAAGCTTGCGATACATATTATGTCGTAGAAATCCTAACTGTAAGCCAGTTATAAACTAGCTAAAAGTGCGTTCATCAGTTTCTTGTAAGGAAGCCGAGGATTAATTCAGAAGACACCAAGATAAACTTATGAGAGAGTGCCAAATGAAAAAAAATTATGATAGGACAGTAAGGTATCCTCATATAACTATGAAGAATACCGTAGCTGTGGATGAGCAGTCATTTGCTTACTCGTGTTCCCACTGTTCTGATTAAAAAACCATCCAAAATAATTTGTCTGAGTCACCAGGATGTGGGCTTTAATCATTTTATTATCTTTTGTGTATACTCAAATAGATCAAAAGAAATGACAGGAAATACCTATCAAAACTCAGGTGACTAAAAATATCGTAGATACTTTACAACTTTTCAGGTGATTGCAAAAACCTAAAGAAACAGAAAACCTTAGGATTGACCATCGCCTCAACCAGGTTGATCAAAGCAAGTCGCGTGATTTCCAGTAATGTTGGTCTGATGACATCCTTCATCATTAGAAAGAGCAACACAAAAATAAAATAAATGATGCCTGGGCTTTGCAGCCAAGAGCCCTGCGAAACAAGAAGGCGGCATGAGCAAATCAATCACAATGCACCGCACAACGCCCGAACTGGGTAACACATCACGTTCAATAAGTACGTGGCAATCGCAAGACCATCTGTACGTTTCTCTGTGCGCACAACAATACCTAGTTACTGTAAATCAGACATGGAAGGAACTAATAATTCACTGGAACTAAGTGTTTTGTTTCATTGGGAGCTACTATACTGGAGGTAAGACTGAAGTACATGAGCATATATGAGCAGGAGCCCATCTAAATACCCTTTGAAATCGCTCGGGTTCTTGAAGCAATGACCATATCGTACTTGTTGGAACAGCCTTTGAGATTTTCCCATTAGGTTATTTTGTTAGTCCACATCAAAGCGACGAACAGTGGGTCTACGTTTTGCTCTCAGTAGGGCAGTCAGTGACGCGTATCTGCTGTGTTTCGGTGGCTGTTATATAACCCGGTAAATCCGGATATGAATAGAAGTAATAGGTGGCTGATTGCAACCAACGGCCTGGATTTTCACTAAGACATACCTATACCCTACACACAGCAGTCACTAACCCCGCAATCACAACAACAAATGTTCGGTCCGCCCCATCCAAAGCCCCTTGCTATAATAATCATGGTCCTATTTAATGCAATGTCTACCTAGATCCACGGATCCGTGAGGCTCACTAGTAATGTCCAGCTTACCGTGGGTCTTTGGGCCGCCGCGTCCCACCGGGCTCCTCCCTTCAAGGGGTGTGGTCATGTTCAGGCACAATACATCAGGATTCATTTAGGACGCAGTCGTGTACAACTGCACCAAATGTGAGTTACACTTGGTAGAATAGCCCGTATGTGCTATATATATTGTCTGCAAATGATTATATATATATATATATATATATATATATATATAATTATTTGCAGTCTTCAAAGCTATTTTAAGGTTAAAAGTGTCGTCCCCTAATATATTTTTTTCCTCGGCTGCCCAGTGTATGTTCCAGGTAGAAACCTTCCTCAGTCTAAAACGAGCAGATATTAACATTCAAAAAATTTGTCCGAGCACCTGCTGCGTACACATCAGGAGGAGGTGGTTGGGTAAATCACTTTTGGAGATAAATAACCCGGTTTATGACTCAGTTGGTTAACTGAATGATCGGTTGTGGTCAGAACAGCGACAGTGTGTTGGGACGTTTAGGCCGTACGCAAGCATTAGCCTTCTGGCTCAAATGCCACGGTGTCAATTGAATATGAGTTGTGGCTGCTGTGAGGTCGCAATTGCATAACTTATGTGAGGGACCAAGTCAAAAAGACGGGAGTTTAATTAGTAACCTGATCTGTTTACTCATTCTTCCCTGTTAGCGAAAGAGTTATCCTACTGAGTAGGTGAACGGGACGAAACATCTCATTCTTTCGACCCTATGAGGCTATTCTTCATGTTCTTATCACCTCATTTAATTCCATGTAATAACGTAAGGGTCAAAGGTCACCAATCACGCAAGGGATTCAGCTGAGTCTACCGTAAAAACGAAATTGAATTGATATGGAAATGAGATTATTTGTCGAAATATGTCCAGTTTGGGTTCTAGTAGAACATGAGATTGACGAAAACTCGGAGACTGCGCGCACCTGGTGAGCTCCAAGAAGGGCGAAACCGGTCACGGGCTGTCGATGAATTTTCAGCAATTTTGTGAGTGGTTTCTTTCACGAAAACATGGCGTGATACCATGAACATTAGGCCAACTGAAACATGAGGCTGCCTTCATGAAGCCCATTCAGTTGTAGAATACCGGAAACGAGGGCTTCAGCTGAGATTCACTTCAGTCATCTAAGAAAACCAAATTGGTGTTCAAATGGGTGTATTTGAAGAATATGTGCGTAATCCGCAATGCCAGCGCCAACCAAGCCAAGCAAGCTATTCGACCAATTTCACTGAGGACATCAATGTGTGTTCAGTATCTCCACTTTGTTCTACATGCATATATGCCTACGGAAGTATGTTTGTTAATTTTGTGACCAAAGTTCAGCAAGACATTCACTCAGAGGTCAAATGATCTGTTTCACAATTTACGTGGCATCACTTGACCCAGCGAAAATGTGCTCTCCTGTTTTGTTCTGCCTGGCATAGCTGCCTGGTTAACACCCGTAATTTATGACTGACGCCTGAGTACTACTCAGCAGAATTGAGCTAATACAGGTCAACCAGAGCGATTTGTCTTGGGTTTTCATCTTACTTGCTTCCCTAGTCTATTACATGTCCTTTGTGTACCGAGCTCGGAAGTAAACCACTTGAACCTCATCCCAGTGGATTGTTTCACATGACAAAAATGAGGCGTAACACCAATGCGATTGGTTTTTCTGCTGTTCACGTGGTATTTCTGCTTTTGAGGTTATAATCCCTTTGTTCAAATTTAAGAGGACCTGGTTTTTTGTGATTAACAAGGTCGTTTTTAAAACGAAAGTCACTCATACCTACGCAAGCATCATAAATGTGAGCATGCAATCAGGCTCATCCTTAAAACTAGCAATTGTGGTGGATCTTTCACGCAATAAGGGGTTTTTGGTGAACGTTTGCGAAAACATGGCATGATAGCATGGCTGAGATTCTGCTGAGTAAATCAGTAGATATTCTGTGTTGGGTGTGATCACCAGTTGTGGTCATGAACTCAATGAAGGGTTTCTGAAAGCCCATCTACTAACGGTGGAGTACAAGTAGCAAGAAACTATGTTGTTTTGTTGTGTGTTTATAGCATTCTTGCATTCTAGCAAACCATATTTAACATATGTGCTTTGAAAATAATTTGATGTCTAAAACCTATAGGAAACAAGAACATTCTTGGAAAGTTTATCAGGGTTATCACAAGCCCTGCAAAGTTGAAAATAGTGTACCTCACATCGCCTCCAATCTTATAATCAGGCTAGTGAGCACGTAGGACGAGTGAAAATAGTGACTTTATTTGCCCGGTGCGTCCAAACTTAGCATAGTTTGGGTATAAACAACCTAAAAGAACTGATTCCGGCCTAAAGATATGTTCATGCACAACTGCAGCATGGGACAACTTTTGGAAAGTTTGGTCTTTATCACACAGGATCTGGGGCGCCGTATCAGCAACTTATCTGACCTATAGTCTGTATACCCTGAAAGGACTGCAAACATTGTTACAGGGAAACCTTTTAACAGGTTTCATTTTGGGAGAACCGAATGTTTCGTGGATGCAGGACACATAAGGAAACAAATATCTAAAAGCAACAAACAAGCTCAAAAAGCTGGATTTTCGCAAGTCTCTAAGCAATCAATCAACCAAGCAATCAAGGATTTTGGGCGGGTGTGCGCCCAGACTGCTGATCCGTTCTCATGTACAAATGTGTCGTAAGTTGACATTTTTGGCATAAGCACGGAGAAATAACCTGTAGGTTTCCAAATCCAGATTGCTTCACTTACTCTCGCGGACCGCAAAATGCCGCTTATGGTAGTTAAACACCAGCATGCATCGTCAACGGTGATGATGACCGTAAACAAACTATGTATTCTATGCAGCTCCACTATTCCGAAGATGAGTCCATCCTTCCTAGGGACAACGGTTTGGATCCGAGATTAAACGACCTATAACTATTTTGCAACGCCTCATTTTGGTTGGGCCGTTGTGTTCATTCAAACAGTCTGTTACTCTGGACACATCACAAGCTAGAGACTCAGCTGGGTTCCAGGTGAGTCTCTCGCAAAACCAAATTTGTTCGCAAATGAGTGTATTTCGCCAAGACTGTTACTCTCTTTCTGAACCGAATACACCTCGCAATAATCAGCCCAGTCGAGTTGATAATGATGTTGACTCTTTGTATGAAGCTGCCGATATCTCTGAAAGATTCGTAAAAACTTGAGACAGTTTATGGTTGACATTCGAGTGGAAACCAAAACTGCCTGTATTCACCGTGATCCGACCAACAATCGTCTGAGACGGAGCTCACAACTCACTTTATCAAGTGTTGCACAGTTTCATCATAGTCCATCAATCGCAGTAAAATATTTACAGGCCAAATTGTCGCTGTGCAATTTATCATGAGACGCGCCAATTTACAACAGGTCTACATACCGTCACATCAAATCCGTTTAAGCTTACGCGTTTTTACCCCAACCGTTTTGTTGGCGAACCACTTCGTGTTAGGTGAGCCTGTCAGCACAACAACTTACTGGTAACGGAAATTATATTTTGCCAGAATAAAACGTTAATCGTATGTGGTTCAAAGCAATGGTTCAATACAAGATGATTCGATCCATCCGAAACCCATAAGTCTTTTTTTGGTTCTTAGAATTGCTGTCAGGCGGTCATCATCTGGACGAAACTACGCTAGTATAAACGACCACGGAAACCAAAGTAGTGTATGCAACTCAGCAAACAACCATTAACGACCAGAAGTTCAAACTCAGTCTGGTGAACCAAAGACATGTTAGTGGATGGGAAATTGTGTTGGTAGACTGGAAAGCGCACGAGTTTGGCCATTAGCTGGTCAGTCACTGTGTGTTGTCCCAATCGACTGGCATCCCTCGGCACGCTCGATTCGTTATGCTTGCGAGTTTTTGAATAATGTGTATGGCGTAGTGTACATAATGTACAAATCAACTTACATTACAACGACGACCAAACACAAGCGCCTAGGCGCGTTCCTGCTTGGTTCACAAAGTATTTCCATGTTAATGGTTCCGAAATAAACTGGTCTGCAATAAATTAGTCTTACACTGAATCGGTCAGGTGACAGATTAACCCGCAATGGTGGGATGGTTTGTGAGAAACTGGCCCGCAATAGGGTGATCTCTGCTTATTTGACCTTGACATATTTGTCACCATTCCCTAAACGACGTTAGTTTGTCCGTTTTGTGATTGCTCGTTCACACGGTTGCATCTCTACCAGACAATGGTCTTCTGCCCCGGCGTGAACCTACGACAGTACATATATTCGACGATAATGTTAGAATCTCAATTTACTCTAATGTGGCAGAGCCACCGATGCCCATTTTGAGTGCGTTAAGTCCGTTTTCCGTCATGAACATCTCCGTCGATGATGCAATGGTTTTAGAACAGAATCAATCATATAGAGAATAAAAGTTCAGCAGTTACTAACCTTTGGAGTTGTTTCATAACAAAGTGATGCTCGAACGCCTTCGAATTTGTAATCATCCACTCCTCGAATGCATGCCGTTTGTTCAAACGTTAGGGTAAACGTTATCCGAGGATGCTCATCTCTCTGTATATTACGATCGACAGTTTTAGTGAAACACAAAACCACTCACTTCAATTGTACCATCCCTCACATCCAAAACGTTGTACAGATAGTATGGTTCTTTGAAGTTCTCATGGAACTGTTTCCAGGCTTCCTTTATTGCATAGACAACCGTGCTTCTTTTATACTCTTCGGGCTGCAGGGCCCGTTTTTTCATCGGTTCTCTTATTGGACTGCATCCCTTTAACCTCAGTGTACGCTTCTCGCTAGCCCGAAATTGTTGTATGATTTCGGCGTCACACTTGACCTTGTCCTGTGTAACATGAACGTAAGACGTATGAACAGATTATTTATCGCATCATTTTCACTTTCCTGGTAATCTGTGTTCATCTTTCAAAAACATTCAAGTTAGTTTTCCATTTTAAAAAAGACAATTTCACGCGTCTTAATTCGCGGCTTGCTGAGTCCAGACTTCCTAAGCTGGTCCAGCTGAGTCAGCCGATCAAAAGAGCGGAGGAGACAAAATCTCAAACGTATTGGTCGATATTTTGGCGCTTCAGCTTCGCATGCTCTAGACTTAAGTCTGAGAAGGAATGCCATACATGGTATACTATTATTCTGATGTTCGAACTTGACAGCGTGCATCCGTGTATACGACACTGTCTGTCCAAGTCACAACATTCCACGCTCTCCAGTTCTCAGTTTTAATCGCTCAGTGACGAAGAGCTTCAGCTGCATTTTTGTGACCAGTGCAGAATCAACAGCTGGCGCTCTGATGGCTGCCTCTATAAGTGATTTCTGGCTGCATCTTACCGATACGACTGCGCAGTAGGCAGAGTAACATGACCTTTAACAAGCCCTGCAGGAATCCTACCCCAAATGTAGTGGTCACCATTATCGAGAAAAAGGTCGATTAACCTTAGTTTGAAGAAAAATTCTTGCAGGGGGATGGTATGAGCAAATAAAGGCACTCAAACCTGAAGAATTGGTGCTATAACAGGTGTGCACCGAAACATATGAATTGAAGAACCGACTATTCCGTACAGGTTACTGATTACTCTACCAATCAGGCGGGTCACCTATTCTAAGGCTGGCCCTGGACAAATAGTATTGGTAAGCGAAGATTATGCCCATTCAAAATCCAAACAGCTCTACAAACCAATTTTATGCCGGGGTATAGAAGCGCACCTTGTAATTTTTCGCGTGTATGCAAGTTTCATCCGAAAAAGCCTGGATCAGACCTGCTCCTAAAGTCGATAATAACGGTGCACTCGGCCAATCTTCCGCCACGGTACTTACCAGGTTCTGCAGGTAATGTGCGATATTGCTCAAACTCAGGGCAGTTTCTTGACTTTCCATGAACACTCACTAGTCTAGCTTCCGTAGTATACTTGAGACTAGCAGGTAAGCCGGAATTCCAACCGGTCTGACAGCAGGTGAGCTAAGGATAAACATCAACATTCTGAGCTGCATGACTTGTTGGTTTGTCATGAGTTTATATAAGAATTTATATCTGTGAGTGAGCTCTATTTTGACGTCATAAACTTACCCAGATATGCCTAACTGTACGTATCGTGGAATAAATCTCTTGGCAGTTTCTTAATTTGAAGAAATCCCCGAACAAAACTTTACAGTGGAAATTTTAGCGTGGTGTTATACACCGCAATGACTCCGAGAGAACAGCTGCTCTTGGTAGCCAAAAATTTATCTTCTGTTCACTATACGTTGGGATGGAACTTACTCCCTCTAGTTGGACGACTGTTTCACTGGTCCACTTCTTAAATGAGAAACCTTAAGCTCGGCACCTTGTTGATTATTCCATGTTTAGACTTATTGCACCTAAGAATTGTTTATGATTGAGCTGTTAAGCGGGTACGACTGAAGTGGTCAATGTCTGCATCACCATCGGGGGATGTGCCTACCTGTAAGGTTGGAGTCGGTAATGCAGGTCTCAACGGTTATGAGGAATTTCAGTGCAGCTATGTCACAACCCGATCAGTGGTTAGGGAAGGTTTTGCGTACGTAAAGAACAATTCAAGTTGCTGTTGTATCCTCCCTTGAAAGGTGTCAGTCAAACTTGCACCTTACGGACCTGCACAATTTGATCCCTATTTGTTAGTGGTTCCTCTTGAAACAGACTCATTCTTGAATGCGTTTGAGAGTCCGGATCTAATAGCCAGAAGTATACACGAAATCACAGTCAATTAAAATCATTTTATGAATTAGAGGAAACAGCCGTTTATGGTATGAACTAGTGAAGCTTCAACAAGTACGGCGAGCTGAACCACCTCCTCGTAGTGTCGACTAGGTGGCCAGGATATCAGTGTGCGTGTGCTACGCGTTCGGCAATTTCAGACAGGACCGACCACCTAGTTTGGTTTTAAGTTTTTGTTTACATTAAGCAGTGAACAACATGATCCAAACAAGCACCCTCCAATCAGTTCCAGCAAGTACCCAGGGGGGACTTTCTGGGCTTACATGTAAGCATTGCGGTAAGTGCTTCAAATCAAAAGCTGCTTGGATGTCTACCATAGAAGTCACCTGCATGAAACTGGCGGGATAATCGTTGCCACCGAATGGGACTGTGACAATTGTTGCCGCCTGGTTCCGCTGAAAATTGGTCTGAATTGTTGCCGCCGACACGCGCATCCCACAAAGCATGGGATTGCGGTGCGCGCCGAGGATGACTTCAGTGACAATCAAGTTATGTCCATCTTGTAAAGCGCCAAACACGCTGTTTTCGAGACTGGAACAATATTCTCCTGGTCGACTGGCTATCAATATCGAAACCAGGTTTCGTGTACCGACAAATACTCTAATTTGCATATCGACTGGGTTTTCACGGAATACTCAGCTGAATATCTCGTTCATTATATTCTTGAACTGCACAAAGGCAGAATACTTGAGATATCGCAGCATATTTTCATGGAGAAAACCACTCAGTTGAAGAATATCATAAACGAGAGATTCAGCTGAGTCTTCCGTGAGGACCAAATTGATATGCAAATGAGAGTATTCGTCGAAATCAGTCTAATTTGGGTTCAAGTAGAACATACGTTTGACGGAAACTCGGGGACTGCGTCAACCTGAACAGGGTACTTGGTCGTGGACTGCCCAAGAGTTTTCAGCAACCTTGTGAGTACTTTCCTACATGAAAAATCGCATTACGTGTGCTTCATTGGCAAGCCCTCATGGGTTAATCCTCATCTGGTGACACTGTCCAATCGTCAGTCAAACAGCTCCCAATCCAACCCTGTGCCACCTGGATCACAGGAACCTTGGAATGCTCCTTGGAATCCATGTGCTCTTTTTCTGGCAGGCCAGCAGGCACACTTTACTCTCACCCTTTACTCCTCAAAAGTCGCTGTTTGCTGTGTCTCATAAACACACATACTACCACTACCTGACGTTTACAATCTGGCGTCATTACACTGGAGTAAACCCTGACGCTTCTGGACCCCTATGCATCCCGGACATTTGCACATCCACATAAATCTGTTGATCAATTCTATCATCAGTAAGCTTATCGTTTGCCGGCCAAACGAAAGCGGATTCGCCAGATCAACTACGGCGTCATCTAGACTTTATACCATCAGTGGTGTAATGATGCGGAGCCTAACGAGGTCGACTTTTCGTGGCTTTTTCGGACATCTTGGAACACGGGATTCGGTTTCGTAAGACAGCTCGCAAATGATTTTACCTGACTGACAAGAAGATCTATGGTACGCCTTCGTCTTGAGCAGTTTCCTTTCCAATAATATCCTTTCTCACATTTTTATGTTTGTGACCAAGCCCTCCACTTCCATATTGTTACGGATTATCACTATTATTAGGTGCCAAAACTGCTTTGCTTCGCTTCGGGGTAGTTCGGTGAGACACTTTATAAGTACAAGGCTGTACTGTAGCAAGAAAGTTCGTTAAAGTAAATCCTACCTGATATTTCCAGTCAAGGCAGGCCGGATCATTGGAATTTGGTCGATAATAAATACAACCGGCTGGTTGTAATGTGAGTGTGAGGGTGACTATCCGATCCGTTTCATTCCGACGAACTTTTGCGTTCTCATACGTATCCAAGGTATATCCGATCGGAACGCGCCAACGATACATACCCACTAATTCTCGAATAGCATCCCGAAATGTATCGCTGTCTGCTTCCTCCTCAGTGAGCGGGTGCGAATCTAGATCAGACTGTTCCAAGAAATATTCGTGACAGTTTTGCAGCGAAACCTCTCGATCTTCCATCCATGGACGCTGCAAGACGGTGACTGAACAACTGGCTCTTAGCTGAAAATGACAACGTTTACAGAATTTAAATATACTGATTACAGTTGACAACAAGATATACCAAATCGCAGAAATTAAATTAGTTGGATGCGAAATACTTTACTGTGATTTCCAGTATCACTAGTGAAATTTTCTCAAAGTACTGTCGCTACTCCCTGCTAATCTTCGATAAAAGAGGGACCGCAGAGGTGACCGTTTTTGATGTTAGTTGCAAAATAATAATGAAAACACGAAAACGGTCGTGGGCTGCCAAAGAGTTTTCAACAACCTTATGAGCATCGTGTGACTTCTGAAGAATTAGGTGGCCTGGTGCAGCACATTCATTTGTAGAATAACATCATCAACGAGAGAGATTCAGATGGGATTCAGTTGAGTTTCCAGTGAAAAACCAATCTAGCGTGCAGCTGAGTGTATTTCACTAATGTCGTGTAAGTTGGGTTCAAGTGGAACGCATGGTGGAGAGAAACTTGGGGAAGGCGCCTACCTGATGAGCCACAGGAAGGGCAAAGCCTTTCGTGGGCTGTCGAAGCGTTTTTAGTAACCTATTGAATATTGCGTTACGTCTGTAAAAACATGTACACTCACTCCAAGCTCCTAGTATTTTCATTGTTTTCAAGAGCGACACGAGCGTTGGCCTTGTCCCAATCATAACAATCAAAGATGCACCATATCTACTATGCTGCTACATCCGTAGGATTTCTGAATGAAACTCAGGGGTTGGTCAACGGGAAAGAAAAATGGTGTGCGAATTTCATTGTGTCTCTGAATAGAGAAGATATTGCTAGGTTACCCATATTATGACCCTAATCTAAATGATCCGTCCGAATACAAAGTTTACAAATTTTGTTTGCAGATCAGGAACACAATGCGATCATCAAAGGTTACCGCCAAACACTAACGCCTACAGCACCTTAATAGGTACCTGCTGTTGAACGATGTGGCCACCGCTTCCAAGTTATTATGGAGACAAGAAAATCGTGCACGTAAAGAAGGATGCTAGGAAATATGTCTGCCCGCTTTCCGCTGAGCAGCTAGAGACGGCAAAACCTGTCGGATGCGTACGCTGACGCACATAGTTTTTCTGGTTTTGCAAGGTTTTCCTCCTTGCAAGTGAAGCAATTTACAGTGTCGAAAAAAGACAAAATTTATTAGGAATAAATAAAAATGCTGAGAAATCAGTGAACGGGTTTCATTGCTTTGCTGATACGTTTAAATGACTAGGGTATTTAGTTATCCAAACATGCTGGACTGCCGTCTTTAGGTCAGAAGTCAAACATGAACTTGCCTTTGCTTTTCGAGGTCTTCGTGGTTCTACGCGCGAGTACTAAATATCTAGGCCGTTTGCAAATTGAGCAACTCAAAGTTATTTGGTCGAGAGCGGTAAGAATGTTAAGACACTAGTCCACACTCTAACGAGAATCAGCAACTATTCTATAGTGAAAATCGACGATTGCATGACCACTGACCAATACATTTTAATAACAATTTTACCCTAGGCCTGTAAGCGAAAGTCGACTGCATCGAAAACAATGAGGAAATCCGTCTGTGTTGCGCGTGTTACAGTACATTTTTCCGCACCCGGAACAGCTGAGTAAATCAAAACTTCAGTTGATTCGTGATGAAAGGACACAACGATAACAGTAGAAGCCTTATAATAATTTATGTTAAGAAGCGACGCGCACAAAAATGGAACACTACTTTCTACACAAATTAAGGCACTCAGTACGACCTGTTTGTCGTCATCAGAAGCAACAGTTAGCCAAAAGGTAGTTCTTGAAATGTCCTTACGAAATTACTTAACAAGCGAAGAATGAATTCATGAAGAATTCTTTAAAATACTCAGGCTTTAAATCAAACACCTAATTGAAGCAAGTATAGAAAACGGACAGGACTATTGGAACTCGTGTAAATTCGTGAAGTCTTAACTGATTACCTACTATCATCGTCATCAATGTGGGGTGGGCAACATAATTAAGAGCGTAAACTCAGATTGAATAGGTGTGAAATATCAATACTGGTGAAGTGCTGTGATAAGGTGAGATTCAGGGATGAGAGGTGTCAAAATCACGGCATTGGGTGTGAGATGTAAAAGTGAAATGGATTACGAATGTTGGATTTGATATGGTGGCTGGGTATGATGTTCGGAATGGGTTTATTGTGTAGGGTGGACACAGATGAGGTTTTTACGTGGCAAAATCAAACTAAAACTGAATCAACACATCAAGTTTAGTATGGTGAGAGAGTCGGGTACGCTGCATGACACATTAGGTCGGGGGAAAACTAAAGACCACAGTGTACGAAAAGCCAACGGACACGAGCGATTTTGAACTACTCGTCTCCCCATCCGAAGTCAGTATTCGCCAGTGTTGCCTCATTAATTTTTAGGCGTGTAAGGGCCCTATGCCCAGAAGAAGCTGACCGGACAGCTGCCCAAATTGAAGTAAAGAACACACTTCAGGGTAGCTGATATCCAGCTGGTTTGATTAAGTGCCAATTGCGAAGGGTATTGGTACTGGTAGCGACACCCAGCTGGAAATGGACTGAGACTGGTGTTATTCCATATAAACTGGGGAAATCTGAGGTTATCCGAAGGATTCTAAACACGGCCAACATAAGAATAGTTTCCCAGAGGGGAAACGCTGCGTTCTACACTGGTAGATAAACAGAACCAGGGACTGTGTCTACAAATTTAAATGTAGCGACTACACTAAGGTCGATATAGGACAGAAGGCCAGGGAACTTCACACCAGAATCGGAGAGCGTAGAAGGATAATAAACAGGCCGCCGAGAAACGCAGATGAATATCGAGCGTTACCGAAAGACTCGCCAATTGCGGAACATGCACTGGGCACTGGAAACAAAAAATATTTATAAAATGTTGAGGTTTTGGGGCGAGGACTGCGGTCCACGTCACAGAGAGTGATGTCCGAGGCGGTAGAAATTGCCAATCATCCCATTGTTAACAGAATAGAAGGCGGGGAACTGGCACGGGTGTCGAGAACGGTCTTGGATCAATCGAGCTAACACGTGTTGGTGTGCGATTATCAGAAAGGGGAGTAGTCATCATCTGGATTCCACTTAACCTCACCCACACTTCCTCCCCCCAACTAAATTGTCGCGACACTCACAAGCCAACAAAGACCAACGAAATCTACCAGTGGCGCCCGCGCTGAAACTTCATTTGAAACACCCTGAAGTGGAAGATTAGGAACCAAACCCGATCGGAACGAATTTGAAACTCCCCCAACCCATCAACCCAAGATTCTGGCAACCACACTGACCGACAAGAGCCGTCGATTGACACCACTGATCTAGTGCTTTAATATGAAGACGTCTTACTGATTGTTTCTCAGTCCGCCTTAAAACCTGGCCAACTTGTTGACCCGCCCATTGGGCCTGATGAAGCTTTTGTGTCAAAAGCGAAACGTTGCCCAATTAAAAACCGCGGATTGTTTACCAAGCCCTTCTGAAACCAAACTAAATGTTATTTTTTGATTCAGACGTTTGTGCCGCTACTCAAATGGGCTATTTTCCGGAACGTGCCTGGCTCGTCATTGCAACTGTTTGCGTCTCGATTGTGCTCGTTGGCGTACGGTTTGACAATTTAGCGGAATATCCATTGCGTGAGCTGTATTGATATCCAGACAGAGACTGTCGCTCCTATGTACGTGCTTCCACACATACACATCCGTATCGGTGCACGCAGTTTGAAATGGACAGCAAGTTCTAGCGGGAGGAAGAGGTGTTCACCTCAATTTTGCTAGATACATGCGATGCGCACTGTATCGCGGTTTGGGGACACTGGCCTATCCGGCTGCATATATCATCCCTGAAATCCAGTCGAATATGCACATTTTCCTCCAGTGCATGAATACTTTGAAATTTTGGTAAGGTTCTGGTGAAACATATCAGGATGTTCGTTCTCACTCAAAATTTCGTGCGTGTCCGGCTTATGCCTCGAAGATGTAGATAGCGAACCCGTTACATTCTAGGGATGCACTCAATTAATATGTGAAGAGGTGCAATTTCAATGAATTTCTGTTTTGCAACAGTAAATTTGAAGTTGGGAGCAACGTGATGAAGCAATGATTATACATGTTGAGCGTTACTTACATAAGACAAATGTGCCACCCCTGCACCATATCTAATTGTATACGTAGCAAACTCGGCGGTGGAGGACATTCTTCACTGAGGTCGTCAGTGCCTGACAACACCGGGCCAAAATCCTGCCCATTGTGTCTCTCTATATCGTGTTATGCAGGATGCCACCGAAAGTGAACTGTGTATTTTTGTGTACACTTATAACACAACACTTAATTCCTCTTTTGGACTACTGTGGAAAAAGCCGGGGTCACAAAACAACTTGACAGCTTCATCGAGGGATACAAAGTTAACAGTCAACTGACTAAACATGCTCCCGTCCGAGAAAGTGTCAACAAAACTTGTCAACATACTCTGGAATGCTAACAAACACTACAAATCAGGCAAGCCCTTCTTCTCAGTGGTACGTTGCAAAAAAATTTCTATCAGAATTGGAACCTGCGACCCACCGGATAGCGAGTTCTACACCACGATTATTCTGTGAGCTGCTGCTGACTGGGGCGTCAACCTCACACAGCTAGTCTACCAGAATGGGGACCTCTCAGAGGAAGACCAATTTGTGAAATGTTTTTCTAACTCCAAATAGTTGACGTTCATTGACTCGTCTCACCTAGTTCGATAGCCGGATATAACAGAATGCGTTAAATTTCAAGTGTGTGGTGTTCTTACTTCAGACATTCTTTTCGCTAGTAAGGGTACGCTAAACTTAGCTGAAAGTCTCAAGCTGAATCAGAACACAATGACATAATTTGACAAATGGTGCAAAGAAGGGTTTCGGAAAATTTCGCCAATTTTTGTCCGTTGGAAAATTATGCTTAGAGTTAGGTTTACTTCTCTCTCGATTCAGAGTCATGCTGCAAGTGCCAGCAATCTGCAGCACCAAGTCAGAAGGATGGTGGATGAAAACCGCCAGTGAATACGGTAATCAGGTGGGCATTTTTATTT
This sequence comes from Opisthorchis felineus, assembly GCA_004794785.1. Taxonomy (NCBI): domain Eukaryota; kingdom Metazoa; phylum Platyhelminthes; class Trematoda; order Opisthorchiida; family Opisthorchiidae; genus Opisthorchis; species Opisthorchis felineus. The sequence continues at coordinate 1,018,460 of SJOL01000240.1, forward strand.
TGACGCAAGCTGAGTGAAAAAGTGTACATACAAGCTGAATTGATACTAAATCAATCAGTAAGCAGTTACAAAAACTGACAGATTCGGTTTTATATTTCGGAATATACGTAGGGTCAGTAATCTTATTTAACCCAGTAGGTGTTGGCTTTGGTTTCTACGAGATTAATTTTTGAAACTATCTTTGCCTTCCTGATTGATTGGTCAGTCCGTTGAGTTAAAAGCCTAAAAAGATGCCCAAACTTCTGGCACCCCATGATTTTTGTCTTCTTGCTGTCTAAAGCCCACTAATGTCTGAAATTTTCCTGCAAGTATTCAGTAGATGCCTATAGTTACGTAGTAGGTGCGGGTAAACAGCTGTGAACCTAACAAATTATTTACGAACCACCACATTGTTAGCAAGCCAATGCCACGATAGGGTCACCTGGGACTTACAAAGCGATGGTGAAATGAAAAGTATACATAAATGTTTTGAGCCGGAAAGGTAAAGCAAACAGTGATATCAAGTGCATTATTATGCATTCACCCTTGCATATCATAAAAATGTGCACGAACCTTGGATAGTTTTGGTTCACAGTGCCGATCTCCATGGCTAAATTTACATCCAGTTGGTTTCAGGACAATTTTGAACCTGGTCAGTTTACCTGCATCTGTCTAAAAAGGAAAGTCTGTACCTGTGCTCAAGTAGAACGTTTACCTTGTGTGTGACATTGTCGATCCTCTCCTTTCCAAAAATATAGAATTTTGCCATTTTCTTGTTGTAAATCCCAACCGCTTTTGAGCACAGTTCTTCCACGCTCGGATCATCCACTGCAGAGACACCTTTTACCACGCTATGTACTACTTCTTTGGACGATACAGTGATGCAATTGAATAGTTCAACTGTCTCTTGTTCTTTCCAGTCTTTCCACCAATAGCTTGCTTGACACTTGAAGAATTGCTGAGGTTAAGTTTACAGAGTGCCAATTGTTACAAACAGATTAGAATAATAGACAGTTGTCAGTAGCTTTTAAATCCAGAAAAGAAGAACGCATGGATGTCACAACAAAATTCGACTTTCCGGAAGTCGTACAAGTAAAATTCTCGTGGAAATTGTCATGGGTAGCTCCAAATCTACTAGATCATTGGGACTGTTTGATTCCAAACTTTGAGCTCCTTTGTGTTCCTGCCCAAAATTTACGGGCAAGCTATCGAAGTGCTCTAGGTGTTCAAGTTTCTAGGTGACGAAAGCTTTTGTCATCAAATTTCGATCAAGATTTTGAGGTTAAAAAATTTCTTAAGCCTGTAATAAACAATATAATTGTCGTATCAAACAAGGATTGCTTCATAAAATGGACAGGAGTAGGTTTTCCGCGCTTCTGAATATCTGTCCTTTCACTAGTCAGCAGTGTTTGACTCAGCAGAAGGAAATAAATTACAAGAACCAGTGAGATTGCTATGTACTTGTATATAACTTATTTCATGGTACCTTTAAGGGGCTGGTTATTTCAAGAAAATCTTACTACGCAATTTCGCAGTTTCTGAGCTGCATGGTCGCCTGCCCGTTCATCAGCGGCGAAAAATCAAAATGCAGAGCTAAGGCATTCTACAGTGTGATTAAAATCAGAGAAACAGTTGCTTGTATAGTGTTCCTCGAGGGATAATCTGATATTTTGTGTACTGTTGTTGTAAACTTTCTCATATCACCCTCTGTGTGTAGCTGATATGTACAAGATTTTCATCAAAAACTAGTACTTTATATGGATTTGTTCAATTATTTTAGATTCAGGTCTTGTTGCTTGGGTATCTACCTGTTCAACTACTTCTTCGTGTGACGTCCAATCTGCATTTCTCAGGCTTCGTTCTAGTTGGTTTAATGTTTTGACCCGTGTGAATTTATTCCTGATTCACACCACAAACTGCACCAAAAGTGCTCCCGAAATGGCACCGTAACGCATCAGTAAGGGACTCTGATGCGGACACATCTGCTTGCTGTGATGGCATTAGACAGGATATTTCTGTGCAAACTCTGTGGTGTCACTGATCCCAAGTTTTCTAAGTACTTTAGGTGCTTTACGCACGGAGGTCCCGTTTCTTTCGCATCAAGGAAACCAAGGGTGTACATTCTGCTACGTAACCTCTAAAGTGTGCGTAACACTAACAGAGTATCCATTCTGGTATCCGTTCTGGTTTAATTGTGCATAACCAGCGCACTAAGTCAGCATTTGGTGCATAGAGGTGGTATAATAAAATGCCTGTCGATCATGCGATTAAGCGATTATTCAGCCCGTAATTTAACCAAGCATAGTCCGGATAGAACCATGGTGTAAAGTTTTGCCGTAAGACCTCTAAAAATGCCTTGAGAGTGTTTTTGGTTAGTGAAAAATTGTGTACATTTCGGCTAAAGAATTGCCCAAAACGGATAAGAACTGATTCGTTGCTTGGCGACATTGCCGAGGCCGTAGAAACGTTTCTTGAACCAGGCATATCTTGAAAAGAAATCTCACATTAAGTGAACAAACATTAATGTCATTTTCAAACCGTCAAGCACGCCGTTGATCCCTGATGATGTTGACATACCAAATGAACTAAGAAATCTGGTTCCAGATTACACCGCGGGGCATGGATAGTCTGAGTTTCTTTCATTAACTAGCAGATTTTCTTCACTCTGTCATCATTATCATCAACTATCAGGAACGCGTATGCAATTAGAACTGAGCCTTTGGGGATTTTTGGCAGGCTCATCCGACTCATTTAACCTGATAAGTGATAAACAGAGATAACCATGGACCCTAAACGCTACTGGGGCGAATAGCATTTCCTGGTTTCTGCCGTTCCAATTCAAAGGATATCCTTCGAAAGATCGATAGATAGGCTCAACCGATTTAAAAATTTCGTCACTTTCCAGGAGAGTTCGGGACGGCAGTGACTTGGTCAAAACGAATTGCAACAAGTTTTAAGGTAAACTACCCTCTTAATTCTTCGCAAATAACAGAAAAAAATTGTATAATCCTGATCAAAAATGCTAAACCTCTCCCACAATCTAACATATGTTCGTGGTCTTCATTTCGGCCCATCAACTACATTAAAGGGCCCGCCTCAGTTGTATCACATTTCACGTATTCTGCATTTGTTTTTTGTTACTCTAAGCAAGAGAATGTGACAACTATAGTCCAGGAAAATGAGCAATATTTTTAAAGAAACATTACGGATCGATCTGTGCCATTATAGACTTACATGAATTCCACGGAAAGATGGAAGAAAACGACCCCAGTGTTTTTATGTGAGATGATTCCTAATTTCCTCGGTTTGGTCGAGGAATCCTTCTTCATGGATGATTCCTGTAACTCCAGTTACTGTGAATGCTCCTTTGCTTTTTCTCCCATAAGGAGACTTGAATTTTACAGATTGTACAACTTATCATCTCCGAGCATAATTTCCATGTATACGTGATTGCCTACGATCTTTTTTGTTGGAAAAAATGTAGCGCATATATTTATTGCCTCCACTTTTGGTGTTATAGTCCACACGTTCACTTGTACTAGCCTGCCGTCAAGATACCAGTTAAGGTTTGGATTTTCTCTGTAATTAAACCGGGGAGGAGCGCCACTTTTCCATATCATTCTCACGCTTGCGACATTTGTCTGCTGGTTTTGAGCTCCTTTACAAAGGTAACTAGCATACCTGAACAAACCAAGAGCTCTCACGACATTTTCTCTAAAAAGCAGCAGTCAGACAGTAAATGAGTTTCATCTAATGATACGTTACAACGCCGAGGATGGCGATGAGAAATAACACGTTTGCAAAGTTAGTATCCGCTTATGTTTTCACGCTGTGTTTATACCGAAGTAATTGTGGGTAGTATTAGCTCAAGCCATGCCACTATATGTGCACATCGTAAAATCATTTCATGAAAGAAAGTACTGAATTGGTTGTCTAATTCCCCTCGTTTCGTTTGCTTTAATCCCACTGTTGTCAATGTCGCCCAATCTATTTGCTCAGTGCTTCCTACTACAGTGGATATGCAAAGGCAACAGAAAAAAGATGTCTCGGCAGCTGCTGTAGAACCGGTCACTCTAAAACGAATGACACACTTAGAAATACAAAGACACCAATGGAGCAAAGAGTTAATTTTATGCGTTCATTTCTAATGTAGTTCGGAGAATTTATTTCATATAGTATTTTGCTACGTCATGTGTGAATTGTCTCTAATAAAAGCTCACCTTTTTCACACCACACTTTTGTGCGTCGTTGAATGAGCATTTCTGGGTCTTCGAAGCAATCTTTATATACAGATCAAAGGTTAGTCGTTTACCGGGGACGAGGTACTCGACAATGTTTTCTATTGACACTGTTTCATATGGCTGCCCAAGATTTTGTTGCTCCGCGAATAGTTCCACCAAACGCTGGGCAATCGACTCAAGGCAATACGCGTTGGATTCACTCCGCTCTTTGACAGGATTTGTATTTTCGATGGTAGCTGACCATGTGTGCGAAATTGGTATGAGGTCACAGTCACTGACATCGAGAGTTTCATGCAAATCATTCCAAGCACGCCTCCAGAACCGTGCCCGACAGCTAACCATAAACTGTACAATGTAACGGTTAAATTTTAGATAGCTGTCTATTTACTAGTGAATGACTTCTACGCATAGTCAAATTCGAGAAAAACTGCAGTGGGCTAAATGATGAAGTTAACATGGAACGGATAATAGTTTTCCTAGTATCACGAAGAAAAATGCTTCACTTTAGCACAGCGCAATTACATGGTTTAATGTAGATTTTTTTCCCTGTGTGCATAAGCCTTAAATCCATTTGGGCCTCCTGCATACCACTCCGGTCATGGTAACTGCGTTTCATGAAATTAAAATATTTTCACTTCAACAGACTTAGGTGACCACCGGATTGACTAACGTTAGTCGCAGAATGACGTATTAAAGTGTTGTTTTTTTGGATTCACCATCCTACAGACCAGGTTTATTTGATTTATTTAACCATTTTTATTGGTAGAGACCACTCTCCTGTCGTTCAGAATTGCAGAAAGTTTATCGGTCCACCCATGTTCTTTGTACAGATGGTGGCACCCTGTTAACAGTTCTGTCACAATTGCTTCCTCTATGAAGCAGTACAGTACATCACTATAAATTGCTTGGCCGCAGTTGCTGTCAATAAAGCGATGTCACATACCACAATTACACTTCTTCCGTGGATCTATCACGCTTCTGCTTTGCCCCTCACGCAAGCGTTTTACTTTTGAGAGCCTAACTTACACAGGAATGTTATTTGCGTTGGACTGTATGCTGGCAAAATGCACCTATCTTGGAATTTTTCGATTTGTATTTACGGCAAAGGCCTACTTCATCAACAGAATGATAGGGTAGCAGCAGGAAAAATACTGCATCATGTACGCTGTACAACTACATTAATCCACTAGCGGTAGAGTTGAGGTTGATAATTCATGCTCGTTTTCCTCAATCTAGGGAATGTTGACGACCAGCTTCCTTAGCCGAACTTACCGACCAAACTGATCCAGTTTATAGCATAGCACAAGACAAATGACCGGTTGAGTTTGCTGTTTTTAGGTCTCCAGGACTAAAAAGCATTTTGAAAACGCTTGTCCCCCATATCCTAGGTCATCAGACCAATACCTAAGTTTAGCATTTGCTCATCAGTTGTGCACGAAAAACCCGGTGATTTGAACACTTGCCACCCGAAAGAAATGTGGCGAGCTAACGCTAATCGAGTAAAATCGGCCACATCCATTGGGATCCAGAAAGTACCGCTTTGTTTGTATACTATGCTGACTGCATATTGCAGTCAACTTAGCTCAATGGAGTAGACAGTCAGTGAACTCATAAGGTTCTCCTACCTACGCTACACAGCTGAAGATTTACTTCATACCTCGTCCAAACATGGCGCCACATTTGGTTGCCATTTTTTAAAAAGACCTCAATGGAAAATAACTATCAAACCAGCTGTCTGTATAAGGTTGGAAGTACCTAGTGCGATAGTATAGTAGATGCCAATAGGTCCAAGTCAACAAAAATAAGTGTCGATCTCCAAGCAACCGGGGAAATTTAAACCGGCTAACCGAAATACGAGGGCTTTGTTCTCGCTCTGTACACACGTTCACAGTACTGGATGGGTAGTTTGTCGGCATGTAAACTCTGATGTACTTGCTCTACTATTTCCACAAACATCCATATGATCTCTCTTTCTCCAGCATGTCCTAGAATAATAAGATATCAACCGGTTTTTGAGCTTAGTTTACCATACAAAAACGGTTTAGAACAGCAGATGATACGTGAACCCGTATTCTAAGCTCGTGACCAAGAAGGGTGTAAGAGTGAAGTGGCTCAAAATGTGACACGAAAATAATATCACACAGTAGTGACAATTTCGTGGTAATATTTTCATTACTGAGTTGATGTTAACAACTACGCAACCACTCAGCTAAACATCATCTAAACAGTTCGTGGCATGGTTTGATGCTTTAATTTTTGGCTAGATTTTATAAAAACCGGTTTATTTTAGTGTTCTAAAGTGTTCTAAAGTGCCCAATTAAAAAACAGATTATCTCTAATGATAGAGGAAAAGAACATGATTTGGAGCAATGTGAATTCGTGGTGAACCAAAGCTCAGAAAGCCCTTGGGATTTAATGCTCCACATAACAGCAAACACGACATACAACGTGCGAATATGCATCAGTTTGAATCAAGCGGAGTTCAGCATACTAATGTATCACTCGATTATGTAGAAACATTCATTCGCTCGAGGTGTCCGGATCCTGTTGTTTGGTTATAAGCCGGTAAGATCTATGTTGTTCAGGAGGAGGCTGGACTACAAATAAGCATTCAGTTAACTTTCAATCAGTTTATCGCTTAACAATTACTTCAACTTACCTCATAGAAATGCTGCTAAACCAACCGGTAATTGTTCAGGGTTGCTGCTTTATGAATCCATGAGTCGTCTTCAGTTAATTAAGCTGGTTGGTTAAAATAGACTAGATCATCTTACCTTGCCAGCTTTGGTTCATGGAATTTACATGGAATTTTTCGAATAATATTATTATGTAATACGGACGAAACATTTTGCCGGTCGGTGAAGCACATGCTGACAATGCCATCCAGCATTTTGCTAATACATGAGGGTATTCAGCCGCAGGAACTGGCCAACACTATCGTCCGAGTAACAGTTTTACGTTTCACTATATTTGGTTGCATTGTGCAAAGACCTTTTGGAGCGCTGTTGTAGTTAACTGGTTCAAGTTTTCGTGTACTCTAGAGGAGTTGGGGTTCCAAAACCTGGTGGCTAGAACGCTGTCACCCCTGAATTCTCATACTGCAGGCAGAGAACAGTTTTAAGATTCAATGACTGTGATACATGCGACTGGGCCAGATTTTGTATCCTTAAAACAGAATGGTGCGTACGTTTTTGTGGAATCTACATTTTGGAAGCAAGTGGAATTCACACCAACCGATTCAATCTTCGAGGGCTGATGTGTTAAAGATTCATTGTAGAATGTCATCTCCTATGCCTTCACCTTTCGTGGCCGTCTACTAGATATTAGCTATCTTCACTTAAGATGAAAACAGGGACAGGCTCGGATGTACAAAAATACACTCCAGGAGGATAATTCAGAGAAACACAATTTTAAATGTCTAAAAGAAGCTGCACCTTTTAGGCACCTTTTAGGTGTATTCAATGGAAAATCATTCGTTAACCCCGAAGTGTAAGCCTCTCTCATAGATGTGGCTTCACTGTGTTGTCAGGTTGGAACTCTGGTGCAATGCGCATGACGTCAGATGCCAAGAAAGTTAAGAGTATTGGAAGCCAGGGCAAAAATTGCCATATTCAGGCGGGTCTGAGGACGGCGTCAAGAGCAGATCGTACGCTCTTTTATCAAGCTTTTGGTTTGTTAAGATGTTTTTATGCAGACGACCTCACTGCAAGTATCTTTGCAGGACTTGCTAGTCACCATAAGCGATGGCTGTTTTGAGACGGAAGATCAATGTGACTGTTGGCTTACGATAAAATGAAAAAGACATATTTGTCTTATTCAAAGGCTTTCGGCCAAGGAACTCAGCCTATACTTTTGTTTTCATTGCCTGAGAGAGAGTGTATGATGGTAATAAAACCCAACAAATAATACGCAATCAAAAGTAGACCAATTTCACTACAGTTGTCTCCTAACATTATGGGAGTTTGCAAAAACCACGGGTTACACTATACTTAGTCCGCAGGGGGAGAGGACTGCCAACTGGTCTGTACTATTAATTCATTTGAAATAAGTACAGACGTGCGAGTAACGGATTAATTGCCGACGTACAGACACATGGTAGTGTTTGCCACTTTTTCTTGTAAACTTAATAAAAGAAAATTTGCTTGGCTCTAATTGTTCCGTTGTGGACCAGCTCATGACACTCACCCTAATGACAAGTGTTACATGTCCATTGGGCAGTTTAACTTTTTATTATTATTCTCTTAGAATTCGGAGATGACATGCATAAAAAATTGTTTAACTATGATGTGTCTCAGGTGCATTGCACTAGTAATCTAAAAAAAAGCCATCGCGTGAGGACTTGGTGAGGCCAGTAAACCTGCTTTCTCGCGTCAGCTATCACACTCAGCATCGAAATTCCTAACGAATCACGTTTGCAGACCAGTTTGAAGAGTTTATAAGCACGATTATCACTCACTTCTGGCCTGGTGTAATTGCAGTACTCTTGAGATACGTATTCGGCAGTACCAGCCGGCGATCTGATTATTAGACATTGTGCTGGAAGCATATGTAGCGTAAAGGTGTACTGAATTCCGAACACGTGCTGAAATGGAGACAGCAAATAATGCACGCCGGAGAAACAAAACCTTCTTACCTCAATCTTTGGATTCTCAATTGCTACTAGATTGAACCAATATTCACTGTCAGTTTGGTGATTGAAAAGGGAAACGGCATTCTGCACAACTTGCTGAAACAGGGGTGTTGACCGTTCTCTTCCATTTTGTGGTCGACTTAAGGTATAATCTCCACCGTGTGTATATTTGCAGTTATCCAGGTTAATTTCCGTTCTTTTATCAAATTCCACGATGTCCACTTTGCAGAGAACCAAATGCTTGAGTTCACGAAAAATAATTTGAGAAACCATTGAAAATGCATTTGTTGTTCAAAATATAACGGAATATTTCAGACCAAGTATGTGGCATCATGAATCTAAGTGAGGAAGCAAAGCGTTTTATAAATAAGGGGTGCTTGAATTCTTCAGGAAATTTTTTCAAGGTGCATCGCGACATCCAACTACGGTCTGAACACTTGCAATCGACGGCTGGCTTATAATTTCTATATCTACGTAACTCGGTTAGCTAGTAGATAGCACGTAGCTGCAGAATACTACTGATTGAAAGATATATCAAAATCTTATGTAAGCATATATCTCTGTAATCAGTGTCTTCTTAGGCCGATTATAAAAGTTCTTAATTTTCGTGTTCATTTAAATTTTCCCAGCAATCTGATCAGGTGTGTAGGCTCAATAGCGCACTATTCAGAAGTTTGCGACAATTTTCTGTCATTTGTAATGACGCATATTAGACACAGTCATGTTCCTCTCTTTTACTGAAAGGAATAACATTGATTTGTTCTATCACATGTGAGATTTATTTCATTTCACTTCGTTGGTCAGCTAAAAGTGAAGTTGTTCTTACCTCAAAATCACTCACCAAATTTCCGCCTACTAACTTGCTTCTCACTGTGAAAGACGGAATAAAGCGGCCAGTTATGTCATCAGTATTAGGAAACTATAAGTAACCTGGCCATGGCATGTAACCAGATGGACAGATGTTCTATGTGGGCACAACAGTGACCAGTTTGTGAGGTGTGAGGATGGATTTCTCGACTGAAAGTCTATGGGTGTAGTGGGCAAATTTTTCCATACAAGATAACTCATCTCTTGTACACCGCTATCCATTCACCGGTAGACCCATCAGCGGTACTCCCAAGTCCACCGTTATTTAGTGACGCACACTCGGTATTACTTGTTCTGCGTTTAGATCGTTCTTGCTCAGTGGTGCTTGGTCATGCGGTTTGTTTAGCCTCGTCTCTTGCTTAACCATCTACCCGGTGAGCAACGCACTTTTCAGGCCACAAAAAGAGTTCTAGCTGACTCGCTCAGCCTTTGTTAAGGTTGGCTTGAAGCACATCACTATAGAGTCCAAGTTTATATATTGCATATATATATATATATATATTGCATAGCATTCAAGGATACCTGGGATGTCCTTCAATTTTCTGATTAATCAATGTTCGCTAAAAATTGGAAATTTACCATGTGTGTAAATACTAATCTCACACAGTTCACAAACGAGTGTTCGGTTTCTCCAAACACTGGCCCCAATTTCCGACTTTTTAATATTCCTGAGATCACTGGTACAGGGAAATACTGATGAAACTTGAAAGTAGTCAGTATTGGAAGACCAGAGAGTTTACTGTTGCAATGACCATCTGGTGAATCACATGCAAATTTGTGTTCGGATTTACCTGGATACAATGGAACCACACTACAGCATAATAATGAGAATAAAAGAAATTGAACGCGTCTCCTCTAGTGTAGCAAACGAATAAACATTTTTTAAGCTATAAAAGGGAGTCTGTTGAATGAAACACTCCGGCTTTAGCTTCGAAAACGTGTGTGAAGAACCTATTTGACCTAGGTAAAAGGTTGTTTTAAGTGCATGAATCACAACCCATGGCACATACAATTTCCTCGAAAAGATTGGTTCCAAATCCGAGTCGAGAGTTCACAGAGATAAAATAAAACACTATTTTCAGTCAGAATAATTACAATGAACCACGAATATTTGAACAGCCCTGGAGAAAGCCCCCTATACAAGTAAGCGGACCTATATCGGTCATAATCGGGTACTATATACTGTCATGAATTGACACAGTGGAAATCAGTTAAGTTACTGAATCAATCTGGAAAACGTGAAGGTCTCTGCAAGTGAAGATACAAAATGAGGGATGGAATTCATGGAAGTATGTCACTTAAACTATAATTGAACTGCTCATAATGTTCCTGAAAATTCTTCGGCAGCCCACAACCGGTTTCGCCCTTCTTGTGGCTCAACAGGTAGGCGCAGTCCCCGAGTTTCCGTCAAACTTATGTTATACTTGATACCAAATTCCACGGAATTAGCGAAATACACTCATTTGCAAACAAATTTGGTTTTGCGGGAGACTCACCTGGAACCCAGCTGAATCTCACGTTTGTGATGTGTCCAGAGTAACAGTCTGTTTGAATGAACACAACGAACATACATGTATCTCGATATCTTGAATATCGTAGCAACTGAAACGTGAGGTGGCCTGGTGCAGCACATTCAGTCGCCTGGAAACATCACAAACGAGAGATTCAGCTGGGTTCCAGGTGACTCTCTCGCAAGATTAAATTTGTTTGCAAATGAGTGTATTTCGCTATCACTGAACTGTATTTAACCAAAGCAGCCATGCTAATAAGAGGTCATCAATTTGACCGGAGTGTTCAAACAGAACGGATAGCGAAAAAAGCTGGTAAAATCAGCCATAGAACCGACCAATACGGATCACCTTCTGCTCACTAGACAGGTCAGCCACAAAGGGTACCTATATGCCACCCAACCAACTAATTCTACGGACCATCCAAATGGTCGGTCATAATCGGTGGTCACTTGTGGTCTAGCCTTATCTACGTACACAACACAATTCATTTCCTGCACGCTGACACACCGGCGATGTCACGTCAGTAGGTGACCGAATCTCCAAGATTAACGGAAAATTCGGTCACCAAGTTCTCTCTCAGTACATCTCCCTTCACTTTCGTGTGAACAGTCCACCACCTACGCTGGTGAAGTTACACTTGTGTTCCCAGATGAAATAGAAGCACTGAAGTAGAGTTTTTCTCTCATTAGAGCTAGTCGATATTGAATATCCTTGGCCATGCAGGGCACATATTTAAGCGTTCACGCTTGGGCGGTGTAACTGGCTTTCCTGGTGGTCCGAGCGACGATTCAGCAACTGTATCGGTTGTGTTGATAGCTATATCGGCCTGTCGGAACTTCGCAGTCAGATGGCATCACGGGCGGCTGAAACATGCTGGACTGTTTCTGGTTGGTTGTAGGTGTCTGCTGGGTTGTGTAATTCACAGCCGGAATGTACTTCATTCATTCACCGTAATTCCAAGCTAACGGTTCAGTAAAATAAGTCACAAGTTTCGGAAGCAATTTTCAGTGAGAATGTATAACGGAAATGATGAAATTAGCCAAATCTTATTGAAACATACCGACGCTGGAAGATCTGTGTGGCAAAGCTCGTTTCGGTCCAATCGGAATGCCAACACATCTTCCCATTTTCGACAGCTTGTCTGACTCAGAGTAAGAGTGAAATGGAGGTTGTTTGGATTTTCTCTCTGGGATAATACGATCGATAAGGAGACAACGACTGTTAATGATGCTTACAGATCGGACGACTGCTTCTACCAAATGACTGTGATACAGTAATTTTGCATCTGATTTCAAGTTGAAAGCCAGCACAGCATTTGAGAGGAGCTCTCGGAAATACGTGCTTGCTTGAAGGTCATCAGATGTGGATTGAACTCTTATTGGATTGGCCATTTTGGATACTTTACAATCTTGAAGGTTGAACTGTATGGAGGTGTTTGAAGGATTTTCGAATATATTCGCAACGCAACTGGTTGTATGCTGTTTTATGAAGAACAAGAAATTGGGATACAGTGATGTTTAGCACAACGTATCATTTGAAAAAGTTAAAATTCTGCAACTTTCGAGAAGATTAGACCTTTTGAATGAAAAGAGTTAGGTATACTGGTTAGCATAGGAGGACAAAATGCTGAAATTTTAGGAAAAAAGGTATTTGATATCAGCAAGGTAATAAATTTTTCCTTCTGTTGTTTGGCCTGGTTGGTCAACCCGTCCGTGAAGTGCGATTCATCAGTTGGTATATATCTCAGGGTTTTTACGCCTCGGAACTACGGCCTCACTGGGAAGACAGGCCCACCCTATTTTCATATTTCTCCACAATGCCAGAGTTTGTATAACAATTGTTTTGGATATGGCTTGGTTTGAGTATCTAGGTAACAAGCAAGAATCGGCTTTCCTAGCTTCAGGACTGTTTGTTTGACTGGCCAAATTGGATTCAGCTTACTAACAATCAGCTGCAAATCTGCCGGAACCATGATCTTGTGTTTGCTTTTATTTTCAGGGACGTGTTTGATGTGGCATTCAGTGCTGGGTGGGTCAGATGCCTGGCACACCTACCGCATGACCGGGTGAGACTTTCTTTAAACGGCACCGATGCATATATATATA
>SJOL01000240.1:1032012-1115835 GCA_004794785.1 Opisthorchis felineus
CTTGAACGCAGGCTTCAGGTTTCCTGTGTTTACCAATTAATGGTGGCCTACGTGTAGTTTGTGGAGAAAGTAAGATGGAGGTCACGTTGTCTATGAAGTCAGTGCAGCACAACCAAGTTACTTACTGCTGGAGAGCTCTGATAGGGTAAAAACGCCAGTTCATTTTTTCGTCTATTAGTGCGAACTGAGGGCGAACTGTTTGAGTAACTTGTAAAAATTCCACTGCTACAGTCTGTGAAACTCCCTCCTAAAATGGTTCACCGGAAGGATAAGAATCTAATGCCATCTTCCCCGAAAGCTTCCACAAAGTAGGAAAGACATATGTGGGTTATTGCCGGATGTCTGCTCATCGTTGCTTCATATGTGGTTATAGAACGACTGGCTAACGTAAATCGAACTCATGATCCATGTGCCTGCCAAGCATCATTGAACAACAGCTCCTCAAGAAGCCGGTATGAACCTTGAACCGTATGAAATGTGTCATATGTAATAGAAATCACCTTGTCTGCCCCTCTGACATCATCTCTAATAAACAGAATGAAGGAGGAATGTGCCAAGTGCCATTTACTCTAGGTAACGTGTTTCCCAATTGGGTTGGGCACAGATTTTTATTGCAGGTGACCTCAACTTGTATGGTTACTGTGTAAACTCACAAAAACACCCATAACACAGCTTTAAAGTTTTGTTCCCAAACTCACGGTGTTGTTCAGTCTTCCGCACAGATGAGGTACTTTCTCAGCGTGCCATATATTGTATTTATTCTTCTGACATCTGGTTTGCTGTAGGTAGACTCGGAAAGAGGTCAAAACTACAGGATCACCCTTTAAAAAGTCATTTGAAATGCGATAGTTAGAATTACTTTTGTAACCGGTTCCTCTATATCAAAAAGGCGATGATAATAGCCGTCGCTTGAAATATTGTTATGCTGTTCCACTATGCTTCTCAGCTTCGATTGGAATGTCCATTTTCTTTGCTGATCATCGGGAATCTTCTTGCTACCGGCTCTTTGATTACCATTATCGGGAAAAGGTGGTCTCCAGATACACCTGTGCAAGTACCTCTCATTTGGTTTTCCTTTCTGTTGCACCACAGCCACTTCACACTCGTATACCTGGACGCAAACGGAAGATGACAATAGTGAATGTATTTTTTCTCCGTCCTAAAGAATGCAATTCTAGCATTTATGTTTGTCACGTTCTGAGTGATCACCATCATTCTCTGGTGGATATGATAAATATCCATAACAAGCGATATTTGCGGAATTCTTTGAATTGCGCTTGGAAGCTTGCACCGAAATATTAGTCCCCATATCTACGAAAAGATATTTTGTGCTAGGTCTTCAAGCTGGCAATTTCATACTGCCTATCCTCCAGCCAAAGATGTCGTGGCCTCACCGGTAAAGGAATATTCTGTCTCTGCTAGTGAAATTTGTTGCACCGTCCAACAAGCTGTCGGTAAAGCAGGTAGACACGCCACAACTGACCAGTACAACCGCGAAAGATTAAGTATATTATTGGGTCAGCAGCTTCTTATTCAGCCACGTGCAAAAATGCCACCATTTATTATTTACAGCTCAATGGCTGCCTTCAATGCCACATTGGTTGAATGACAAATTGATTTTTCTGAGCATATTTATCATTAGTTCTTATCCGGTGGCCAACCCTACTGTTAGTCATATATGATATAGTCTCTGCGAAACCCAAGTAGCTCAGTTCAGTATCTCAGCACAGTTCTCCCATCATCCGATCCGGAAGTTGTAGTTTCTGAAGAAGGTGTGCAACTGTTTTTACCGCCGGCCACATTGAATGGGGAACAAAAAATGTCGATTTCTACTACACTGCAAACCCTTTCCTTGTGATTGTGACATGTTAGTGCAGCCCGGGATAAAGGTTTCCCGTTGGAAGTTTATTGCGAGAAGCTTGAGTCACACGACCTTCCTGAGTGAAGTTACAGGATGAATTTTTGATTCGAAAGCAACATATATTAATAAGAAGAAACAAACGTATCATTTTAGATCTGCGTGGAAGTACTTAAACACAGTTTGCTAATTTAAAAGGTGATTTAAGTCACTGATGGAAATATACAACACCCAAAATTTGTCAACAAGATATTCATTTCTATACTTGAAGTACATTGAAATCATTGAATGAACGAAAAGGGGTGCGAAATTTTGGTGCAGGGTTTCTGATGACATCAGGAGAAACAAAGGAGTAGGAATTTTTGGCTAACCGACTTCAGCTGCTCCCCTTCTATCTCCAGGCAAGTACTTACCGTTTAAGCGCCACCAATACCTTTGGTTTCTTCCAGGTAAGCTGTGGTAGCGGTTTAAATTGATTATATTGGGAAACCTTGAGTTGCAGTGGTACCTGGAACACTTGACCCAGTTTACTTGATACGTGGAATAAGCAGAGAGGCCTAAAATGTTCGATTATATTAGTGCCCGTTACTTGTGTCTCTTGCGCTCTAACTAGATTCGAAGAACATGAGTGAGCGTTGATTCCAGCAGTAGCGACAGATGAATGATGAATGATGTTCATATCACTGCATGTCGCCGTCCACAAATTCAGGAAGGGTCGGCAGTATATTTGAGTTCCACTTAGTCACTATACAGATTGTCAACTACCTGAAGTAGAGTTTAACTTGTCCTAGTATAGACTTTTATGGAAGATAGATGGGAAAGCTCCTCGTCCGATTAGTGCTAACTGTGTTCTAAAGTAGAACAAGCTTTCTTAGATATTGGCCAATTGTCGATCATATCTTTAGGTAAAATATACTACCGGCGCCCTATGCCAGTGAATTTCTCTTAGCTATTCAGTTAGTAATTCAGCCATAAACAGTGTGCAAAAATATAGAGGCGATTGACGCTAAAGCTCTGTATACAGAAGATACGGAAATTAATGGAATGTCAGCCGCGCGTGCAGCAAGCTGATAGAGCCGGAGCCAGATTTGAGTAGAGAGAGTGTTGAACGTCAGGTAATTTGTTCTAGGCGAAGTTATTACCAGCGTCCGGGAATTTGCGGATTCTGAAGTTGACCGGAACAACTGTCCATGCTGCTTCAATTAGAGGCGTGTCCCTGCTACCTAAAAATGAGACAATCATCAGTCTCCAAAAGCCCAGAAATTGAGACACGAATAAAATATTCAGTGAGAGGAATACAGGCTCAAATCGTGTGAATAGCGAACATAAGAACGCTTGTTTGGATTACTAGTGATAGGGAATTTCGGTTGCCCGAACAAGTGATTTGTGTTTGGTTAGCAAAGTGGTGCTGTACAACATTGTCCAAACATTTTAGAGGCCAATCAAAAGAATCCACTATAGTTTCAATCGGTCGTTTCTCCCGTGGCTCTATTAACTGCAAAAGAAAAACATACTAGGAAGGCGTGTGTTCATGTGACCGCTAGTATCCTCTAAAGACATAACTCGCTAATTCCCTGTGTCGTGTGAAAAAAGGTTTTGACGTTGCAAACTATCCGCGAATCCGTTTATTCCAAAGCCTCCGGTGCCATCCACCACCATCGTTTACCCTGCAACACCATGCTGTTTGTGGCTTCCTAAAACTGCAAATGTTCGTGGCAGAATCGGAGAAGTATAAGTGCAGCTATCCGACAAGCACTTTGTATTATCTTTAACTCATGTTGCCGTCAGCATTTTATACACGTGGGTCAAGGATAGAGTTAAGTGATTAATTACAGTACGAATATCCTTTTCAAAATTCGATCTAAAGATATGAGTAGGAAGTCTTCAATTTTGGCCTAAACATAACGGAAAAAACCAGCTCTTATTTGAGGTTGACAAACCGCATTTCCAGGATCCTGAAAGAATCTATCCATCCACTGGAAAAGCGCTCTGTTTGTTTGATTTAAATAGCATTTACTGCTGTACACGTCGTTTGGATATGACTGCTTCGTGAAGGTGTCGTATTCGCTACTCAAAGTAACTTGCCCAGTATTGTCACGACATGGCCGAAAACAAGATGTACTAAATGTCTAAAACACCCCTCAGCAGGCAATCATTTCATAGAAAAGCCTTTGGCCAAAAAGATTCGCACCCTGTATCCTTGGTCGTATGGAAGAAATGCACCAACTTAAAGATTTTAGTCTCTCCCCTGAATGGCTCCTGATTATGGTGCTATTCATTGAACCTTAAATTTTCTCAAGAGCTACTTGAGTAGTGGGCTAGCGAAATGTGGGCATTCCTGTTGCCGCAAAACAGCGCAGATCTATATTAACTTCGCCAAGAAATCGAGCGGGTGGTCTGAAAATAAGAAAGGTGATTTTTGTAAGACGGTGGTTGCCAAAGCAATGAGAAAAATATCCGGTAGTTATTTCGATGGTCTAAATCTGTCAATAAGCATAAATAGGTACTCGCTCTTCCAGATCGTGGTAGGTTCCTCATCACTTGGACAATGAACAAATCATTATTAACATGGAGCCTACCTTTCTACATATCAAATTACCCACAAGAAATTTACCGATTACACGTAAGAAGTCAAGGACTTACTGACTCGTTTTGCTTTGTGCCCTTCAATTGAAGCTTGAGAGAAATGAACTGAGTTTCACTGACCTAGGATGGCAGTCAATAAAAAATGACATCCCTCTGCAAACGGTACCGTTAATCTGGAACCTCCAGAGAGCTGGTAACTCTTCATTTGCCCCAGAACCATTGAACTGTCCCGATACTTCTTCACAAGAGATTTGAACATTTCACCGTTTTGCAGTTGACTGAGCTCTCGTGGGGATAAAAATGACCATACTCCTTTTACGGATTGCCTAAGCACTATTTCCTTCCAGCAGTTTGTGAAGTTAATAGCCTCCTTGAAAGGCCATGGTCGGTCAAGAGCAGATGCTTCACAGTGTCGGTATAAATGCATCTGAAAGCCAAAGATGGATGCGGATGTATCAGAAAGCTAGATTGCGCGTGGCGGCGTTCTTAATTTGTGTGACAGAGCCCATGAAATTGTAAACAGGCTACTGCTCATGAAGTACGTGGTTTATTGATATAGATTTTCCGCTTGCAATATGTAACCAAGCATACACCGACTATCACAAGAATGGGCTCTTTTTATCAGGAATTTCAGGGGGGGCAAGAATTAATAGTCTCTCTTGTTTTTAAGTGCTATCTCTAGCATGACATTCCATAGGATTGCTGTGGTTCATCAAGAGTAGACTACAGTTAGTCCAATGAGGGCTCGAAATTCACCTGCTCACGCTACGGTGCCAGTCGCGGGGATCTTGGCGGCAAGCATTAACGCGTGTATTTGTCCAATTACATTGCTACATTTTGGGTTGTCTGTAAAATAGTTAAAGGGCGCCATCAAATCGTAAGCACTTTCTCTCGTTTGGCTGCAAGCTAAACTGTTTCTTCGTTTACAGGAAACTGGAATCTTGCCACCAACAAACAATCCAAGAGTAGGGTTATGTACCTGGGATTTCTCCCACTGAAAAATCTCGACGGATCACTGGATAAAATTCGGCAGTGCACACGTACAATTGATCAAAGAAAAATATCGAAGTATCGTCTTGGGTGTTTGCTGATGTGTTATCATGTGAACTTTGATCATCATGGGATTTATTAGCGTATTTACTGAGATGAACCTTGCAGAAAATGTAACACTTTCTGGGAAAGAATTCCTGGTTAGCCAATATTACTTATTTGCTGGTATTCAATGTTCTCGTAAAGGCATAAAAGTCATGGTAGTGGCCGGATTTACGCTTAGCTGATTACTCTGGAAACTACGAAAAATACTTTTTGTGGATGGCCGTTAAATTGGAAACAAATAATAAAGCGCTCATCAGGTCTTGTCATTCTCAAAAGTAACCTCAGAAAAAAATGTTTCATTACTGATGCACGACATTAGGTTGTCGCACATCGAAAGATGCTGGCAGCTATTGACATCCGGGTGCTCTTCCTTAAGTAATGACTTGGCTTTTCATTTTTTGAAAATTCCTACCATCAAGGTACTATTACTTGTACAGCAAGTTAGTTTATTTAGGAGGTCTAAACTGTTTTTAGAAGAAGACAGCTAAATAAAAATACTGGAAATAACTAGCCCAACTGCAGGATTCCACCCTTTCAGACTGACTGAGACGAGTTGCCCATATTTATAAGAGAATCCCACATAAAAGGGAAGGAATCAGATGAAATTCGGTCGTCTCTCGCTGAACATTGTATTTTTCGTGACATATGTAACGTCTGTTGTTTATTTGAGAAATAATTCTGCTAAAAATGAGAGGATTTGACATATTCCGTGTGACTAAATTGGGTGAAAATCGAGTTTCCATCGATTGTATGAATAGTATGAAAAATTGCACCATTTGAGAAATTACCAAACGATGTGAACGCCTGATATCAATATATAGCTACAAGGATCACATTAAAACTGGTGGGCTAAGCTGACCCCGTCTTCGAATCTGGAAGAGAAATACAATGACAAGTTTTCAGGCTAAAACACAATGCGGAAACATTTTTTGTGATGTTAATTGTACAAACCACCCCTAGTGCAACACAGCCAGTAAACCATACAACTGACCAATATTTTTGAATCACACTGCGAATTGAAAAAAATTCGAGACTTTAGGGGCAAATAGGAGTTAGTTTGGTCATAAATGTCTGTAGTCCATTCAATATTCAGATAACACCTGATCCAGTTTGTAACCATATTTAACCCTGTTGCTAACTGTCGTCCAAAGTACACGTTAAAACCAAAGTTGCTCATTTTACAGAATAGACTGCGGTGTGCCCACAATGCACTCTAATGGTTACACGCAGGTGAATATCCTACGATTTCCCGACTTTCAGCCGCATGACGTAGTCGCCTTTTTTACACACAATCAGTGTAACGTGAACAAGTCGACTTTGCTGTCCTTCCTTCAGTAAGGTGCACGAATGTTACTAATAACTGAGGCATTTCTTCTGGCGTTCCCAAACGAAAAAGAATCATTTACACAAGCTCTGTAACACCAGTTGACTTCCCTTGAGTTTAACACCCACGCAGCCAGTTCAAAGAGCGATTTTGAGCATGACTTCATAGACGCTACTGGCTTGCTACGATGAGATATTGTGGCTGGAGCTGGATGAAGCGGTGCATTATAGGGTTCGTCGTGCGCTTCGCGCCCTCCCCATTTGTGAAGCTGCCAAATCCGCAGAACGAATAGGTTCCAACTTGCGTGACGTGAATTCGAACAAGGCCATCACAACACTTTCCGGAAAGAACAATTGATGTGCATTTTTGATCATGCTGGTTCTGATGACAGCCAGCTGAAACACTCATCATCGAAGCTCACCAAAAGCTTTCTCGGGCGAATACTTACACCGCACAGGATTTGTACTCCTTAATCATAATTGCACAGATGTGGACGGGTTTGTGATTGATGGGCTACATTTTGTCAACACATTTTTATCGGAATATGGCTGGAATCATAAACGGGCTTTTTGGTCATCTTCGGATATATCGTTGGACAAACTACATGCTGTCTGCGCAAACTCGAATGTGCTGCTGCGAATATGCCGTCTGGACAAATGTAAACCCAAACATGTAAAGTATGTTTCCAGGCTTTTATTGCAATTGCCAAAATGTTTAATGGAAACGTCGCATTCAAGAAGTTTCAAGGGCTTTAGTTTAGTCAGAGGAATTTACCGTGTAGCTATAAATTCAGAATTGAATATGGGTTTTGGGAATATACTCAGTATTATTATTAGTATCATTACGCCACGCGTTGACTGATTCACCCATCCATCAGTCCATCAATACGTGCGTCAAATATTTTCTTGATTGGATAATTTGCTACGACAGATGACAGTAGGTCCTCCATTCTAATGACTGGTTGATTTTTCTAAGGGTTTAGGTCGCACGTTTGCACCATCAGGTTTATCAGGTTTTGCAATATAAAACGTCCCTGACAGGTTTGCTCTGGTTCCGCTCTAAACGTACCACAGTCACTAGCAGAGAATATCATCCGGGAAGGTGGCAATCACTCAGGAAGCTGCAAAGAACCTCTCAGGTTATTAATTTAGATAAGCGTCTGAAAGTTAGTTACGGCCAACGGAGGCTAAGTGCGGCTAAATTCCGGGAGTGAGGAAATATCTCTCAAGTTCACCTTGATTTTTACTCGTGCATCAGGGACTATAATATAATTTGTTTTTGTTACCATGCATTAGCTTTGATTTCAGGTATTTCTAATTAGTCGTTCTAGTTGGCCCTACCAACAGATTCCGTACATTTAACCACTGAAGTAGTTGTTCTCTGCTTCTCTCCAGGTGGACGTGCAATTCATTATGCAATAATGCTGTGGCCGCCGGCTTGGTAGGTAATGATGTGGAGTCTTTTATTATCCAAATAAATAAACAAATAATAAAATACCACCTATTCTACAAAGTAATGAGTAATTCTCAACACAGAAGTCTCTTGGTAATCAAGTTTCACTAGTTAACTTATTTCCGAAGATAATTTTATCAGGAAAACCGAGTGTAGA
Organism: Opisthorchis felineus; assembly: GCA_004794785.1. Classification (NCBI taxonomy): domain Eukaryota; kingdom Metazoa; phylum Platyhelminthes; class Trematoda; order Opisthorchiida; family Opisthorchiidae; genus Opisthorchis; species Opisthorchis felineus. Next base: position 1,040,485 of record SJOL01000240.1, read on the forward strand.
GAAACATCGAATTCTAGTCAAATGACAGTTAGCGGCTACTGCGGATGCTTTGATTGTCTTTGTGTGTCTTACCACTAGAAGACGTACCTCTTTGAGAAGGTTTGCACAAGATATATCATTTTTGTTCTTGCATGCAAAAGCCTTCATTGTCACATTCATTGAGAATAGCCTGCCGGCGGAAATCTGTTTCGTGAATAAGAGCATTGATGTTCAGTCGAGGTCGAATTAATTTATCGTACCATCCATTTTGCATTCTGGACGCTCTCCAACTTGTATTCGTATAAATCGTTGCGCTCAGTATTATAGCGTTCAACAATTCGCTTGGCAATCTTCATTTTTATTTTATCTTCCGCTGTTCCACGCTGAACGTACTGCATCTCTTTGTATAGTGACAGGTTATAGTTTGGGATGAATTTGTAATTCCGAAGTTCAATTATTTGTCCATTAGCACCGATCGGGTCTACTTTGGTGACCTTCACATCGCACGTTTCTGCGGGCCGTTTGATGGGCTAGATAACAGAGGACATGTAAAGGGGTGTTTAAGGTGGCTTCAGAAGGCAAACAGGGGAACACAAATATATTCTTTAGGTAACACTAAAACAGCATCAACTCAGGCAATCAACCGGTTTATAATTGTGTCTGAATGTTTAGGTATGTTAAACTGAGTTGAAGTAACCGGATGGAATACGTCCCAGGCTGGAAAGTCGTTTGAACTTAGGCTATGCAGCTACTTCTCTGGCGAAAGCTGTGCGCTGGCGAAGAGGATAGAAGTCTGGAAGATAGTTGGGAGGAAGTGAAGTCACTTAAGTGACTTTATTTGCTGGTTCATATTTAGTTACCGATCTACAAATGAAAGCTAGGCGAGCAAAACGTTATACAGCCGTGGTCTCTCTTGCGGCTGCTGTATACAGGGGCCTATGTATTAAGCATACTATGACACTGAGTGCTAAAGCTTCTTTCCAGATAATAATTACCCTAGTTTGGTGGAAGGTAACTTCTTTACTGCCCTCCTATTCATTCAGTGGTACCTGGCACCGAAAGACGTCAATAAAAATATATCCAATGGGTCAATAATATGCCTGTTTAGTGGTCATGTCGGTTCAAACACTGTGTAGTCCGTACCATATATTTGCAATTAAGAGAAAATAAGTATCTATAAGTCGTGTTTTCAAACTTGTGTCGTGCTTGACCTACCTAATATAGTACAGGTTTTTCATCATTTATGTATGTTCCTCAACGATGGCCGCGTTAGGACGGTCGAAGTAGCTTTGACCTTTTATCAACTCTATTCAAAAGAACTACTCATCTTCTTGAAAACCAGTCGGTAAACACGTCTAAACATGGCGACACAGCTTTAGGGCGGCAAGAGAACATTGATCTCCTACGCGAGTGATGTCATGTTGTCAAAAAGGAAACATTTGCAGCTGAATCTCCTGGCTCATCGGATAGCCCTACATCTATCAAATTTGTGGTCTTCACATCTGTGATCATCATTATCAAATTTGTGTCAGCGAATTTGTGATAACATATTCCATTCTGATGGCAACCAAAATAAATCGACATCGCCATTGGTCGGTGTAGTTTATTAGGCTTGTTGAAAGAGTTGAAACAAGTTTCGCCAACCTCTGGAATGATCCGAGAACTTATAGTCGAGTGAACTGTGTGTAACACATTGAGCAGAGATGATGCGGTGTCAGGTGAGTCTACGCTTTCGTGAACTTAAAACTGTTCTTCTAAACAGAATAATACAAACAGCAGTTTTACACAGGGCCCACATTGTTGACTAGAGATCTATTCAGCAAGTACTCCCATGCATTGAACATTTTCGTCAAGATATTCTAACAGTTGTGTTCAGCAATAGGGTGAATGCTAGATCCTTTGTCGCACTCGATCACACACAAAACCATGTTCTGATCACAAGCCACAGGATGTCTTACTTCATATCAGATGCGGCAGTTTTATACATCATCAATGCAGTACAATCGTGGAAAGTGAAATGCGGTATATTCACTCCGTTGCTTGGTAAAAAAACCGGATCTTTCAATGGTCAAGGATAATCATATCAAGTGAATGTAAATCATGGAGGTGAAAATTTTGACACTATCTCCCCCTCCCCGTAGAATCGGTTCTTGAACTTCTTCATCCTAAGGATAGATAGGCGGCACGAGGTGTATTACGTGCGCATGCACGTTCAATGGTCCATAGTTTTCTCTTCAAACATCATTTTTACACAACAATGGCAAATAGATCTGTCAACTTGTTAAAAGTACGTCCATACCTCTATCATCTAGCACAGAGAGATGTAAATAGTGGGTCGGCAAAGTCCTTTTGGATAGGTTCTGGAAACTGACACACTGCTAGGTACACTTTCATAACTCTAACTAGGTCGAAAGGGACTAATTTATATAACTGAAAGCAGCGTCGCTCCATAGACCAACTCATCTGGTCAAAAACGAAACATCTGCTGATGACAACGTGTCGATCAATGATCACTGTAGTACCATACACCAGTCGTTGTTTTTTATTGCAGTGCTGACTTGATTGCTTTGCCGACACCTATTAAAATATTTCAGCACGCATGCAAATTCTGCATAAATCCGACAAAAGCTCATCAGAGGACATCCTTTTTGGACAAGCCTTACCTTCCGTATGCAAAATTCTAGACAATGGTGGCATACCGTACCCTACACGCACGCGTTCCTCCCAAACACCAACTAAGTTGCTTTGTGCATTACGGGGGACTACTAATCGAGCCATACTAGATATTGTAATTTAACTGATAGTGAATTATTCCCGGAATACTACTACACTGGGTGGAAAACTGCTCTTTATCACCCACTGATGAAGAAGAAACAAGTGATAAATCCACTGGAGGAAGCGAGGAAGCTATGTCCAGATAGATTAGGCGTAGTTGAAAGGAATACACATGCGCTGGAATGAGCCTGAATTCTTGGCTTGTGTCCCACTTTCGAATCTTCCAATCTTTCCACTGTCAGGCCAGCTTGGCGTCCTCGTGAGTGCGTGATTTCGTTCTGGCAGAATGATTGCAACTGAGAGTTGTGGTCCAGCAAATGAACAGGCATTTATTCGCAGCATTAGAATATCAATTCGGCCATCAGTTAAACGTAATTTAACCTTGAGCGTGGCAGCAATATTTGGACGCATTATTTTTTGGCATAATATCCCATCCTGAAATACTAGACTGTGACAATATTATAAAGTGTCAATAGTGGGATTTGTTGATTTGGTTGTAGTTGAGGCACTGAACACACGACCTAGTTGACGGAATTCTCAAATACAAGGTAGAAACACGAATGGGATAAAGCCATTTTGTTCACTAATAATGAATAACATGCGTACCGCTAGTTTCTGGAATCATTCTCATCTTAATATAGAACCAAGTCACTAGGTGATATTACGAGTAATATTTAGTACTCACCAGTTCGTCGTGGATTTTGCATACAGTTGCAAAGTTGTCATCGTTCATCAGTAAGTTGCTTTGCTTTTTGCATGGCGTTTCTTGAGCCCATAATGTAAACTTGGTTATAACATTGGGTCCGCTCTGTGACCGATATATTGAATGTTATCACGCAAATGCAACTTACCTCAACATGCGCATTTTCCACCTTGATAGCTTTGGAGACATTATCTGAAAAACTTCCGGAATTATAGCGTCGCATAACGGTTTTTAGCAGATCCTGGAATGGTTGTTCGTGTATTTCCTCGGTGGATAGAAACCGAACGTCCGATCTTGCGAAATTTTTCATGGAATATATTTTCATTGTTTTTCTCGTAAACATCTAAAATAGTCGGATTAACAAGTTCTCCAGGATATCAGCCCTTAATTTTTATTGTTTGTGTTTACTAATGAACCACAGAGATATGTTTAACGTGCGTTTCATTAAAGTTGAAGAAGATTGTGCAAAAAGCACATTTTTGTTATTCAGTTCGCTTTTCCGGTTGCTTGTACTTCAGAATGTCGACTAGACGACTCCGTTTAGAGATATAAGATGTTCGTATGACTTTCAAACAAAATTCCATGAAGTTATGTTTGAACAATGTATGTTGAGACATTTCTTCTGCATGCTAGTCATGAACACCGCTGCTGTTACCTCCATGCCGTTTCTTATGCTATATTCATTTAAAATTATAACAGGATGCCCCCTGTTTTAGCAGTGAACTACTCTATTTCGTTTAATCCTGAACACACCGTAAGGCAGACAGGTCGTCGAAAGTCTTTCAAACGTGTTTCGCTTGGGGACATTTCGAGAAATAGCTTGTCTAAATGAAACTGCTTAGGGGGAAAACCGTGACCTTCTTAGCCCAAGAAGAATAAGAGATTGACATTCATTTGGAGGAGTAACTAGAAAAAAAAACATGGAAACTTACATTCGTTGAGTTTCCCATATTAGCATTACACAGATTGATAGGCCTCCTCTCACGCGCAGCTGTACACCCAGAAAATCGTGGCTGCTTGAAATTTGCTCTGTTCATATATAGGTCGCAAACTAGTTCGGTCTGAAATTTTTAAAGTTGGTGAAAAATTATTGCATATAGTTGCCCCAATTTAAAAAGTTTCCCATTTTTTATGTAGTATATAAAAACTTAGAACTTGAACTCGCGAAACAAAGCTTATTTCACACAAAACCAAATACATAATATTTGGCTTTTATTTACCGCAGTAAACAGAATTAAAGGTCTGCATGCATGTGGATTATTAAGCCAACCAGGGGGTTAGTAATATAGTCCACTGGATGGAAAAGCTAACTGGCGACAACTTGCATTATGCCTAACGTTTTCCGAATTTTATGGGGCTTAGATTTGCCCCTTGAAATACTAGACAGGCAAATATCGTGGGTCGAAATTCGAAATTCTATTTGCTTGCTGATGATCACCAGCTCCAGCTAAACTGTAATCCTGGTACTACATGTTTTCATTGGTCTGAGCATACCATGGCCATCCTTGATCTAGTAGTCTATTAGCCCACCAGATAAAGGCGATATTGTCTACGATATATAAATTATAATCTCGGTCAAGCAATACTATACACCATGATCAGTCCACCACCATCTATTTTGAATGGTACCAAGGTGCACAGCACACAAATTCTATCCCTGTTGAGAATCATCATCAGTGCGCCTCCAGCGGATCTATGGAACTGTTCAGATATTTGTTTTCCATGCAAACACAGTCTTGACAAATCAAGCATTTTGAGGAGGAACATTTGTGTATAGAGTGGCGAGTAGGAAGGTGGTCTACAAAAGTTCCAACTTCTATCGCACGACCGAAACTGAATGCTAGTGGGAGGCACTGATTTTATCAACTCAAGTGCAAGTAAGCTGTGATTCGCAAGTGATTCTTATTAAGAGAGTCTCCGTTACATTTGAACGATCTAACTGAACTGACTGTCTATGTGACTAGCATTCATACACTCCGCATAATGTTTCGAAATATGTCCTCTTTATGTCCAAAGTTTTGGAAGCCCCTTAAGGCCGCAAGTCAATTCTGACCCACCCAGCGAAATCTGAAATATCCTCAAGCATTCTACTAAATAAAATTATCTGAAATTTATCGTCATTGCTCTGATAGTGTGCGTGACGTTCGACCGAAGTTACTAAGTAACTAAATTGGCGTGTCTCATGTTAAAATCCGCTCACGTTTAAAGGCAGATACTTACCCCGGTCATTTGGCTAAAGCAATTTTCTCTTAAGTGCTTGAAATTCCTTTTCGAATTTCGCTCGTTTGTGCAATTCGTCTGTACGAGAAACACTTTCAATGTTTTTTTGGAAGCACCCTCCAGCTGTTGAGCAATGTGATGTGCCTTCTTCAACAGTAGAACGTAAAACAAACCTGTAGAGTTATTTCCAATGATCTAGAGTACTTAAAGAGCTTAGGTTTTCTACCGTAGTTGTTCAAGTTCATTATTGCGTCCTCAATAAGCGCTCGGTCCAATCCATGTTCCGTTTCGTTGATGACTTGAACAGTCTCAGCGATAACTTTATCGCCGTTTTTGATCATCCATATCTCCCTCACTTGGACCACCGAGGTATTAGTTTTCGGGTTGTGCCATGTGCCGACTCGACAAATTATTTCGGACTGAAAAAAATTCACGCAAAGGAAACAGAGAGAACTAATGCTAATGATTGCATCCATTGGGTAATTGCATTTAGTACTAGAAATGTGCGTTAGGATTTTGATAATTTGTGATTCACGGAGTCCTATGGGAATAGGGTCTCTGTACGGAATGATACCACTTCTGACGTTTTTCACAGCACTTTGAGTTTAGTAGGCAGAAAGCACCAGTAAAACAAACCGTTGTTCTCAGGCTGGAATAACAGAACGATGAATTTACCTAAAACATTTTTGATACAATGAATACCTTTCCATCGAGAACTTGAGGTGCTTCTAGAGGCAGCACATTAGTTTGAACAGTATGATAAAGGAGAGATTCGGCAGAAATTCATCTGAGTATGATATCAACCATAAGCCAGTTCGGAAAAGTTTACATATGGCCACTTGAATACAGTTTGGTGGTGATTGACGGAGACCCGATCAAACTGCCTACCTGAAAGGCGCCAAGGTGTGGCTTTCAGGATAACAGCTAGTAGTCACAAAATGTTGGATTTACAGAATCACGCTCTGTCATAAACTTCAGTAGCTCTCATTAAATTCACCAGTGATGTACCCATATTTTTTTATTTGCCATCCATTTAATATGTGATGCGTGCAAAATGGACCAGCCTCTTCACCGTATTATAAGTTCAGCTATTTCCTTGAAGTCACAAAAAAGGTAAACAGCTTCATACATGTTTACCTGAGAAAACTCCACGTAGATTGGAACTGGCGCTATTAAGAACATGCACACTATACCTGAAGAGAGGTGACCTGGTTCTATATTGGACCAAACAACGAACAGTGTGTAGTTTTAAGAAGGCTTCTATATGCATAAAACACAAAGGAACTCACATTAATGTCTTGAGTAAAACATGCTTGTGAAGTGCGCCCTCGGCTGATTTTAAGCATGTCCTTTCGGAGGCAGTTAGTCCCACGCTGACGAAGGCTAAACTCATATATTTCATCGGTTGGTCCCTGAACCTGGTTGACGGTGGTTTGAACGAATACTAAGTGCCCACCTGTTTTGATCCGCCGATGATGCTCTCCTGCTTATACCAAATTGTCTCATTCAAGACTAAATTGCATTTTTCATTGGCTCTCTCCAAAAGCTGCCGGAAAAAATCGGATTGCATTTCTGTTCCTGATAAAGCCTGCTTCTCTTCATCCCACTGTGATATACAGTAGGTTAGACAGGTGGCCAGAATGACTACGAAGCCTTGAATATAGTACATCGCGCAGAGCTGCGAATGTATGAAATTTGGTTCTCAGTGCGCGGTCAAATACGGTGCGATGATGCATTTTTTAACCACAGGGTGGTTTTGAAGGTCGACCTGGAACTTTCTGCTATGTCCAATCTGTCGAATAAACAAGGCAGTCAGATCAAACATTTTGGGTCCGATAGATATGCATAGAAAAACATTGGTTGCTCCAAAATGGCTTCGCTGCGGTGGTTAACTTTCATCGGTTAGCTGACTGATAACTCCATGTTTGTAAACATATGAAGAGTTTTTGAAGACATCATAAACGTTCATTTTAATTCTGATGGAAAATCTATAAATGGTGACGTCAGCAATGTTTCCTGGATTAGGAAACATTGGCGCTCGCCTTTTGGGTTTATTGTAGTATACAACCTAGTTTGCTAGGATTATTCTGGTTATTCAATGTGGTGTATTGGTGGTTGATCGGATGGTCTTCGACCGATTCGTCGAGTTTTGCAATCAGTTTGCAGACTGTTCAGTACCGATGGAGTTTACGTCATCAGTGCTCGATTGCATATAGCAACTCAATGACTGATGGGCCAAATCTAGAAAATTCGGAATGGGGCCAGTGCTAAGTTGCATGCGTCCTTCAATTGTGGATGTCTGCTCGGTGAATGCAGTCAAACGAATTAGTAGGTTTCTTTGTCACGATTTGGGTTGGTCTTTTACAATGTTGGTGGTATCCTCCGCCATTTTAAAATAATATGCCGTTGTGACTTCTGCTCAAGATCATTTGTAAGCCACTGTCATCAGAATTTGTGCAGCCTAAAGCACTGGCTGATCAGGAGTTTTGAAATTATGCCGTGGGTAATTTGACAGCTCAAATTAAAATCCACTAAGTTACCACAAACATACTTGGGAGCAGCCACATATTTACGTGCATAATTAATGATTTTAAACAGGAAAACCTACTTACACCGGTTTTATTTGTTTCCTTGATAAATGAACGTGATGAATGTAATCTTGAACGGTTCCATCCTTCCTCTGAATAAAATAGCGAACAAACAAAGACATCATTTCCCGACTTCCATATAGATATTGTAAACTTTTCTCGTAGAAAATAACTCAGGGGTCACGCAAGTAGGTCTATTGCCTTTGAAAACAGTCTAGATGAATACATGCGTATAGATCTTTTACAAGGGCACTATGTAACAAAGAGTGCATTGCGTGACACTTTATCATCAATTCGGAATAGTCGGTTTAACAAAAATTCACTTTTCTATCTACCGTGTTATTTGTCATCATATGTTTGTTATATTCCAGTGAGCCACTCGCAAGCATTACATTTTCCAAGCCAGAAAAGTGCTAATGCAACTTTGCCAGTTTTTTATAACAAGAAAATCCAAAAAACCTTTTTTAAGCACAGTTGGACGTCAGTAAATTTCATGTTCATTCTAACCGAAAAATGAGCTGAAAATTTAAAAAATCAAAACCCCACCATGAATCACTGATAATTCTAATGAGACCCATATTGGAGTTTAAAACCCATCCAAAATATTCGTTTTCCAAAATGGCTTTTGGAAACTTTTAGCGCCATTCGTCACCCTCATAAGGTGTATATAGTTTTGACCATTGCTTTTTTATTGCTTTTCGTTTATTTATCCACTGTAACCTTTGGCGCGTTCTAGAGTGATTCGCCACCGATCACTCAGAAATGCCGAGTGCCGATCAACCAGAGAGTGTGGATAATATTGCGCACATCGTAATTGATATCATGTGCGGCCTGAGAAAACTGTAGCCCACTTAGTCGCGGTTGTATTGCGGTATCTTACTCAGCCGCTATATGTCCATTTCCGTAGGTGCCATCTGCGTGGGCCTGGCAAGCGAAGCCATATGTTATAGCAACGGGGACCAGGCCTCAAATTAGGCCTCACTAAAACATACCGTTTCGATTACAAAGACAAGTTCATCCAACCAATTGGGCCTTCTAATTTAGGGACCACGCAAAGTAGGATTAACTTCCAGCCTAGAAGGAACTCATAAGCGTATGATAAAACTAAACTGTACACTAGGCCTTTATCAGTAAATATATCCGAACTGATTGCTCGTTTACTATTCAATCCGAAATGATATACCATCCATAATTTGCCTCAGGGTAGAAGCCTTCTGGTTCATGATTACGTGTGCAAAAATATCAAAACTATTTGTTTAGGCCGGTCGCATATTTTCTTCACTGTTGATAGCACTTTCAGTGCACTTTATTTCGCTCCTTGAGGTGTGTAGATGTCACTTAAATCCAACACCAGAAATTGACCTGTTGTGGTGATATATCGAGGGGGGACGACATTCACAGAAAAAATGGTACGCTCATAAATGAACCCATGTTGGGTAGATATACGAAAAGAAAATAACTTAAGTGGTTAAAAAGACCGCCTGCAAGTTAGTGATTTGAAATTTCCGGTAGAAAACTGAAGCGGCTTGGCGGAGTCGAGCTACTTGGAGTTTATTAGTAGTTCGTCAGATAGCGAAAATATATTGTTGAGGTGCTCCATGTGATGCTTAAGTTCGATTCGAATGGCTCCATTGCACCGCATGGATGGCGTAGGCCAAAGCGATCAAGCTGTCTACACATGATTTTAATTCAAGCCTACAGGAGTAATGAAAGCAGCGCAAGTTAATCATCTGTTTGAACAGGAGATGGATTCGAAGATGATCTTCAGACTTAAGGTGCTTCACTGGCTCGTTGGGTGTGTCTCTGGCTCAAAAAGTAATGCAGTAACAACTGATTTTATCCGCTCCGAATTGGTTATTCCTTCCTAGAGACAACCTTAGAAAGGCTGTGAATATAGGATTCCCCTGAGTCATTGTGGCTACGAAGTCTCGAGTGGTTCTGAGTTTTTCTTTATGTAGTTTGGATCTAACAATCAGTCATGGAACAGAAGAATATCTGATGGTACCTTTCGCAGTGGCTATCAGTAGGTCTTAGTTTAAAGTGTGTAACATCCATGAGGTAATCTTGGTATTTTTTAGATTCTGTAATATTTTTCGAGCCTCCAGCGGTGTATTGAGCGCTCATCATCATGGACAGGCTGAGAGTAGAAGATTCCGGCCTCCGCCGCGAAGTTAGTTACTCGCAAACAGGAGCCGAGCGGTTACAAGCAGTTAGACACAAATGCAAGCATCTCATATTTACAGAGTTGCTGAAAAACGAACATTTCAAATCGTCCTCCTGAACTTTTTTGGACGTTCTCCGAATATTAACCAATTATAAACGAACAATGCAAAGCGGTTCCGCAATTTTCATAGAAACGTTCACCTTCCATCAGATATGTGAGAAGAGCCTGGACACCAGACAGTGAGCTACTTGCATGACATTTCAGGGGTGTACATCACTACACCTGTACCTCTTGTTGAGCCATCCTGCGGTACTTCACTTCGTCGCTCGAGAAGATATAAACAAACAAACATGCAAGTTCGAAATCACCTATTCTTTATTTCACCATGGGCGTGTTTTTTGGTAAATTGTTATTTTCGTATTCAGGGATATAAAACTTTTCATTTCACCTGTTCCCTAACTAGCAACTGATTTTTGCAACGGGGCTAAACAGCATTATCTTTAAACAAATCCAGTTTATCTAGCCACTCTGACTAACTTCTTCCATGTTCAGCAATGCGATCGTTTTATGTTACAAACATATGCATCAAATTTTGAAGTACAGTTTTCCGTCTTCAGAACACTCCAAACCGCGTTTTTTATGACCTTGATTATAATTGTGCTTAAAATGATTAGAAATGGTTAACACGTAACACAGTGCAAAGAACACCGCCTCCACAGCAGTTCAGTTTCAGTTCGATGTAGGCCCATATATCATTAAGGGGTATTCAAAAGGTACAAGCTTAGACAGTACTCCGCTAACCCCAGTACTTTTATGCAGTTTACATCAAGCAACTGAGATAGTACTGTGTATTCGTATGTGTCTTGAGAAATAGTAATAACAAAACCTGCTTCAAACTACCGAACGGCTTGTTTCACTTCTCTAATTTGAGGACCCGTTAGAAGAAACTACTAGAACAAATGAAGAAGGGTTCAATAAATGTATCCAATTATTCCAAAAAATAAAACTAGTCTTTGGAGTAGAAAAAGAGAATTGAAAGCAATAAAACATAGAAGATACTTCGTAGTACTGATTTGCACGAGGTTCTCCTGGTGGTATTAATATTATATTGTATTTCCAGAACAAGTAATTCCTTAAAGGAGTTGAGAGCATATTATTTGATGTCTGTCATCAAGCCTTACCAATGTGCTGCTCGGGAGCGCCAAGCAACCCTGAGGGACGTAAGCATAGTCCCTGATGGGCGCGGAGTGATAGTGCGGAATGTGAAGAAGCAGAAGTATGCGGCTGATTACTGCACCCTCGACATCAGCTCAGCCCTGCTTAGCATCAGTTGTGATGTTGATTTTTTGGTTCACCAACCAATGATCATTTCATTTCGAGAAATTTGCTTTCCACAGTCCGCCTAGGCTGATGATGGACTGTGGTTTTTTAGGGCTACAGTTATTGACTTGTGTCAGCCAAGCATTTTGGGCTCACTACGTACTTGACACAACTTTTGTGCGTGGCACATTGCGCTGAGTGCTCATTCTTGCCACTGACTTGCACATCTGACCCTGTATGATGAACGCCCTATGCCTGATATGCTAGTCTTGATCGCGCTCTCCCTCACTTCGCCTTGGAGGGCATTCAGCCGTATCCGTCTTTCCTTCAATTGCTGGTATTTACACTTGTGTTTCCACATCAACCATTCTCGCATACGTTAGAGACCATTTCGTCAACACGCCTTCGTATGGAACGTTCTTCTATTTTTCTTTAATTTTCTCTTGTACGCGAATCTTCCATGTCTACCAGTCGCACCAACTATGTTATCTCTGATTATGCCATCCAAAGATGAACGATAATAGTAGTAATGGAAGTCGATGCATTTTTTTCTATTTATTCAAACATTCTTAGGATTTGCTTTTACTGTGCCCAAGTAGCTGGACGACATTGGCTCTAAAAGCCGCATATATTTGGTCAAAAATCGCAAGAATCCAAGGTAATCGATGCATTTTACGTTTACTAATTCATTCTCACATGTACCTTAGGTAACTGGGCTCTGCATTCCATAAACTTGAATGCTCATTCTCTGCTTTATCTATGGATGTTAGCAATAGCAATTTGTCCCGAGAAAATGCTTCTCGTACTTTTAAAAACAATATTCTTTATTAGTTCTGCAGGACGGCTTCCAAGGAAACGCTTCAGATGTGCTTGAAACATTTTATACTGGGAAATACTGGTCATCTATGATGTAGCGCTATCTCTGAAGGATGATTCGCCGTCAACTGGTGCTGAAGCGTTTATGATTGCGCCTTTTCTGTAGATATTGTCCTGTGCTCACGTGTAGGATACTGTCACGTTACGTCGTTACGTCAATTTTAATATCTGAACGCTATCCTCCGAGGCTTTGGACCAGCAGCTTGCCTCAGTGTATATGTGAAGTGTTTATTATTCTTGGTCATCGCTGTCTTTCAAAGGTCAGTCACGTAACCTGCCATCTCACTCTTGCCTCCATCCACATGCCAGCCCAAAAAATTACAAGAGATTGCGATGGAGTAGACAAGTGTGGTGTTTGTTGAGACACATAAATCACCCAGCAAAAGTATAGCGCCACCTTTCTTGTAAGGGGTTAGTTGGCAACCAAAGGGGTTTTAGAATGATCAACCCCCTGTAAATTTTAGATTTCGGGGTTTGTACAATTCGTTCCGCTCACGACAATTAACACGATGGGTTGTAACCCCCTTGTTGACCCTGATAACTCTAAACACACTGGATCCTTTAAAATGCGACTGGTCTGCCCATCAGCTTGGTGTTTGAGGTAACGCTTATGAATCCTCCTTATTTGTCTTCACATATCATCATACAGTTTGACGCATCACAACCGGTAAACGCCTTAGAAACTTGCTAAGCCCTCTGATCGTTGGAATCACCACGTATTTGTCAGTTTGCAGTGAACCTTGCATGGAATACGATTTTTCTGTAAGGAACATTTAAAAGTTTGCGAGACACTTCGCCTCCTACGAGAACATATTTAGGTACAGGAATTTAAGATGCGTAGCTGCCAACTTCTAAGCGACCACGGACATGCCGTTTATATTTTTAATTTGGTGGAAATGTGTTTTTCATTAATCCCGGGTGAGACCCACATTTTGCGTTGGTATATTCTATAAGATATGTTTCTTAGCTCCACACTTTATGATCAATCGGACACAGTGTATTCCATCCAATCGAGCTAATTCATTGTGGGTCTGGATATTTGTCTTGCAAATTTTAGAATTATTTTCAATCACTCACATTATCAGATTTTCGTTGTGTGGCTCAGTTCTCATTAACTGTGACTATCTTAGAAACTCTAAACTCCAGTTGATGTGCCGCTGTACACACACAGCAATTTAACTATGGATATGTGAACGTAATACTGCCAATTTTCGAAGCAAATCAGTAGACTAATGTTGGTCTTAATTATCCATTAACACATTCACACAATCTGAGTAAAGTTTATTCGTCGACAACTTTTATCCAATGCGAAATCAGTTTGTAAGTCAAAATATTTTCATTGCCTACAGGCTACTTGTCAGTAGCTGGCTTGACATAATGAGTCAAAAAAATGTTAAAAGCAATTTGCACACCGATTGAGTGGTCATCGTTTTCGGAAAATTTTGGGAACAATCGGTAGGTTTATTGCTGCGTATCTATTTCAACATTGCCTATCTGGGCAAGCCTGCTTGTAGGCTCGGAGTCCTGCGATAAATCCTGTGAAAATGCTAATTAAAGGATAAATTGTCAGGTCTGTGTACAGGACATTAGACTCACCTGGATTAGCTCTCTGGGGTTTGACCATTTCCCTGGTGACCTTAGTATGCTGATACAGAAAGGCCGTTTAAATTTACAGTTGATGAGCTTGGCCGAAACCGGCCGCTCGTCGGAGACTGGCTGCAGAATTACATTTTGAGCTGGCAATTATGGTAGCAAAAGTTTCCTTACCACCACTGAAGAAATCTTCAGCTACAAGAAGAGTGAAATTCATCAAAGCTCAGCGTTAAACGATGAACCTGGGTCGTTAACGCGGTCAACCCTAATGGTTTCCCCTTTGACCGGTTTTCGGTCTGGTAAAATTCCAGAGGGATTTTGAGCTTATTCTCCCGCTCTTGCACTCTAACTTCGGCTTGTCTGTTCTACGACATCCTGCCTTTTAGCCTTTGACCAACAATACCCTTTGAGACCTACAATAAACGCAGTGATGGTTTTTGCGCCGTTTTGTGTAGGTTGAATCGATTTTCACATGTTACCTTGTGGTGGAGATGTAGGTATCAAAGGACTTCCTTGCGTCCACGTTCTGCCAAAGACCATGATTTTTATACCTCAAAGATTAACTTTCTCTCCATCTTAAGATTTCGGATTATGTCTATTTATAGATACAGTACGGATACAGTCATTTCATCCATACTGACAGTTTACATCCAGTCTCTCCAATGAGGTACCTAGGAGAGATCGTGCAACGCATTCATTATGCAGCCTCATATATTGAGTCAAGCTTCCTCGAAGTCAGTTGTCTTGAAATGACGAAATTTTATTCCTTTAAAAAGGGGTTTGCCAGAAATCCGTTTAGTTTTAGGTAGTTTTACTGATTTGGTTGCCTGATCATGCTTACTTTCTTATAATTTATCTTCTGATGAAATTTCGTATAAAATCCCTGTTGTCATACATTTACTGTTGGCTACCTTTTATCCCTTATTAATTCTGCATTACAGCGGTGCGTTTTGGCCCTCCAAAACAGAGTTTGCCTGCAAATCTATGCGGATTCTAAATGGATTCTGATGGAATAACACATCACTGTACCGAGATTGTTGCTCAGAGTTTTTTCAACCACCATCGCTGGTATAGCTCACAAATCCCGTAATCGGAATTGAGAACATCAACACTTACCAGCACGTAGACTTATTTCGGTTGGTCGGGGGGATACGTTCACTTTTTTGATAGTTGGGTGAAGTTAACTCTAGACATAGCTGGATGATCTGAATCCTGTTTAGTCATGACCTGAGAGTCACCCTGACACAAGATGTTGAGTGAAAATTCACCAGATTCAGGTAAAACATCTTTCTGCGTATATTGTAATTTGTTGGGTCTGGTCAACAAGAACCAATGCAGATTGGTGAATTCTTTGTGAAGAAGGAAACCAGCCTGGATTTTTTTGTTGATATAATGCATCTCATTGTTGCCCACGAGTCTATTCTACCCGAGTAGTATGACATTCTCGCAGCAATCCGCGTACAGTCAGCCATTTCGATCAACCGGGAAAACGGGATCTTCTGGGTAAACCGGAAAATCCTGGTTTGCATATTTGCGATTGACGAAATAACTGGAACTCTTCCGAAACTATGCTGATAGTAGGGGATCGGCGCAGTCGATAGAAAGGTCCTACCAGGTAGTTGTTTGGACGCAGGAATACTTCAGCAGTGTCAAATTTACTGGCTTGCAAGGAATCGTCGCTACAGTTCTCGTTTGCTTCTTTATGACAAGACTAGTTAAAAGGTTGATTCAGATTTGCCGTATAATATTAAAAAAATGAATTCATATCTTCCAAAGTGATCTGATTTTCAATACATATGCGCATGGTTGGCCTTATCAAGACAGGCCTAATGAATAATTTCGAGTGGTCTACTTCTCAAGAAGATCACCCATGTGGCTGAAAACTGGCGAAGTCTTTTCTTGATTGTTGAATTTGTGCTATTTGCTGGATATTATTATTCGTCAATATGATGAGGTGTTCTCTCTCTTATGATACCAAAGAATGTGCTACATCACAAATGAGATTGGGACTTCGGGCCATGCTAGTGATCCAGTTTACACCTAAGCTCATAATAAACGAATCAATGATATTTATGTTGTTGTGATTCGTCTTTTGTTTCAGCACTGGCGAGCCATCAGCGCCGGTCCCCGACGTTTTTCGGTCTATATCGGTAGTGATGGTAATTTTAGTTCGGGTGTACGATTTGACAGTCAGAACAGGTGTTAAAATTGGTGTGGCTATACCAAGAATGTTTTCAAAAATTGTCAGGCAACACGTGAACTGGCAATGCTATTTCGACTTCGACGATTGAAACTTCACAAGTCAAAATGAAACGTTTTTCAGAAGAAAGACGTCATTCACAAAGTGTCTTTGCCAATGATGGGGACAATCTAGCAGCACCTAGTGACGCTGAACTGTCATAAAGCGGCAGGACAAATGACCTTGCAACCAAACTACTCCTGTAAACAATCACTAAGAATACTTAGCTTGATAACGAGTTTGCGTCTAGAAAATGAATATGTTGGTTTTAAAGTGTACAAACAGATACTGAGGAATATTCTTCCAGACATCCAGAGATTCGGCTGGCAAGATATCACCACTAAATCGTAGTCACGAAAGAGCAATAGTTCTGGCATTTGACTTGCCAGTGTTTTTCAGTGACGTCTTCCTAAATGAGTGGTTTCTTGTGTGACATAAATGCAAAACGTATAGTGGAAAATCCACAATCTTTGAGTATACTTTCACCAAATAAAAGGGCAGCGTCGATATACCACCGGATAAAACACGGTTGTCTTAGAAGTTTGAAGGAGATATTAAAAATTGTTACCGATTTAACTTCATGTAGCTCCAAGGTAATTTATGCATAAGGAACCAGATACACTTCACTTATCCGATTTTAGGTTGGAGACATTGATAGAGTTTCTGTGTAATTTCAACTCCGGTTTGAATTTTTTTAAAATGTTTCCGGATGCTATTATTCTGTGGATTCAAGGAGATTAAGCATCTATGTAGATCTTGGTTTCACAGCACGGGTGGGTCCTCTTGTGAATAAATTGAATATCCTGTTTTTCTTAGTGTTACTTGGTGATAAAGAAGTGAAGGCGAACATGTGAGAGCTTGCGACTGCTTGATCGGCATGTATTACGCTTATGTCTTACCCAGGTGTTTAACTATTTTACATAGGCATTGCATCTACCCTGACAGGTATAAAGCAGCTCCACTTATATCCAAACCGATGTTTTTCCTCTCCATTTACTGACGGCGGATGGAACGTATTTGACGCTGGCTATTACGGATATCTGTATTGACTACATTTTAACTGTTGCCAAAGTACATTAAGAGCCAGTGGATTTTGTTCTTTGAAATAAAAATCGGTTGTTTTGCAGTAGATTTTTCTGACCGAGTGTCCCTAATGGGACAAAATACATCATAGGTTGCCTCCAAAAAAATAGCCTGCGGTTGGAAGTAAACGGCTGCATCGCGAGATTTCTTGGAGTCCAGTGAAAACCCACATCAGTCGGTTACCAGTGGGAAGTGGCCTCAAATAAACAGGTGTGTGGTGCGCTCAAGATGGATAAACGCGCGACAACAAGTAAACACCTGCAAGAAGTAACTGAAAAAATAAACCAAAATTTAACTGGGATAAAAAGTATGTTAGCTCCATTTACACGCAGAATAGTTTTAGAGGTAGCCGGTCACTTCCAACAGGTCAAAATCATTCCAAAATCTGTAAGTATTCCGAGTAGCATTCACTCATCCTTTTAATTTAGTGGTCGACTAGGTGGATAAAAGCAGTTTAGCTGTAGTAAACAATAGACAATGTCCTCTTGATTTTGTTCTCAACAAGCTGAAATAATAAAGCAGGTTTTTATTTGCCTCTTTAAATTTACAGAAGAGAAGACAAAGTTGCATCTCAATAAATGCATAAAAAGCCTTAAATATTATAAAATCATCCTGGCTAAGCAGGCCGCGATTCTTTACTTGGACAGTCAGTATGTTGTTTCTTAATAAACTTGCATCATGACATAATGTCTTGCTTTTTCGGTCGAGATAAAGCCGTGAGGAACCCGGTTGACACCATTTTTCGGCTTCTGTAGGGCTTTCGAGGTAACAAGTGATGAAGTCATTCTTTCCGCGACTCACTGACCACCATAGCCGAATATGTTTAGCAATGAGCTTGACTATAGTTTGACTAACTTAGAGCTCGTCTACTCCGGGAATTAACTTTCCGAACACTTTAACCCAAACATATGGAGGCAGAAGATGAGAAGCTCCATCGTTCGGCTTGGGTCAATTTTACACTGGGTAGCAGAAACCAACTTACTGATTATCGTCAGTTTTCAAACTTACGTTTACGCACAACCTAACGTCGGTACAAAGGAAAACGGACACTGAGCACCAGACATATGTCACCCTTGCGTACGGTGTCTGATTTCAGTTGGAGTGCAAATAACAAAAATCTCGACAAGTCTCATGCTAGTGTTATCGAGATAAACCGGAAAGTCTTAATTGAGCCTCATCAAGTGGAAATAAGCTCAAGTATTACTTTTTAGCAACTTCATTTTTTATTATATCAGCTATAAACCGCCATCGCTGTTTGTTTGACGTCAATAAACCAAAGTGATGACATTCCAATGATGACTGTGGCCTGTCTGTCGAAGTTGCATTTTTTCTCTTTTTGGCCGTTTTCTGGGTGTGACGACGCTGCAAAATCTCTCTCACAGACTGAATAAATAAATGTGGTGAAAATCTTTCTATAGCCAAATTCCCCACATTTTCTTTCTCACTGCTTCACGAAAAAATCTGTTATTCACAGCATTTCGATGGCCCAATTTGTTTGCTTGCTCTGTGTAAAACCGCATTTACCCAGTTATTACAGGTTGGCCAACTGTATTTGAATTTCCAAGCTTCGACGGAAATGGCTGTTTTTTTACTGATTCAGGCTGCTGGCTGTCCTGCCTTTTCACAAACTGTAATCCACCAAGTTTTTTTCACTGAAGCTGCACGGAAACGCTTACGGTCTCAGGGAAAATTGCTACACGGTCAACTGGTAATTTGCTGTGGAATCTTGATTGTGTTTGCAGATATATATCAGGCAGTAATTCGATGCTCAGAAATGACGTAGCATGCACTAGGCAGTTGACGCAGAATAGGTTTGGAGAGCGTAGGGGTTATGATACAAGAAATACTACCACATATCCTGGTGGCTGAGGTGGCGGAAATAGCCAAACATTAGAGCGTTAATTGGAGACAGGGCGTCTAATTGACGAAAGTTTGTAGTGGCTTCAGATCGACAGATTTTACGTGGTTATCAGTGAAAAGGGCTGGGTTTGAACTACTAACCCCACATAATTGTCACAACGCAAACTCAATTTCCCTAATCCGTTCTGACCAATAAGAAGTAGCAAAACTTTTGAAAGGCACCCAAAGGGAATCTTCACCTACAGTGCCCTAAACCTGAGGAGAAGCACTGAAAACCCTATTCGGTTAGACGAATATTTCCTCCCTTAGCCAATCTCTCTTAACTGTTGGTCATTCACTCGAACCTACTAGAACTTATGACTAACATTCTCTATCGATTAACTGGGCTAGCCGAAACTGACCGCAGTGACCGGTTCTCCATCTGCTTTAAGCCTGGACAATCTGGTAAATTATTCAATTGGCCTGAGGATGCCTTTGTATAAAATGCGAAGGTTCGCCTAGCAACAAAACCATCAATTGAAATTCGAGAGCTGCGCCTACCTGATGTGCCCAAGAAACCGGTTACCGGAAGCCGCTCATGGCCTGCCGAAGGGTTTTCAGCAACCGTATAATCAGCGTTCCGTTGTTTACTAAACGTCTCTGAATCTATCAACAATTTTATTTGTAAGAGTAGCTGTTTCGTCAAGCTGAGTAGTGGGTTGTCAGGTTTTGGACGTAATCACGGAGAACTGTGTCTAAATTATACAATACTGCACACTGCAGTGGGAAAGCAGTCTGTCCGGATCCCACCTAACCAGTCTACCAAGTTTATCAAAATGATCACAGAATAGATCTGGATCCTATTTATGGATCCAGCCACCGCAGAATTTGTGACATGTAAAACATATTTAACGAAATTAAGTACCGAAACACTGCACTGACAAATGAACTAGGCAGGCTCCCCGAAATCTGGCTGGGACTATATTTGTTGAACAAGTGCTGATTCGGCAGCCTTCGTGGAAGCGGACTTATAGCAAGTTAGTCCATCATGTTCTGTATCTTTCTATAGCGTAGGTGTTATGCTAACGTCAGGAATCCTTCCAGAATCTAAACACAAATAGAACAGCTCAGGACCGGAAGCAGGCAGTTGCACATTCTTCAGCGAAGCTGTGTTACGTATTGAGGGTAACCTACCGTTTTCTGGAAACAATTGGTATTGGATATTAGATTGGATTTTAGAGTGTATTCCCCGTGTACTATAACAATGGTTGCCTGAAATGCTAACGAAACCTAGTGTGATAGCTAACCGGGATCTGTGTACTGGTGCAGCAGAAGAGTGAGTCGCGTAACAGCTGGATTTCAATTGCAGTGGTCACAACATACTTGGTTTGGAGCAGCAGGCCTTTCACGGTATGTATTAAGAATAAATATTTACCGGAAATCAATAGGGTGGAAAGGACAGTAGTAGGTGGTCTGTGCGCAAATTTATAAGACAAACTCATTAATTTTCTGACGACTCTGAGGTTAGTTCATTCTAACCCTTCTGTGAGGTGGTGAGGCTAGTACCGTCTTATATTATCATAAGAGAGATCATGTGTTCGTGTGCAATTTTAGGCACTAAAGTCTCACAGCAAATCCTAGGACACGAGATGTTACACTGTTACGCCAACCTGTTACCGACAACCTTTTGCCAGGAAGAGGGTTGTTAATGTTAAAAAATATACGATCAAAATCAGTTTGAATGATGCAGATAGAGATCGGGATGCAGGAGTCGGAGTTGGTGAAAGTAACCGAACTGATATATGGCTGTATTGTACCGGATGAAGGAGCCGTTGTGCCAGAATAGGCGTCTAACGATAAGCTCGAAAAAGACAGCCCCAAGATTCCAAGGTTCAAGAGTTCACTGTGTTTTATATACCACACTGATATTAACGAGCGGACGTGGTTGGCGATAACATATGTATATTTATATGTTGCTCTGCTACCCAAAAGCCACTTGCTTTTCAGCATAAAATCACGTGAGTGTAAACACAGGCTTGAAAACCAAATATAAATGCAGTTCTTTAACAAATGTCCAAAACTATTAGCATGGGCATTTGCGCAGCATTTGGCTATGAAATCACTGTAGTCAGAATTTATGACCTCAGGGAAAGTGGTTTTGTATGTATCACGAGGCCAAATTTGAAGGCTCTGAGCTCTTAGCTTAAGTCCATTTGGGCAGCGGTGTGCCAAACTTTCAGAATACTTTCAGTGTTTTACGAACAACCAAGTAATATAACATTTCCTATCCAACAAAAATTTGAAAGACAGCTTTAAATTGGGATATTTGGTAATGTAACGGGCAATTATTTCGAAGGATCCTTAGCTACTTTTACTATGAAATAAAACTACGAACAGCTTTCCGTTCATCAATTGCCCCAAATATTCTTACCAACAATATGAGAACGACCCACTTTTGGACGTTCCTAAAATCAACAAAATCATACTAAAATGCAGCTTTTTAGACCCACTCACATCATTCACGTACATTTGAATAAGCTGGGCCAGTAGATTTTGACTTAATTTGTACATATGCGTAGAACTACGTTACGACACGTTAGGTTCATTGTGGATAATGTGCGTTCTACTGAGTTCCCAGATGACTACTGATTTCTACATATACCTACATCAATGTTTGTGAAGTTTGAATGAACTAAACCTCTCTTCACTGGTTCAAAATTTAGGACTGAATATTTTTCCCGCAAGACCACCCTTTTACGTGAAAAATATCATCTTGCACAAGCCGCTTTAGTTACAAAGCGTGTAGGGAGAATAGTTGGTGGGTTCGACTGGGGACGTTTCCAGTCACGGTACCGTGATTGTTCACAGGGGATAAGCTCATGAAACGCACATGAATTCCCAAGTAAGTGCTTCTGAGACAAGCATCTGTTACCCACCTGTTTCCACAGCGATATAATTTTATTTCTTGGTTGATTGGTTGGTTGATCTCAAAACACCAATCTTTCCTCCCCTTTGTATCTCTGCACACTTCAAGAAGTGTTATGAACTTTAGCGAAATTTGAGTAATCTTTTTAAATTATTTTCCATTGATTTCTGGCGCACTTCCTATGACTGGTTTAATAATGTTTGGTGGGTTTTCCGCGTCGTCAAGCCTACCACTTTTAAACGAAATGTGATAATACTGAATGATTGGATGAGGTTCCGCGGAAATAGGTGAACTGTATTGGCTACTGAAGACTTTGTTCGTCCTGAAAGTCCGTCTTTAACTATTTATTGGTGAACTTCTTCTTAGATTCTCTCCACCTTAACTCTGCCAGTCACCCAGAAATCCTTCCCTATCATCTGAGTGCGAACTGTCCAGTGGCGATGCAGATGATATCCGGATGACAGCTCGTAAATTTGGCCAGGTGTAATTAGCAGTAACATCTTTACAAAAGGCTCGTACTTCAGGTATCAATACTCGTGTGTTGCGCATGATTCCTAGACAAAGGAGTACGCATTAGTTTCACCTATATAGAAAAAAACCTCACTGTGACAACCCTTCTCCAACCAGTGCTGGAGAAGGTAATGATTAGTCATTCCTCTTTTTGTTTTAAGTTCCGGTTCCGATTATCTGTTGCTAAAGCAAAAATGCTTTAGGATTCGCCCTCGAAACTGGACAATGCTTAGTTGCTGGTACAGAACTGCGATGCTTAATTCTTTTCGACTCAGTTTCGAGATGGTTGTGGGCAGGTGCGACCGATATATCAGCGCACATCTTTCAAAATTGCTTGTTCACAAAAGCAGTAAGGTCATTCGTTTATGAATGTTATAATCTTGGCGAAACGTATTGTTCACGCGGTTTCTGAAACCTATTCGAATCAATGAGTAGCACATTCAATCAGATAAATGCTTTGTGAGACCTCGAATGTCGTACCAAATCATATATGAGGCAGATTTTGTGAAACAAAATCACCTGAAAATAATAGAAAAAAATAACCAGCTGAGATTCCTTTAAATATTCAGTTAAAACCCGTTTTGTATGCAAGTAAGTCTAAAGATCATAATCTTTGATTAACCACTCCCTGTTTTGTTGCAAGTTCGACAAAACTCAAGTTAAGATGACATGAGATTGAAGCAAGCTTGCCTGACAATGTGCCCTTCGGAGTATTTGTAAAGAGAAATAAGTCAAAAGAAAACTTTATTGCATAGCTTGGTTTATTCAATCAGGAATAGGACAATAAATGGAGAAGAGATGAAATCATTAGAATGATTCAACTTCCAGAAACAACATGTTTTCATATCCATTCTGAGTGAGAACTGGCGTCACAGTCTAGTAGGGCGTACAGCTCACTGCCACATGTTCACCCTTTTCGTTTGTTGTTACTTTCACTTCACAGTTTCGTAGTACCTGGAAAGGAACCAAGAATCAGTAATATGAAAGCTAGTTTACAAATTATTTTGTTGGTTGATCAACTTGTGAGTTTAAATGCCAGATGCAACTTATTTGGCGAAGACTTAAACACGTTTGATGGCACGGTCCTTGGTTCTGTCGATGTTTCTTGCATTTATTCATATTCATAGTGAGGGGTTGTTAAGCTGATGGTCTTGCATTGGGTTAGCTGTGTTACAATAATGACTGGCATCCTGAATGGTATGCTTAAAATGGCTGAAAGTTATTGCTGTTAAGCTTAATGGTTTATGCAGATTTCCAGTAGCCACTTGGAGTGTTAATTCTACTATGAATACAACAACTGAGAGTAAGAATAACAGTAACTAAAACAAAAAAGAATTTGTTATTAGTTTTTTTCAACTCTTTGGTATGCAAATCTTTAAAAGTGAGTGCACGGAAAATTTAGTTTGTTTACCGACCACATAGTTTATTTCCCAATCTGGAGGGAGTTAAACGTTCTATGTTCAGCATATAATGTAATCTGTTCTGTCACAAAAATCCATACCTGGAAAAGTAGATGCTCTAGTCAGGGTTGACCATTAGTGTCAGCTACAGTATCAGTGAGCACTCAAGTCTACGCTAGTTGTACCCATGCGTACTAATCAGTACATCTATGCAACTAAGAACGTGGTGCTGGATGCCTGACCCAATCACGGCCAGAACACTGGGTAATGACGACTGATTGCAAAATATCCAGAATGTTGAGCCGGTGTATATCCTGCGTGCTGCTTCTTGATCAACTGTCACAAGCTGACTGACCGCCCACTTTGCTACTTCCTCCACAAGACTCGTCAGTCGGTGTATACATGTGCATAAATATTCCCATACGTAGATGCTGTTTCCATACACCATACGACTGTAAACCTGTCAAAGTTTGCGATAAGGTGGAACTCAACTAGCATCGAGATTTCCCCCTCTAACTGAAGACAATTAAACTAGAAAGCCAAGAAACACTGTACGACTGTTTCATCCTAACTGAGAATCATCATCAGTGCAATTCATGCAAATCGCCAGCAAGATTCGAACAGGCAAACTCTGGGCTAGAAGTTGATTTGTGAGATGGACAATGCTGACGATTCACGATAGGGATGAAATGGCTGTGCAATGCTCCTCAGTTTCCTGAACTAGACTGTGCTCACTTACCTAAAGAAACCTTGATTGTCGCATCTAAATCCCTTAAAATCAACCAGAACCAAACATGTAAATACTGGAAAAATGTTCACATAATGTACTCACGTGTGGAGTTTTTCTGCTGCAGTCTGAAGCGTAAACCCCTTCGAATCTGTAATCATCTATGCCGCGGGTGCAAATAGTTTCTTCAAATGTTGCTGCATATTTTATTTTCTGCTCTCTGTCTCTCTATACACGAGAAGTGAACGCGACGAACTAGAAGAAACTTACTTCAATAGTACCGTCCTTTACATCAACTACGTTAAACATTTGACCCGACTGACTCATTATTTGATGAAAGAGTTCCCACGCCTTCCTTAGGGTTCGCTTGAAACTGCTTGTTTCATATTCTGACGGTTTCAAAGGACGTTCCGCTATCGGATCCATGATCGGTCCGCATCCAGTTAGTCTCAGCATTCTGCGAGAACTTTCACCGAGTTCTTGGATGATTTCTGCTGCGCACTTTACTGTATCCTGCCACGAGTGTAAAAAGGATGGAGGGATTTTGAGTGAGACCGAGAAAATTAGCAATGGCTGTGATAAACTTTTCCCACACATCAGAGTCATGTAACGGCATATTAGGTTGCTAAGCATAGTAAACTCACGAATATAAACATGATGTAACACTATCCTCAAACCTCGCTTTTAGGATGCTCATCAATTACTTGGGCTGCACAAATTCAACCTCACTTTTCAAATGGGCCAGTTGGCAAAATATTCAAATATTTTGATACAAATCTGCTTACATACTCGACGAAAAATATTTAAGACAAAGCAGAGCACACGGGACATAAACATGAAATTTTCAAGTCTAACACTAGCACATCGCAACTTACAAACCAGTGGCTACATTAACGTGCACCTGGTCTGATAGCCAAATAACGAGTAATCTTGACGTAATTCGAGGGTTTTGTTCACGTAATGAGTCCCAAAATAATTCAGCAGAGGAGTTTTCATCAGTCATGCAAATGGTAAAGTATAGCCTTCAACAACTTGTCTATCGACCTGGATGAAACATGCAGTAATATTTGTGTGTCATATTCGGCTGAATCACTTTGTACGGTAGATATTCACTTAAGTCTCATTTGAGCTTCCTATTAGCGGCAGCCCAACCCGTATCTAAGGCTTACTTGGACATATGTTTACTTAGGAGCTCAGGTTTGAAATAGTGTGGAAGGAGCCTTGGGCACCATATCTGCCCGTTGAGTTCCATAGACATGAAACGGTATTCGGCTGTTAAAAATTGTGCACTGGCCTCAGGAGTACCTGACGCTTACATATCTTTTTCATTACAAGAGCTCAACGGATTGAAGTGAATTGAGTTTCGGTTTTTGTTGAGGACCGATTTTTGGGACCAAGATGTTTATTGTACCCTGATGTATATTGGAAGTTCCAGCCTATGTTGTAGAAGAGACGGGATATATGGAAGAAATTTCACTTTTACTTGCTGTGATATGCATCCTATCATTTGATGGTTTCTAGATCCACTGATGTTTTTGAACAAAATCCACTTGCCAGACGCAACTTTCGAAATGCACGAGTGCGCCCGGCAGATAGCCCTCTCAATTCAAGCTTCTGTGTAGCCATGTCCATTCGACAGCACCCATACAGTAAACTAGCAATCGGCGAGCTTTAGTCCCTAGATTTTTGTCACCTCCCACATTTATTGTGTGCAGCACTGGCGTCTAACTAGGAAGGTTCTGCTTATTTCCCCAAATACCTGGGCTCCACATGAATTCAAGAGCCCCTCAGCTCACTAAAAGAAACTAATGCTTTTATGGGTGTTGAAATAACACCATTCAAAGTCGTAGATATATGTTGCGAATGGTAATGTCGAACAAAGATCCAAAAATGCATATACCGTCTTCCTGCTTCAGCACATTTGGTGAAACGATAATGGAACCCACCGTGTGATATTTCCTCTAAGACAACAAGTTAGGTTGGCCTTTGTCTCACAGGAGTGATATGATCCAGATTGGATTTAAGATGCTTAAAATGCCACTCACTGCACCCGGTCGTGTTTTGAGCCTCTGCTTCAAACGTGTCCTCAGGCATGGCGAAGAGAGGGTTCTCCACTGTTGCGTTTTGTAGCTTTTACCAGCATTTTTCCATAAGATTTACTTTTGGTGATAGTACTTTTTAGCATTATCCAGGCCCAATGAAAGGCTACAGAATAAGTCACTCGACGACTCATTATCTGGGGAGCGTTGGATGACCAAAGGACGGCACTTAAGCCATAATACAGCACAGTACCATGCTGATTTCAGATGGTGCTTGTGTATATGTGTGAAAAGTAGTTGATCACGAAGCCCAATCGTAGGCGAAGAATAGTTTTACTGTAGATGTTTGCAAAACTTGTGTGTCCATACCAAATACAGGGGTTTCTGCAACGGACTTTCGCCCTGTTTAAAGTTCACAACCTGAGCATCTCCTTGGCCTCTCCAAGAAATGAAACACAGGAATCCGATATATAACTTTGGGATTTTCGGAGTTCAATTCCAAGCTTGGCCAGGACTCGCATCGCTAACTAGCTTTAACAAGAATGAAACCTTGCTCCGGCACCCGAACGATTAAAACAGAAAAGGCGGTGGGCTTCCTAAATGAATAAGTTCACTATTTTTCTAAGACTCAAGATTTAGTGCGCGGTTTGAAACCACAAATTTTGTTTGTTTTACGTGGTACTTTTGCTGATCATCTGTCGTATTTTCTCACAAACCAGGGTAAAAGAACAAACAAAAATCGAGCAAAATGACTGAGCTTAGTAAAATTAGCAGTTGGTAATTCGATTTCTGAATAAAAAACCAATAATAATCATGAGCATTTTACATCTAATTCATAAAAGTCTTAGGAAAGTTGGAGAGCTAGTTAATCTGGCCAGAAAAAGAGAACCAAACACTAAAAAGACTCGTACATTTGCCAAAACCTTGGTCAGTTATGATTAAATTTCAAAATCTTCGCTGAAGTATTGTTGTTCTGGCATTCCGGTGTGGTAAGAGATTTTAACATCCCCTCAGTGATCATGGGTTAGTGTTTTGTCAAATATTATTCAAGTTACCCAAATATTTTGCGCCTAATTGAAAACTTTTGAAAACATCTTCAGCAGACTGCGATAACAGTTCAGTCTATTTCTTCAACAAACTAGCTGGAAAAGCAATTTGCATAATTAAAGGCGGATCAACCTCATTAATTCTGGTAATATAAAACTGGTCTATGAAAACACTGAAAAAGTCCCTCATGGGGAAAGGTAAAACTCTCATAAGTGAAAGAAATTCACAAGTTGTGATTTACTTGATTCTTCCAGTCCCTGCAGTTGGGAGTGTTTGAATTCGGTTTTGTATAGTCACAACCAATTGGTTCCAGAATCAGTATGAGTCTGATAAGTCGCTGCGTTGCATTTTGTTGTGCCGTGGCATTTTCGTGCTTCGCTTTGTAAATAATAGGCTCTTCAGTGGAATACATTTCTCCAAGCCGTTTTACCGCATCCTTGAAAGCATCGCTATTTTCCTCCTCGCCACTAATTTGGTGTACCCCTGCGCTTGAGGGATAAGAGTAGGAATCATGGCAATTTTGCAGCCAAATACGTTCATTTTCTCCTAACCAGGGACGTTGCCAAATGGTAACTGAACACTCGACTCGATTCTGAAAGGTATAAGAATTTTAGCGGGAAACAGATCCGTTTCCGGTTGATGCCAAAAATAAGCCGTGGAAAACAGTGGAGCAAATTTAAACACCTGTTACCACCGAGTGAATCAATTTGGAAGAATAGCGAACCAAACACAAGGTATCTGAAAGTTCCGGGGTCTTTTACATCCCTTCAATCAACGGCTGATTACAGGAACTCGCATAGGAGTCCGTCAATATTTCTGTACTCCTGTTTACAGTGTTTAGGTTGACAGCCCACAAAAGCATATTCGACATACCTCTTCGATTCATATCTTGAGCAATCTTTTTGGTGACATTTATTAGTATGCTTACAGACCTTACTCTGACCTCATCTGCGCCTGTATACAAGCTAATCCCATGTCCACATGTACCAATGACTGAATTTCCATACAGTCAGGATGACCCAACGAAGGTCTACAATCCACATGATTATTGAATCCGTAAGTCGATCATGTCTGCTGCTAGAACACACACTGACAGAAATCCAACCGCAATCCTAAGGGTCAGTATGCATACTAGGCCAACCTCTGGCCAACCGGAGGATGGTTACTGTCTCCCTAAAGTACATTAAACAGTCGTCAGGATTGTCACTACCCGAAGATTCCGGTCAGGCACAGCCACACATAGGCACACGATCATCACTCTTGAAGCAGCTTGAAAACGATCGCAGATTATTAGCAACTCGGTGCACCAATGAAAATGCCCAGAATGGAGAACGGTGTCAGTTAACTGGATACGACATGACCTCAGGCGTTAAATAGTTATATTTGGGCAAGCCGTCATCGTCTCTCTGGAAATCGCAGACTCACACTCAAGCTATCTTGGTTATACAGTACCAGCGCGCGGGGTGGGCACATATTAGTGTAAGACTCCCGGATTAGTTAAATACTAACGCTTGAACAAAATGCATATCCCTGTCCAACAACGGCTGGGTCAGTTTAGGCGATTCATTGGTAGGCGAATTATCATGGTCTAAACAGCTGTCGGACACAGTCATCACAGAAAGCCAGAAAATGGTGAACAACACCGTAATCTAGGCATCCTTCGACCAGGAGGCAAAGACAGGTATTATCAAGTTTGTTCCTAAGGGGATGAAGTTTTATATGTAGTTAGCTGCAATTTGTTCGATTGTCAAATGTAGGAAACAAAAGGGGTCACTGCCAGGGGAGGAGACAGGTAGCAACCAACAGGTTTCGATTGCGACGCATGTTTTCGGACGATTCAGTTAAGCCTGGCGGTGTAAATCAGCAAACCACCAGGATGTAAACACAGCATGATTAGCATCTATCAAGTGTCTGCGGGCCAGTGGTTCCCACTGAGATGGCACACTGAGCATTTACCAACACGAACGAAATTGCCTATAAAAGCCAAGAATAAGGCGAGTGGCACATGAAAACAGAGAATTATGTAGACGGCGATGTGATTTATTTCAGTCTATTTCGAGGCAAAGCAGATGACTAGATTAGATAGTTAATTGGTCACATTTTCACTGCGTGTTGTTGTTGATGTGAAAGGTGGCAAACAGAATCAACTCGTTGGGCTTCTTAAGGCAGGAGTATTTGTGCCGATGATTTTGAAAGAGTACTTTGGAAAGGTTTCTTTAAACACACACAACAACAGCTGCTCACATAGAAGTAAGTTTTCAGCTGTTAAAATACATCCAAAGCGATTTATTTTTACGTATGTCATCTAACTGGGCTCGAGAAAACACTCCGCTGTCTTTTCTGACATGGTGTTCAAATTAACGAAGATGTTTTACTGAAACAGTCTTGCTGGAAAAGGAACAAAGGTCTTCCTATTTGAGTTCTGTGTGATGACGTCACCGAGTAACTACCAAAATCCTGAATGATTCCACTAAAATATTATTCCTCTTTCTGACTGAGGTATTCACCGAAGTCCCGAAGGCCGGATAAATGATCTCTAGAACACCGACAACACTACCTGAGTTATCAAAAACATACCTAATTGGACAATCAGACAAAATATATGAGTAGCCTTGAAACACATAGTAGATGTGCATGGAAATGAGCCTCGACACGGTTTTCCCAATTTAAAAGCTCGGTTGTAGTAGTTTAGCCCACTTATAATTTTAATACGCAGCCTCTGAGATTTGCCGGTCTCTGTAGACTGAAAATCGCCAACCATCGTTGTTTACGAAATCAATTTATACTACCATGGGAATATACAATCATTGAAAAATTTGAAAATCTCCTAAAACTAAATGTTCTGCATCCAAACTAGCCTAAGGAACGGATAATTAGTGGCTGAGATCACCGATTTTATGCAGTAAACGTCAAAAGAATTAAAACAAGAAAAGAATCTGATTTTAATCCGGTGGATGAGATAGGGCTCAAAAGCAATCTTTACTTAAACATCACAACCTTTTGAGGAAATTCACCGGAAACACACTTACTTGTGACAGTTGTGGTTCACACTTTCGACGACCAGACGTAGGTTTGCACGAAACTGGCTTCATTTTTAAGTGAAACATTGTCTTTTTGCCCGCTTCCGTCTAGAGGATGGCAGTTTTCCTGTAAGTGATTGTGGATAGACTTACTTTGTGCATAACATTCTGAACGCTGTCTTCCCCAAAAATATAAAAGTCTGCCAATTTCTCGTTGTAAAGTTCTACAGCTTTGGACACCATTTCTTTCAGTTCCATATCGCTGTGCACCGAATCACCTTCTGTCTTTGTGGCTTGTGTTTTGAACCTCGAGATATTTTTACACTGCGATAGTTCAAGCGTTTCCTCATTCTTCCAATTCTTCCACCAATAGCTTCCTTGACAAACGTAAAAGTGCTGTGGAGGATTTAGTAGAGTAAAACCATTTTAAAACAGTAGCGTTTCATCTTAGTTCATTGAAACAATGTGATTCGTCAGATTTCATTCGCGAACTTACTTCCGTCTGACGGATACGCAATCATCAAGATCATTGAACATTTCGTTAGACTCTACAAAAAGTTAATACAAATTGGGCCAGATGATGGCCGTAACATCTCTCACAATTGTGGTACCTGTTATAGTCCGCTTTCAGAGTTTATGAGGTTGTGGGATGTGAGTCAGCACCATTTTTCTGCTACAGGGCAATTTGTGCGGGGAAGATCTATGTGAGCCACTAATAAATACATATCCTTTGAAATAGATGCCGCTCTCTTAAAGAGCATACAAAAGTGGTTCTCTGCAACCACAAACAGCTGTTTAATGCTTCTTGAAGGAGAACAAAGTTCAACTAGGGTCCAAACACCTCCACTGTTCGTTGTGCACTGTGTCACTGGATCGGTGCAATGCGGATAGATAGGACCTCGAGCAAGCCGTATGAAAAATGGCATGACCAGCATAAAACATTGAAGTAGCGAAGGATATTAGCCTGTTTCAGAATCGACGTGGTGCATACAGAAAGTCCCAGATTTTCTTCACATCCATGATGAACAAACACAAAAAAAGTGTTGCATAAATATTTTGTGCAATGATAGTCCTTAGTGCACATATAACGTGAATCACTATTGCAGAACGGACGCTGTATTGGCATTATCATATCGTCTCCTAATCTAAAGCAAAACCATCAATTATTGCGCTGTCTGGTAATTTCGGTATTACCAGCTAGATAAAACCAGGGACGGAATGGACCTTGACCACTCTGAAGGGACGCTAAAACCCACAGCAATTCACCACAATACTCTTTGAAAGCTTGGCGTGCCATGCGTTACCAAATATTGAGCGAACGCAATGGATTGTTTATCACATCAGTCCACTGTTCGCGTAACTGTTTATCGTGCTTGTGCCCAAGATATCCGTCGATGAAAAAAACTGATCATGATAACATCCGGACAGAACGAATTACGGCTTCCTGTTGTAGATGTCATAAAGTTAATGCAACTTGGTAGCCTTAGTGAAACCCTAGTATAGCGTTAAAAATATACAAAAAACAATAAAGGATAGTCGGACTCACAATCTGGTGGAAATCGATCGAAATCCGATACATATAACAGTCGAACTCACACGCGAATCTAGTCCCTAAATTTTGATCTTCATTACAAGAATCCCCCGAAGACCAGTTTTCACAGCAAGATTTCATG
The DNA here is from genome assembly GCA_004794785.1 of Opisthorchis felineus. Taxonomy (NCBI): domain Eukaryota; kingdom Metazoa; phylum Platyhelminthes; class Trematoda; order Opisthorchiida; family Opisthorchiidae; genus Opisthorchis; species Opisthorchis felineus. The sequence continues at coordinate 1,073,206 of SJOL01000240.1, forward strand.
ATTGCAGCCGGTCCAATAATTGCTACTTAACTAGTTTCGCTTAATGGCAGCAGAGTGAGAGTCAAAGTGAATTATTTGACATTAGATACATGCGTTTGTGTGCGTGCACGTAGTATCGAGTTAATAGCTGAGAATGTGCGTGCACGAGCAGCCATAAATGAATATAGGAAAGCATCATTCGATTAGGATTCCCCGCCTGCAGTCAAACTAAGAGTAGGTTATCACATTCATCTGTGTTTTACCTGTGTTCTATTAGAACTTAGGCTGTATTATGTAGATTTCCCATGGCACTGTTTTTAGAAAGCCGGGACCAACGCCGTGAGTCTGTATTCCTATAATGACTCCATAATAACTCTGTAATAACTCCATAACGCATATAACAATATCGAGTGGAGGCTAATAATGTTTCCGTGCCGTAATAGCAGGTTACGTGGAGTGGAAGTAGGTTTCTTCATGAAACCCTTTTAAAAACACAGAAGTCAGCGTCTCTCACACTTCAGGGGCAAACGGTCATTGCATTGCAGAACGTAGTGCACATCTGACGACAGACGATTACAGTTGTGTTGTCACGGTGACGAAAGTATAGAGTCCAAAAAATTGCTCTCCTGCATGAACCAGAATTTGTAGCCTCAGTGAATGCAGTTAAAGCGCTTGGGGGTGCTACACTAACCAGATTTAAGTTCTTCTACGACCTTTTAAAGATGAACTTCGGTTTAACTAGGATTTCCTAACACGCCAACTCTACTGTTCTCTGTTGCACTTGGAATACAGAGGGAAATTTGAATTCGAAACGCAATCAACCATTAAATTGGCGCCATAGATAAAGACAGTTTAAAGAGGTGTAGAACAAAAGCCCAGTGCGAAAAAAAAACAGATCACCTATCCCACATTTAACAAGATTTTAATCTCTAGCGTCAAATTCTGCTGAATGAACATGTGTACAAGTGTTAGGGATCTCGTCATACCCCCGAGCTGTTTACCAACGCAGTGGTTAAGTAGTGCTCTACGTATGTCATTAACTAACACCACAACCTCACAATCTTCTAAGAATACCATAAATGACCATTAAGGAAGGATCACTGAAGCACACACGTAAGCTTAGGAAATCTTCAAGAACAACATGGTATCCTCATACTCACTTTGGATTGGGCCCAAAATTGCTAGGAAAGGCAACATGTGTATTTATGTGTAAGTGTGACATTCTGCGCCCCAAAATTCATGGGTGTCTTAACTACTGTTACGCCGGATTGAAAGTGATATTTTCATGACATCCACACGTCTATCTCCATTATATCTGACCGCCATATCCATGATTTTCTATCAAGCTACAAATTGCATCTTAACGCCCAAGTATTTTAGGAAACAGCTCAACCTCGTTTAGACCTTGGTCTTTTTATGGTAAAGCGCAGAAATTTACCCTTGTCATATCACATTCGGACACAAAGTGAAGATTCCAACAGCTGCTTAAAACAATGAACGTGAGTCCAAACTCCACAATCTATCTTAATTTTGGATATCAAAGGGGGGAAAACTATTACTGGTTGGTCAAACCTACTTGTGCCAAAGGCATCAAGCGTAATTACTACCAACAACGACTCGGTTCTTTTGGGGACTAAGTTGGCCGACGATCTTCATCCAACGACATGTTCATCGTTTAGTTGCCCATGTTTTGACAACATTGCGGCGAAATCTCCGTTATTGGCAACATAATACTAGGATCCGCGTGCGTGAGAACACGATCCCCAAAAATCAATAAAGGTTATAGACTTAATTAAATTTAAAATGCAGACAAAACATGTAGAGTTATCTATGATACTTGGCATATAGAAGAGAACTGAGAAAAGTAGCTGCAAAATTTCAAACAAACTTTGAAGCCATGACATAATACCGTGGATTGAATTCTATGGGAAGCAACGTATACAAGTGGGCAGTTACCCTATCCATGGTGCACCTTCCTTGGTTGCTTTCAGAGCATTCCTCTGCTGCTGATTCCGGTTTGAAATAGATTTCAAAGGTAAGTCGTTTTCCAGGCACTGGCGATTCCTCCATCTCTTCTATTGCCACCTTCTCATAGGGTTCTCCAAGATTTACCTGGTCGGTAAACAATTTCAACCAACGTTTGGCCTGTGAGGAAATACACCGCAGGTTTGATTCTTGTGATTGCTTTCTATCAAGCATAGTTTGGTGTTCATCCGACAAAGCCTTTTGTGTGATAGGTATGAGCTCGCAGTCACTGACGTCAATCGTTTCGTGGAAAGTAATCCACGAACGCTGCCAATATCGGACGTGACATGAGGCCATGTACTATAAAAAAATGGTAGGAAATAGCGCAAAGGCGGTCAAAGTTATGATGACGTCTATGAAAATTTTGTTAACGGTCAACCAACATTGTGATCTTTTTTGTTACATCCAACCATCTCTCAAGTGAGACAGCAAGGTGCTAACTTGGGTAGTTTTATTGCCCAAGCCATAGGAACTAAAATGTCAGTAGGTGGTGATAAGGTATAGTCCGCTTGTCAGAAACCAGAATGGCAGTTTGGCATGCAAGAAACTCCCAACAAGTTCCTTACCACTTGCTTTGTTTTTGTTTTCCTTTATTTCATGCATAGTAACACAACATAACTAATTTTCACGTTCACGAGACTCTCCTTTAAGTTTTTGCTGTCTTTGTCGGTGTGGTTATTCTGATGTGTTTACACCGGCGGAGTTACCGGACCTGAGTACTCGAAATACCAAAAAACGGCAGCATTAAGGGTAGGTCCGTCGTCTTAGTTAGGAAAACGGTCACCGGGGATCGCTCAGCGTATGGTTAATGTTTCTTTGCCAACAAAGGCAAGAAGGTAACTAGCAAAACTTCACTCTGAGGCAATAATAATCTAAGTACGGATCAACCACTATACTATTACTCAGACAGTTCGGAGAGAGAACGAGTAAAATGCGTGAAAATGTTTTCAAATTGGAAAAGGAGAATAAAAATTCCAAGATACAGCCAATCCAGACAACTATATACGAAGCTGGTCAACCGTTTACCTTTTCTACCTCTTCTAATTTCACCTAAGTCAATTTGCACGGATAAAAAGAAAAATGCTGCTGAAATAAACAGTAGACATGCTTTTATTTACATAGACTTGGATGACGTGCCCCAAAGGAAAATAAGTGAACCATGCTTAAACATTTCATCCACCATGTGGTAATCAATGGGTCTTGAGAATTTCAAGTGCTGCTCGGGAAACCGGGCACATAAACTTTCGTTCACAATAAACCTAGTACTGATACAAGCGACATCCAGGAATTCACCATCGGTGGCAGGTAAACAACGTTGAAAGTTCTGTTTGAAACTGAAGGAAAAACTTTTTTGGACAAAAACCCAGTCTTTCTTAGACCGTGCCAAGTTAATGCTCACTTGACTGATTCAGAGTGCAAGATAACTGAAAGGATATAAGTGCCATTTGGTGGTTAGGACGAGTCGTACATTTTTATGCAGCCCTCAGTAACCGGGTTTCGTTGGTGTTTGCACAAATATCTCCGAAAAAGTGGTTATATTGGCCGAAAGTCTACCATCGACTTGATTAGCGGTAACAACCCTGAAATACTTATTTTCAGGAGGAGTTAATAAATTTCAGAAAGTGAAGTTAGAACGTGATTGTCACTAATTTTCTTCTAAACTACATCAACATGCTGGAACAGTGAGTCTGTGAATGTTCCGCCATTTGGGAAATTTCATATCTGAATTTCTTAATTTTTTTGCACACCTGGCACAAAATTCCCCATAAGTAATTAACTTGTCAGGCCTAGGAAAAATCCAGACTTCACAAAAAACATGAAACCTCCCAGGAAAAGGAAAGATTGCATAAATGGTGATCTTATTATCCTCAATAAGGATACCTCGATCCAAAATCCAAAAAACAATAAAATTTGTAGTGTAAGTGGATCTCAACTGAGGTATCACAGGAGGTTTGGACTCCCAAATCAGATTTATATATTACTGCTGGCGCACGATAATGATATCACTTAATATGTCGCACAGATAGCATGCCATAGATATTGGTGTTCGTTTTGTTCTTCTGTGTTCTTTATAAACACAGGCTTACTGCCATGTCATTGTAGTGAGTCCTTTGATTTGCCCTGGATGCAGCAAAAGCTGCCATTTAGCTGGGAAGTCTCGGAAGTTTTACTGAGGCACATTAGTTGGGAAAAAATAACTTCAGCGTCTTTGAGGAAATCCGAAATTAGAAAAAACTCCCTACGAATAGTGTGTCTGGAGGATATATGTGTGTTAAGAACTAATAAGAAACAGAAACATCAGTGAAAATATGTCTAGCTGGTTCCTTAATAGACGTAATAGTACACGAGCACTTCAGTGATGCAAAACTATCTCGCGGGTCAAAAGGTGCTGTGGAGTAAGCAGCCTCAACAGCACTTATGAAACTCTGCTCAATTTCGACTGCCAACTTGTGCTTCTTGGGGTTACTTCCTCAACGACAAGCAAGTTATCCTCAAAAAACCATTTGGGGCCAGCATTCACAGAATAGGATGAACATTTTCCAATGTAGTCCTTTAAAACCTAGAACTTTTGCGTCTGAAACCGGTACAATGGCCAAATCATAACGAGTGACGGTCTCGTCTTGAAACAAACCGGGCTTATGGACCCATGAGTACTAAACTGACAGGCGCATAAGCTGCATTTAAACTTTGTAGTTGCCAATTTACACAAATGAATTCATGAGTGAGACGCAGGTTCCCTGTGCCTCAACGAGTTTGGCATTTTGGTCTGAAAGAGGTTCCCATGCTGATATGCCAAAATACCAACCTATGAATCGGCTTTCAGAAACGAAGATTAGTCATTGATAGTTTGACACTGAAGGCAAAATGAAGTTTCGGACTAAAGTCCCTCAAAAGGTGGACGCTTGTCTCCACAGTCACCAGTGGGAAACAGGATGTCAATGACTTGCCTTCATTTGAGTTCAGTTTGGTTTAGGTGAATGGCTTTTGTCGTGTTTCTTTCTTTCTTGTCTGATGCACAATAAACTGAGAACCTCACTTCAATCGGTGGACTTCGAAAAGTTTCTCGATTGTTTATTGTTTCTTGTCTCTTGTTTGCGAAAGCCCACGGTGGCAATTTCCATTCAAGGTTTTCCCACCCATGCGTGCAAACAACCTTCAAGATGGTTATATCAAGGCTTGCGAAAACTTCACATCTCAGCCATCACTGTGGCACAAAATTACAACGAAGCGGCGAACAGAACGAGTGCAAATTGTGGTCTGGGTTTGCTGTATCTTGGTGGAGACAGCAAAGCTTAAGAAGATATAAATGCTTATGTAATGGCAATTAGTTTGAGACACCAATCTAATATGGGTGGCCTTCAGTCGTTAATGGTCCGCTTTCAAAATTAGAAGTATCTTAGACAAAACAAAAAAGTGATCAGAAAACCCACCTTAGTAAACGTAGTTTTAATACCCACAGCGGACTCTTTCAAAAAAGGAGAGTTTTATGCAGAGTAGCTGGGGAAAGTTTATAATACGCCATTTCAAATCTTGTGCTCATAGAGGCTGCTCACTAATCAATGTGGACTTCGTGAAGCATGCCGTTCAACTTGTAGTGGGAACACGAATAGGCAGAGAATAGGAACTCACTTCTGTCTTGCTTTCTCCACAGAGTTTCTGCAATTCATCCTGATTCGAACCGTTAATGGATCGGGTGTTTCGACATGCTTCGCGAAGCATATAGAGGGTAAATGTGTACTGCGGCCCAGATATGTGCTGGAAAGTAATAGGACAATCCGACGAAATGGGTGTATACTCACCTCAATGGTGGGATCCTCAATAGTGAATAGTTTGTACCAATAAAGACTGTCAACTCGAGTGTTGAACACATTGACGGCCTTGCTAGCTACTTCCTGGAAAAGAGCAGTTGCTTGTTCCCATGCATACAGAGGGCGACGCGGACGGTATTCTCCAAAGTACACATATTCGCAATTGCTCAACTGCGCGGTTGCTCCTTTGTCAAATTCCACAATTTTCACTCTGCATCTGGCAAACTTCTAAAATTGACAAGAGGTAAATACAAATGTACATGAATATTAATGGCATCAGATAAAAATTGTCTACAAGCCGGTACCCGATGAAACAGTCTTCAGTTTTGATATAGAAAACAAGGTGTCTGTACACCATGGATTGATGACCGCTTCCAAGGGACACACGGATTGTGGTTTTACAATGCGTATACTATTCTGACTAGCAAAATGGTTGCCGATTTCACCTTCCATGGATTGCTTTTACCCTGCCTATCAAAAAGTGAAAACCAACCTGCAAGGAATAAGAAACTCAGGTATAGCATTCCGGTCAGTAAACCAGTAACACCCTTGCGCGTTGTACCATTAATGTAGCGGTTGCGTATCAGTGAAACCATCTGTATTTCGATACCAAATGCCAGAGCAAAATGGAGTAAAAATTCGATAACTTGGATGAACAACTTCGTATAACATCTACACAATATTCACCCAGTATCAGATTAGTCTAAACAACCTTCATGTAGAAACCTCTGGAACAACAACCAATGATCTGTCCTAAGAGCGATTATTACAAATTTGTGTTTTAATGTAGCACGGTTGGGCCACACATCATCTGCGAGCCAACTATAGTCGACGTGTGTCAAGTTTTTTTCACCGGTTAAACAGAATTCTAATTATGCCTGCAGGAATCTGAATACAGTGAGCAATTTAAGCCCCGCTATTCGTACGTAGGTGGCCTTGAGATGATTATGGTTCACCCTATGATACCCATCTTGCAATATGTCCCAAATGATTAAGCGTGAGGCGACAATGTTCAAATGTGCAGTCTTGTTTCGATTTTTGTCGTGGTCATCTGGATACATTCATCTTATAATCGGGAACAGGTGAACCCCCATTTTTGTGGACACAGCCGCTCACTTCCACTGTGTCGTGTTGGTTTCAACCAAGATTTTACGGTACCAGTTATCAAAGGTAACCTCCTTATATGTGAGTTCAGTTATAAGCTGATGGAAAATAGGTTTTTGCCAAGAATACTCAAATTCAGGATATAAGATGGCTTCAGTGTGGACATTGAAATTGTAGCTCAGCGGCTAGTTCTGAGGTACTAAACTTAATGAGTAAAATATAGGTTAAAAAATTTTGTGGCCGGAGTGTCAATAATCTCCCCCTACTAAAGTTTGTGTTTTCAGCGTCCAAAATGTTCCCAACATACTAAAGATGGAATTTCACATTTGACGGCGTTAAAAGACCAGGTATTACCTCGTGGATTTTTGTTGGCAGCAAACTTACAGAGAGAATATGTGGCGTTACCGAATTCCAAGAAATTTTGCAGTATCATTTATGCTATCGAATGTCCTGTTCAGCTCAGGTGACTAAAGAATCAAAAGAACTCACAGGGTGAGTTTCATCTCATTGGATACGATAATCGACAAAAGCGTGTTTTGCCTAATTATGGTAGCAGAACTTCTATGCACGCAGAAGGGTTAGGGCAACGAAACAGACTTAACACGCTATTATTCCGCACAATTCCTATTTGGGTGCGCTTACGCAAGTCTTCCGCAAAATTGGCAGGATCACTGAGTAAAAGTGAGCAACGTTACTGTAGCAACACAGCTAAGGAACATGCCATTCGTGATCAAGAAAATCAGAATAAAATCCATATGTAAATTACCTGAGGATCCTGTGTACCTGTACAATAGACATATCGGCCGGCCGTGAAATCAATCACATTATCCCACTTCTGGCAACTTGTGGGACTCATGGTTAGATTGAATTCCATTTGATCCGGTGTTTCAACCTGAAGAAAATGTCTTATAAAAGGGGACAGCTGTGAAATCAGGCTTACGGCTCGTATGATATCATCAACCAGGTGACTTTGATAGAGTATCTTTTCATTAGAATTCAAGTTGAACATGAGTGCTACATAGGAAACCAGCTCTTTGAATTCGTCAGTTGCTTGAATGTCATCCGAGATGGACTGAACCATTATAGGACTCTCCATGGCTGATAACTGACACTCCTGAAGGTCAATCTGGGTGAAATTCTCCCAAGGTTTGCTCCACATTTTGACTGAACATACAGTTGAATGCTAGTGAAGTGAAGAACATTAAAGCAACAGCATTCAGAAGCCAAAAATGTGAGCACGAAATGTTAGGTATTCGGCTAACTTTGGCGAGCTTCCTATCTTTAAATAGCGCGCTGGTGTTAAAGACTGCTGTAAACAAGAAGTTGTCAGCCGTATTACTTCTTCCAAAAACATTACATTAGAATAAGAAGAAAATGTGAAAACTTGCACATGCAACGCGTGAAACGGTGTGGGGAAGACGTGAAAGCGTAATAAGACAAAGCTTGCCAAATATATTTCAGGAGCTTTCGTAAATCATTGTGGACCTTTTTCCTATTTTGGTCACAAATTGCCAAGTCCTCAAGAATATTTTTGGAGGGTCTCAGAAGGTCAAATTCGGAGAACGAGATGTAATTAAAGGCCAGTTGATTAGACCGTGTTTGCGTTTAGCGCACTGCATGGTATGTGTACTTCCGGACGAAGTCGAGTTTTCATGCTTACTGTCATGGATAACTGGAGATTTTTTTCAAGAAATCTGTGTATGGAGAGTCTATGGCTGTTTATCATGCACATGCTACAATTGTATTTGAATGGAACTCACGGTGTTGTTCAGTTTTCCGCACAAATGAGGGGCCTTTTCTGAGTGCCACTGTGTATGTTTGTTCTTCAAACAGTTTGTTTGTTGTAGGTGTAGTCTGAAAGAAGTCAAAACGCCAGCCACCACCTTTTTAAACGCACTAGACTTCGTCAAAGTAAGCATACCTGGGTGACTGGATTTTCAACGCGGAGGATTCGGTGATAGTACAGGTCGTTTGCCATGTTGTTAAACTTCCGAACGGCGTTTCTTATTTTCATTCGAAACTCAGGCCTACGCTGCTGTTCAGCTGAGATTTCTTTAGGTCCACCCAATGGAATTCTCTTAGAAGAAGGCGGAGGTTTTTCAATGCACTTGCTGAGCCTTCGCTTCTCTGGTTGTCCTTTCTGTTTTATCACGATCACGTCACACTTGTACTTCTAAAAGATCAAGAAAATGTGAGGGTAATAAGGAACTCATTTTTAGATACGAAGACTGCGCACGGTTTGTAGGTTTAGGGCATATATATGCTCTAAAACCGTGGGCTTCCTCGAAAGTTTTGGAGAGCCTGAAACTACGACCTTGATAGCCTTGTGGGGACAATATGCAGTTTGCTTAATGAGGGTTTTATTTTCAGAAGTAAAAAATCGCTGCTTCACGTCACTTAACGTTTGCACAGGACAAATATACTAAAATAAAGTATGTGTCTAATAAATGTTTCAGGTTTACTGACTTCCTATGAAGAGCAAGTAGTAAATTTCACAATCCATCTTCCTCTGCAAATCTGTAAATCAGTCTCGACTTTCCAAATCAAATGTGAGCATGTAATAAGGGGGCAATAACACTCATATGCACCCTCCTTCCTAAAAACACTTTAGGGAGACCGAATCACACTGAACTAGGCTGCAGTGGAGTGGTGTTAGAGTGCATCAAAATCTGCTCAAAGATTGTAGGCTGCTGACACACCTATAAAGGGTTACGCAGACCTCCAAGCGAGTGTCTGGTCAAATACTTTAGTAAACGTCTTCAGTGATGTCCTCATGTAATCCTGCAAACATCGGCAGCGCGTAAGCTAAAACATTATGATCTTTAAGCAATTTTGGAATGCGTTCAAACATACGGCCCTATCAGTGCTAAAAACAGGGTTTCCTACTGCTCCTAATAGTGTCAGGTGGCAACAAAACACCAAGCTGGTTGTTTGTAGACTGCATGTCTCCCGCTGCAAGGTCTAGGTTGAATGCTATATTCTGCGATTCCCCTACATCCGAAGAACTGATCACAATCAAAAATACAAGCCAGCTCCTCCAGCTGATTGAGCCGATGAGCTTTGTATTTTGGAATCAACTGTGGGTCATCTAAAGGACGTCTCCTTTGAGAATCCAGGCAATAGGTCATCTCTGGTTAAATCCTTATCTAAAAGAGCTCACATCTGGCGTATGCATTTCGCTGGTGATAGTGATTGTGTCGGTGGCTCCGCTTTTTCTGAACGCTGCACTGCTCTTGTATCCTGCTCAATCTGGCCTTAAACGGAAATTGTCATTCGACCAAACAACTTAGTTGACGATGTCGAAAAGTGCTATATATGAGACGGGATCTTAGTTAACTGCATGCTTATCACACTGAAAACTCACCGTCTGCTTCTTTTCATTGCCTTTTACATGTAATTTGAAGGAGATAAGTTCATTTTCACCATCCTGTAAACAATTACATTATAGAATGGATTATCTGCTCCAAAACTTACAGTAATCTTCAAACCATCAGACAGGTAGTCGACTTCCGATTCTTCCATTTGTTTGTTGAGTACATGGTACGTTTCCATGACAGACTTGAGTACATCACCGCCTTGTAATTGTAGTAGTTCTTCAGGTGAAAGATAAGAGTAAGTCCAGTCTGTTGCCAGCGTTAAAGTCGCATGCCGCCAACAACCTGTGATATTGATTTCATGCTCATGAGCTGCTGGCTTCTGACGTGCAGAAACGGCACAGTGTAGATATTCCTATGTAGAAAAATGTTTTCTTCAGTCAAGGTTTTGACATGATTTCAGCAATAAATGGTGATTGATGCGAGGGGCTATGCAGCAAGCCGTAAGAGAACAACCAGAGACACAATTCAAAGATAGGCATATCCAGTTTGATCAATCTTCTGAAGCCTGGTCAAGTAAATGCTAATTTTTGGACATTCTTTAGCTATGCCTTGGCAGCTAAATCTAAAAGAATTTTACGTTGACCAATGACAACTTTTCCAATCACGCGAAACCCGGAACTCGGAAGAAATGGCTTTGGAAACTGCAACACAATTTCTTACACTGCAAATTCTGTGGATGCACCGTTCGGTCACAAGCAGTGGACTGGCACTTACATAGGATGTAATGCCATTCACCCTTCAAATATGGCGTTTTTATGGGTCAAAAGTATGCCCATCATACTTTGAATCGTCGAGGACGACAAGGCTGGGAACACAATTTTATATTTAGTGGAAGAAGAAGTAGAATCCAAAATCGTTTGCATCCTCTATTGGCTATTTGTGGCTTTCCAGAGTAGCATTAAGCAATAAGCAGGAAAAAACTAGCTAGTTTGCCCACCTGATGTTCCGATGAATGAAGGAAAAGTCTACTAATGAAAGAACTGGGTACTTCGGTGGACCCACATCACCAACGTTTTGAAATCGCTGTTTTCTGCCTTGTTGTCCACACGAATCGGTTTAGAGGAGTAGATGAAGGCATTCTGAGCATTCACTAACTGAAAAATTGGTTTTTGGTAGTTTCGGCCTGCGCAAAAGTAAGTTGTTGATTTCAAAACGGATGTTTTTTCTCCTAGACATACAATTGTCAAAGCAGCTTGACTCTGTTTGATTTCAATACTACAGCCAAGAGAAAAAGTTTGGAATAGCTGACATTTTCCAATTTCACATACACTGGTCCCAGTAAATATGGTCCTCAAATAAGCTCCAGAGCCCAGTCACATATAAATGCGCACCGCCAATTTATGTGAAGCCTGGTGAAGTACAAATGTTATTGTACAGCTGTGCAGTTCTGCTTAATGGCCGCTTCAGGTTACGAAATCTACATATTGGATTGCAATACTTTTTAACACATACAAAATGTGTCCCCTAACACACGGCTCGCACCTTCGTCCCACAGTCTTTTTGAGATTACTAAATGAAAATTACGCACGTGTACTTTGTTTTTTATCTATATCGATCCAACATTCTAGCAAGTATGGCATAATAAAATGAACAAATGTCATGAAATAGGAGCCTGCCGAGGTTCTTCATCCTTTTCGGCTTTTTATCATAATGCGCAAGGAATAAAACAGAGCTATCTCGTATAAAAAAACTAAAAAAAAACAACTTGCTACAAAAATAAAATGTATAGAAATTTGAACAATTTCTTCCGTTTACAGAAGAAATGATAAACCCGTGTGTTCCTGTTAGTCGTAATTAATAAATGAGACAAAACTGCATCTTTGCGCTAAGAATTAATAAGTTGAAGGGTAATATAAAGTGCAAGCAAATTCGTACCCTTTTTGATGGATCCAAACAGGTAGAATCCTTTGTGTTTTTACAGGAAACGGCCTTCATTGTTATATTCATCATATATCGGTATCCGGAGACCACCTATGGGCAAATCATTCATTATCAAGATGATCAAACTGAATACGTGAGTTACCTTAGAAGCCACATTCTGGACGTTTTCCAACCGATATTCGCGCACATCGTTACTCTGTGAATTGTACCGCCAAACTGCCTGTTCCGCAATAACCAGGCCTGTTTCGTGTGATAATGTCCCAGGTTTGATGTGTTGTTTTCCTCCAAGCAAGTACCCCATAAATCCTGCAACGCTCTTGCACTGATCAAAAGCAACCGTTTCATTTGCTCCATCGTCTGACACGGCGCTGGTTACAGTGACTTGGCACTGTTCCGTCCGTCCATCGGGTAGCTGGGGGAGTGAAATGCCACATTTATTGGTGACCAACCCACCGTCATTTTTAATTCAAACACAAGTCGACCATACCCATGTGTCCCGGGGCGATACTTTCTGTCACTTTCTGGGGTGCCGCAAAATAATGGGATTACAAGCACTGACTCTGGTGAGGCTGCCACATGGGAACCTCAAAAGTGTCTTTTGAGGTTTACTGAGGTCAGTACAATAAAGTTCTCAAAGCCTTTACTAAGCATTCAAAGGCAAGTAGATGTGTTGTTAAAATATGTTAAAATATGTTTGACTAAGTGACGCAATAGATTATCTTTTTGATCTGGCTAGCTCACATAGCCGGTCCGTAATTCCGCGATATTCTCCGTTCTAAAAGTTTCCTGAAACCCGGAATTTTATCATCGGCCCGTGTACTAATATGGCGTACAAAATAAATTTTTTACTAGTGCCGTGTTTTCATTATTTTTTCAACGTTCCAAAGGGAAGTGCTTATCTCAGGTTTGTATTTGTGTCAACATAGACTATATTATCGGTGTAAATGCTGCAGGATCGTGTTTATACGAGCTAGTCCAAACAAACTATCAAACCTGGCATCCGACCCGATGACTCCAGGTTTTACAATATTTTAAGCCCCTTTCTATTGAAACGTCCGTCAGCGGCTTAAAACTAGGACGCATCGTTTGATTCTGGTGGAAGTAGTTTGTTAGACCAAGCTCCACATTATGCTTCCCAGCTAAGGCTGTCAGATGGCCTTGTTTGTTAGAGTTAATATTCTGCGACACCCAAAATTTTGTTTTGAACTTGATCACTATATATACCTCAACTGAATTAAATGCACCCCCATTTGGAGGGCAGAATAATATTCCAGACTACGACTGAGCTGGATGCGAAATACACTGGCGCAAGTTTGTTCTACATATAGTACATGAACTTGCAGTTTATGATGCGAGTATTTAGGGATTCAACCCATTTTTACGACAGTGGGTTGATAGGGTCGTTATTCGATTTGGTAGATTTTAGGTCCAGACACACAACTACTTCCGCCTTTTGTTTTGATATAACTTGATGTTCTCAAAGTCATTGATCCAGATTTGTAGCTGCATTTCTTCTTTATTTTGATGAAGAACCACCGTGAATATGACTTTAAATTTGCAGGCTTGAAAGGATAGGAAGTGCATCAGCTTTGATTTGTCATCGCCGTAGACAGACAAAGTCTACTAAAATCTTGTCTGTTCGTTTACTTCCTTCTGTCAAAATAGCCGAACACTTTTGCGGACCCAGTTTCTGGTGTAATAATTGTGAATATACTTACACAGTTTATTAGCTTTCCGATCCTAATTTTGGCCCAGATTTTCTGGGAACACATCTCAAAAAACAAAAATTGGTTGTGCATTTGCAGTGGTACACGGACAAACGAAATGCTGTTGACCCGCTTTTAAATGTATCCACTGAAGTATAACGACTGAAAATGTAGCATTTTTGTCGGATGGTTTAGAAACACCGTTTCAAATGAGGTGAGATGGTATGGAGCTGTTAAGTTTGTTTAACTTACAAAAGTCTCATGTTCTATAGAACACGCACGTTCACGTTTTGAACAATTTGGATGGACCGTGTTATTGATCGTCATGGCAGTTGAATTAAGTTAAATTTTCTGAACTTTGTGCATTCTGGTACATCCTAAATTGTGATCGCTCTATCGCTCAAAACAACAAGAGAAGTTTTTGGAAAGCAAGCGGACCTGGTCACACCAGATAAGCTTCGGGAGGATTACATCATTATTGACTACAATACAATGTTGAGAAAGGTCAGCGCTTGTAGAGTGGGTCAGATGAACGGACTGCATTCTCAGTTGCAGATGAGAAGCGACCAATAAATTCATGTGATTTTTCGGAGCAATCCTATCAAGCTAGCGATTGTAACCTTCTTCAGCTCATAAAAACATGACACGTGATCGTTTAAGTTGCGGGACTCACCGTTTCAGTTATATCCGCACATTTTGTGTCAGACGCTGTCGCTTGAGATTTCATGCATGGAGTCTCCTCTACCCATAGCGAAAAAGTGAAGGAATGCACTGGCTCAGCCTAAAAGTGTTGAATTGGACGCGATTACGAACACACGACTTGCCTCAAGCTTCACGTTGTCCACCTTTTTGAACTTGTACAAGTGGTCGTGCTTACTTGCATTGTTGTACTTTACAATAACTCTCTCAAGCAATTCTTGGAATGCAGTGTCGTTGATCTCATCAGCTGACAGAACACGTAAATCTGACCTTGCAAAATTCTTCATCTTGATAATTCCAACTTTTCCGGAACCTGGTTCCTAAAATAAAAGTAGGGGGAATAGCATCTAAGTTTACATGCCTTCCATTTGTTGAAGACGTTGCTGTCTCTCACGCACCAGAGGGCCTTTGAGAAGTGTGTACACTTTGTTTCATATAGCTGTTATATAAATTACAGTGGAGAAACGTTATTCTTCATGGTTTGGTTCAGAGTTTAGGCCAGAAAACTAGTGAACTTCGCACCTTGTTTACTCTCTGAAAAATTCGGACAAGCATGTAGAGGAAAACGCACCTGGTTACCAACGGATGATAATAACTTTTTTCTATTTATTCCGCGCAAATGTTGGGTAAACTTGAATTTTCACGTGATCAGGCTGACGCTACTGCTAATCTGTTTCTAGTTTAATGCAACGGCATCTTTACAAATGATTCAAGGATACCTTTACATCGTCCACTTGAAGTTGTAATTACTTATGGGGAGAGATGCACAACCACAAATCCGTCACTGCCGTGTCATAACTTCATGGAGTATGCAGGCGTTACTTCAACACGACTTACACAATATCTTCTTATTAACCTTTTAGGTGCTTGTGAGGTAGGTTAGGGACCAGGTTTTGATCTCAGCCAATGAATTCCATAGGTGGATTAACTTGTCGATTCCCAGCATTCCATTGGAACGACCTATCACACACATACTGGTGTGGGGTTATTCTCTTGTCTAACTTTCCAGTAGGAAATGTTAAAATCCCTTGAAAATACCAATCGTCCATTCTAGATGGCCTCCAGAAATATCCACATTAATGGTGCTTTGTCATTCGCTGTCTGTAACACACATCCGACTATCTTGCGTAAAATATATATGCCGTTTAAAACTCTGTCAAATACAGTTAAGCTCATATGTTCCGCAAACTAACAGCAGACAATTTGCGAAACAATATAGAAAAAGGATAAGTCGATCACCTCACTATAGCATCAATGTCCTCAAGCTGAGGCACTCACGTTAGACGTTCCATTTAAATCAAAACACCTTGGTGCTACTTTACGCGCCTCGTGTAGTTTTGCACGCCACATCCCGCGAAACGATGAAGTGAGCCGTTTGCATTCCAGAAATCGGGCATTTGTTAGAGTATCCTTGTTGACGGGGAGTGTGCACCTGACTTCGTTCTAAAATTTGTGTGGATAAAGACACATAAAACTTTTCAACTGTTCTTTCAATAATAACTGAAATAGTAAGTAGTCGCAGGGAATCATACATTGGTACATCTAACAGAAATCTCAAAACGTGGTTGAAACAGCACCGGCGTAAATAAAGTCTGGGACTATCAAACGACTTGCTGTCTACCAACGCTGGAAATTAATCAAGCGTGACATCGTTCACTGGGGATATAGTCTATACAAGATAGGGTTGAGCTGCAGTCATCGCCCAAAATCTCCAACAAATCAAAGTACGAAAAGCTCATCGAAGCGTCGATCTTCCTTCGTCGCAAGCCGCATCGTTGAGCCAAGGAGGAGCTTAAAGTAAACTTGTGGAAGACGTTATTAAGGTACGTAACCGTCTTCATTCGCCTTACATATGGCCATTTTTGTGAATTCCCTTATTTTTACAAGTTTTTCGGCGTAATATTACCGGCAATTACGCTGATCTGTTTACGCGGTTTACAACGATAATGTATTCTGCAAATTTTCACAAGTTTCAATGCACCGTGAATGGTAGTACAGATATAGACCGCAGATACTCACGGAAAATGACAAATAAACACCTCATGCCGAGATACATTTAAAATGATAATTATGTCAGCCTTGTCACATTTATTGTAACTTATTGCTTCATATAACATTTACGGCCAGCATATGAAGTTTGCAAATGAAAGATTTAAACAGCCCTTAAGTAAAAAGGCCGGACTGCCAAAGTATAATCAGCTACAAACTGAACTGCTCAACAGAATACATCTCTTGTTAAATTCTTCAGTTGAACATGATGCACAAAGGGCGCCTCAAGTTTCAGTTTGGGCGATATTCGATACAGCAAAGTATGTTTATTTCACATAATACATTGCTCATTAGACTTCTGAACAATTTTCGAGATCCTAAAGTTCGTTCCTGCCTTCTTGGGATCAGCATATAAGCGCAGTTTCCGATTTTATTACCATGATGTCTGGGCCAGGAGCATGTTAGTATATTGCACAAAAGCTACCGTACCAAGACCGAATCTATTATTTAAATTAATCATATCGACGATCTTCTAACTCCACACGATTCAAAGCAACAAAACACACAGAAGAAGCAGCAGCGGCTGTTTTCTAAAATAAAAGCATCCGGAAAGTGCCCAAAATGTTGACTTCACAGTCGCCCGATGCGATCTTTCTATGAGCACTTGAAGTAGTCAGGTTCCCACATTTTAGATTCGTTAAGAAAAATCTACGTGTAGTCGAACTATACTTTTAGGACTTCCACTTCTTTATACTGTGTATCAGTGTAGAAGCTGGATTTTTCATAATGCAGCATGGAAGTAAAATGACTGCTCTGTCAGTTTCTTTCTACGTTATCTTGTTCGCTTCCACGGATCTTGTTTACTGCTTGATGCTTGGTATCGCCAACAAGCTTGGCTTTGGTAACACTGGTCCAGTTATGTGCAGTCGTTTTTGTCAGGTGAAAACTGCTGTCGTATGAGAGTGACCGCATTGCTTGTGTTGGCGAAAATATATAGTTTTGGTAAGTAGGAGATATCATGAGATTCATTGCCACTCATAGAATTCTTTCATCACATGCGTTTTTGATGTGTGGTTGAGGCCGTTTAGATATAGGTTCACTTAAGGCTGACAACGGGACTGGTCGTTATGCAGGTCAAAATCCCAAAACTCCGAAGTGACCTGATACGCCTACGTGTGAAATATGGTTTTATGTATTTTCAGACGGGTGACTAAATACCTAGGGAATTTTGTGACAGTGACTTGGAGGAATAGTTTAGTTATGGAGCTTGCTTGTAAACGTCGAACGACACTAGCCAGTCAACTAGGAACTGGTTACTGGAAAGGTCTTAAACTGGATTCAAACTTGCAGCTTGCTCACTAGGACAGTATAACCATTAGTCAGTGTAAATTCTTCATAATCTCGTCTCTAGCAGTCTTCTTTCGAACATGGAATTATTTATAATGGCATACCAGTCACGATTGCTACATATATGTCAACGTTTGTAGTGAAAAAATTCGCCACTCAATAGCCGACTACTCAGGCCTTTTACCAAGACTTTCTTTTGTCTTGTTGTCTGCTTTTACATCGTTCGAACAAAGTCATCACTCACTCAATTGACTCACTTTGGTCAAATTGTGGTAGCAATTGTTTTTCTTGAAGCTCTCTAGTTGATCTTTTACATTCGCACATGCCGTCTCCGTTAACGTTGCCTCCAGCATTTTGATTTCTTCGCCATTGCGCTGGAAAAATGAAGTGTTTACATAAGTTTACTGGGTGGACGACAAACAAACCTTCCGAATCCTTTCTGTGGCACTAGAAAGTTTGTATATATATGGTTTCCCATCATGGGTGTTGAAGTTTCTCACGGCATCCTCCAGTAAGGCTCTCTCTAGCCCCCGATCCGTTTCATTCACAAGACGCACTGTTTCACTGATGCCTCCATCGTTAGCATCGACAAACCAGATATCACGGACTGCGATCTTCGTAGAATTGATCCACGGTCTATGCCACAATTTGACGGAGCACATTGTCACTGTCTGTAAATGTATCGAGGGCGAAAACACAATATAACTGGTGGATAATCCGGAAAAAACACAAAAGAACAAGAATAAAATAGGGAAATGGCCTGCTGCTAGGCTGATAGGTTAATTATCCGCGGCAACATTTAGCTGTTATATCAGAGTAGGACTAATCGGGTTAAGTAGTTCAGTAGTATATCCAGATAAGCATATTTATACAAGGTAAACAAGCAGGCGTCTGAGTTCCCGATAGAATTCGAACAGCGCAGCTGCGACAGTGGTTTAGATCTGGGCTGAAAGTCAAATCTGGCCTCCTTCCTTATAATAGTCCCCCTCCTCAAGATGACTATGGTAGCTCTAAGCCAGCCACGCGGACTAAAACAAAAAAAATTTCATGGAGAATCCTTGAGTGAACAGGGCAGGAGAACCACATCTTAAGCCAGCCACAAACTCACATGATTTTACTCCCAGCCCAGCCCAGCAAGTGCAACGCTTGTTGACCCACGCTGATAAAATAGAACCCTTATCTGGTTTAGACTCAAAGAGAGTCTGATGGCCGGCTCTACTTCTGCCTCACTTGCCTTGACGAATTCAGGCATCGAAAGTCGGGAGGTCCCCCGGCAATAAATATACCAGCTCTGTTACACACACTTCTGAAAAGGATATGGTATGTTATGCATACTCACAGAATAGTAAATGGCCAACGAACAAGTTTAGTCAGTTTTGTTCATTATCGTAACCAGGTTGCTCAACTTAGGACTGCGAGCGTTATGAATAGATTTTCTCACCAGACGAAATAATTACGAGTTATTTTGTGGCCCATCTCCAAATGAAAATGCACCCTGACCGTTTCTGTCATCTGTCGTATTAATTCACGTTTCTATTCATCCAATTTCTGAGTGTGATTCATTTCAAGCTCTGCTCAGTTTCTGTAGTCAGAGAAAGAAATAGTTTAGATCTTGTAAATCTAGCCTTTCTAGATTAAATAAATGAACTGTCTACTTGCCATTGGCATCGACAAACTGTGAAACGATCTTCGTGCTTAATTTGGCAGAGTTTCATGACACCGCTCCTAGTCATCGACGCAAGGAACTGGTCGTTGGATGAGAGCGGCTGATGTGCCAAATTACTGAGCTATAAATGAAGCGAATTCCATCACATTTTGTGTCTACTTTGTGTCTGCTGCACTTGTAAGTTCATCCACCAATTAGGTTTTCTTTTCATCAGGATCAGTTCTCGCTGAACTATCAACGCCTGAGCTCATCGCTAACCGTGGCACGGCGAAATTATTTTCTTCAAAGCTACCGTTGATGGCCTACCGCTAATACTCACACGGTGCAAATATTCGGGCTTTAAGAGGTATAAACAGACTTATTGACGGCTTATTATTGAATTATTCCCTTTTTCGTGTTCTTATCCGTTTGCGCTGTTGTGTGAAGCTTAAGGTAGAAATGGTGTATTTATTTAGTAAACCGTTAATTGTCCAAGGTTCTCATGTTTTTCGACCGCCAACTTATAAAACCTTGCACTACCCTATCACACTGCAAATATAAATTGAATGAAATGAGTGAAAATCACAACAAAACAGAACAAATGAAGTAAATATCCGGTTCCAGAAAGGTTACCTTAAGTTTAAAATTCATTCTAGCAAATGTTCTGTGCTGCTACAAATTTATGGCAACACCAGTTAGCTTCAAGTTTGAGCAGCAAGAATGCTTCCCGTTGTAATGTATTTTAGTTGGTGGAAAACAATTTTGCTGTACATAATCAAATGTATTTGGATTTTCCCGTCGGAAGTAGCATTTGACACGCTAGACACGTATTTTTCAATTCGTCACCGGAATCGCGGTTTTCAAGACCCATACTCGTTTAGCTGTAACAACCTTTCGGCCGCTAACTACCATGCCACTCGAAGCAAGCTCGAGGGCTGGGATACTGCCAGGTTGCCCGAGCCTAGACAGAAGAAGTAGAGATGCAGCAGTCGGGTTTGAATCACGGACCATCCAGTGACTAAATTCGCTCCCTTACCACTGAATTATCTAGACACATACTGGGAATAACTTAATATCACGTAACATCCTTCTGCAATAGCGTCTGACGAGAACGGATGGGAACAGTCGTTTTAGGGGGAACGACACTGTAGATCTGACTCGAGGCTGATGAAAGGTCACGTTTCTCTCATCCACCATTAATACGGGCAATTTCCGACATTGATGCGCAACCCTCCATCACGTGATGGAATTTCCAACACCAACTGTTTCGTAACAGCTCGACCTATGGTCTTTGCATGGATGCCGAAGAAGTTCTACTCTACATTTGTATACAGCTTATTTGATCTTGTGCGGCTACTTACTACTCAGCATTCTGATTTTCACTTTTTGCTGATGAGGTGGTACTAGACGGCTATGTCCCGTAGCAACATGGAGGTGATTTGCCCACATTACCAATAATCTAATCTCATGAGGACAGCTACTATACTGAAACCAGGGATTTGCACGTGGAACTGCGTTGTGAACTCCAAAACTTGTTTCAGGGTACCCAGGCTGAAAAAGACAGATCAGTTCCGATGGCCAGCTATCTGATGGCTGTTGAGTGGTCCGCAAACGTGTTTTTAGGCATGTTCGCAGATGGTATTATTCCTATTTTACTAGTGATCCCGTAGCCTATGGTTATCAATATACAAAACGGCTATATTGGAGCCAATTGTGACAAGAATTCAGGAGAGTCCAAGGTGCCAGTTTTCCATTTAGCAGCGTGCATATGTTATTGAGCGGTTTTTCTATGCATGCCTTTTTCTATTATACGATTTTACCATGTTGTATATTAATCAAACTCGACACTACAGAAGAATGCGTATGGGCTGTGTTGTTACCCCAGTCATTGAAATTTCGGAATTACTAAGTGTCAGTATATACAACTATACAAACTACGTGGATTAGCCTCAAGAAGCACCACCTCTAGCCAAAAAGATACTTACCGCGTTCTCTTGAGCAACACAGAGAGGGGTAGTTTCGTTGGGATTGCGCTTCAGCATTTCCTCACGCACGCATCGGGTTTTGCGTTGACGAAGATGGAATTCGTAGCTGAGGCCGGCTACAACCTAAGCCACAAGGAGCTCCTCAGGCACAAATTTTTAACCACCTACTTGCTTTGTTCCGCCGAGAATAGCTTCTTGTGTGTACCATTTCTCCTGATTTCCGGCCAAATTACACTGATGATTGGCTTGATGCACGAGCTCATTAAACAGATCGGATGTAAAATCTTCACTGGTTAACGGCTGTTTGCCCCCAGCCAGCTGAGACCCCGCCGAAAGCAGGCAAATGGTGGCTAACAGGATCAGAGTTTCAGCCCAGAGCATCATGATGCGGTGTGTACGTTCTAAACACCACTATAAACACGGCTATTTATGTGTTTCCAATTTGGCCCAGTGTAACAGGATCCTGTGCTAATTCTCACACTTTACAGAGGTTCTCAATGATGTGGTCCGCCTACTTTGTTGGATTGACATAATAAACAAATATGTGTAACGACATGTGTGTAGCGACATAAACTGGTGTATTGATTTCGCTCTTAATGTCACACGAATCAAGTCATTTGCACAGCACACTGATACAAATTTTTTAATCATGATACAGTCATTCTGGAGTTGTCAGTGGGTGGAAATAAGGAGCGTCGACTAAAAATCATCATATTTCAGATAAAATATTCGCTGCACAATTAGCACAATTGTGATTGATGGATTATTATCAAAAATAGCACATATTAGATTCTCTGAATTCAGGATTCATGTTAACCAATTGGAGCATATATATATATATATATATATATATATACATAAAAGTACACATAATGATATATCCCAAGGGTGAAACTCTGCAAAGCAAGTAGAATAAAGGATAAGTAGAAAAGGCTGAGTGTTGATTGTATTGTCGTAGGAAGTAGAACCCTTGAGAGGATGTAATACACAACTCATAAGGTTGCCGGAAACTCTTCGATAGCCCACTACCGGTTTCGCCCTTCTTGGGGCTCATCAGGTGGGCGCAGTCCCCGAATTTCCGTCAACCTTATGTTCTACTTGAAACCGAATTGCACGAAATTAGCGAAATACACTCATTTGCAAACAAATTTGGTTTTGCGAGAGACTCACCTGGAACCCAGCTAAATCTCTCGTTTATGATGTACTCAAGCAACTGAATGTGCTGCACTTTTAGGAGGACCGTTTCGATTAACCAAAGCATCCAAAAATGCTACCTCTTCTTCAGAAATGGAATCCCAATCCACGGTATGTATAACTGAGAGCTAATGAATTTCAAGTGGATGACGTCACTCCTGACCAAAACTAGTACTTTGTACAACAGAGCTGATTCACGGATGGGTAATTTCCGTAACTGTGACGGGAAAAGGAATGACCCGTGTAAACTTCTGTAGGTGCATTAAAAGTAGGCCCAGGACCATAGCGTTCAGACACTTTCCAGGCACTACAATCAGACGTTCTGTATCACATATTTATTGTCAGGCATGTATCTAGTATCCGGTGACAAGTATGGTGCACATTCGTCTTGGGTTGTGCACACAAATATGCTGCGATGAAAAAAGTATGCCACCATTATGGCGCCAACCATAACTCATTATTACAGTTCAAATAACGTGAATGTCAGGTAACCAGATAGAGAGTCTGTTTTGTTCGGGTGGTTGGAAACGTTTTCTATTTGAGCGGGTAATCTATTTAGTGCGGAAGATTTCAAGTTATTTTTGTGAGATTTGTCTTATAGAGTATTCTGCGAAGTCACTGACTACTCCACCACTACCGTGGACCCATAATGGAGCGACACAAGCGGACGTCTCACGAACTGGAGAAGGATATGGACCCTTATCCCTCCGAGCTCGAATTCAAATGCTAATTTATTTCATCAAGAATACTTGATTACTGATGTCCCATCCTCTTCTCTAGGCAGGTCCATCTCTAGCTAGGCCCACCTGTGCCTCAATAAAGTGAGTTCTGTTTATGCCATCTAGTATTTTGGGCTACCTGGATACTGACCGCCGAAGGCAGACATGAAATCCGTGAGATATCATCGCAGCCTTAGGGAGCTTCCTCCGGAATCACCTTATGTGTAACAGACAAATATGATCAAACATGGTGTACATGATTTTAATTGGAACGTTTCTTCTAGAGCAACCGCCTCCAGTGAGCAACGAAATCAGTTGCACCGGGGGGATCGTTATCCACGACAGGTGACCGAAAATTATATCTTCACATCAGCCATCTTTTCGTAGCTGTTTTACTGGAGCTTTTTACTACCCTAGCCTACCAGAAAACATCACGCTTTGAAATCATACTGAGGTCAGGCGGACTTCCACAGCAATGTAAAAGTGATATATCAACTCGCCAAAAATGTTTACTTTCATTTTCGCTTCGGAGCCTTAGAAGTACGAGTTTGGTTATTCATCTGTACAAATGTTTTTGAGCTCCGCTCGCAACTATGATAAACAAAGCGAAACTTTCGGCATCTAGCCGAAACTGATAGCCACGTCTAGCCCACCACTTTAAAAGATTTTTATCAACCACGTTCACTCGACTTCCCATCCCGAAAGCTGACAGTCATCCGTTCGTCCCCTCATCTTAACCTATAACTTTACCCAACTTCACACCATCATAACCACAATTAAACAATGGGTTTATCAAGTGTAAACCAGTCTGGCACCAGAGGCCCACTTATCGACCTCTTGGACTGACAAAAAATGCACTCAGGTTTCAGTTTCGGTAGGCGGACGTTTGCTATAGCACCACGGTCTGACTAAACGCGTGTCTGCTAGAGTCAGCCAACCAGATTATCTCTCCAAACTCGTAGGGGAACCAATACGATATTCAGTAATTTTTTATGGTAACGTCGTTTGGGGATATTAGGTTATCAACAACATTGTTGCTAGATTCGATGAGAAAAGGCGCATCAAGTGGCATAGTATATAATTTGCCAAACCTTTGTTTTCACAATCGGAATCATAGGATATTTATCTGATATTTCATCCAAAAGGACCTCTCAGGTGGTGGCTGGCCACTAATGCAGATAAAAGACGCCATATATCTGACAATTTGCTAAGGCAACTGTTGATATAATGGGGTACTTGTAGGCCGATAGGGGTGGTAGGTCTGTTTATTCAAAACCTTATTCCATGTTCTGTCGTTGCAACAGAAAACATGACAGACTTGTAACACGAGCTAAAATAGGAGCTAGATCACTACACACCAACAGCAACTCTTCTCTAGCTCCATGTCATATTTAACACTAAATTAGGACTCGGTCAACAAGTCCGTTGAATTACATCTCTGTACAGCCTAATTACAAGTGAACTCCAAGCCAGTCCGGTGTTGTTTTCATGGGGCTATAATGAAAATTGAATTCCGATGTGAAGACCAGCCTGACCGAGATGAGAGATCGATAATATTATGTTGGAAATCTGTGATAAAAGGCTGAGATGCATGCACAGCCGTCTCATTTTTAGTAGGAATTATCAGCGGTGCGCATCCCCAGAAACTCCAGAGAGTCTCAAATGTGTGACCTGCTGCTAACATTTTGAACATAACCGTCCCACCAAGCTGCTAGTCAGCAGTGAGGTTACCTCAAACTTAGGCGGGAGATAAAGCCACCCATCTACATAACGTAGTCACGCGTTGAATGGTTATTTGAGTGACACGAAATTAGTGAAATACACACATCTGCACACCACTTATAATCCTTCTTGGAATCCGAAGATGAGGCGGGGCTATAGCAGAATGGATCATCTGATGACTCAAATTTCCACTTAGTGGAGAGTCCTAACTTTGGCTGACGGAGACGGGCTAAGGGCACATCAAACTATTAAAGCAATAGCTAATATAGGTGCATGTGAGACTGGAAGTAGAACATCAATAGAAAGTATTTAGTGGACCAAAGATGACAAAAAAGCTGCTTAATTCCCATAGAGTAAATCTCTGGGCTAAACCGCAGGGAACAACCACATTAAAGTCATCCGTCGTGGGAAACTTGGCAACCAACCTTTACGTAACCATATATGACCTAGATAGTGGTGTGATATTTCGTTCTTAATATCAACGCCATTGTGAACCTTCTTGGTTGGTACTGTCTCTTGAGGAAACTGCTAAAGTACGCCATCAGATGCCGAAATTGGGATATGTCAAATTTGCCAAAAATTGTAGTCACCTAATTCCACATTGGTCATGTGACTTCGGGTTTCATAAAACTGACACCAAAATGTATCCAGTTTGTGGTAGTCTGCAACACCCACCAATATCCGTTCAAACTCTAGAGTATCTAACGTAAGCGGAAGTTGGCAATCTTGATTTCTGTCTTTTCCAGCTGAAATAAATTTCTTACTTAGATGTTAAAGCTCTGATTTTCGTGACAGGGTTGTTATTTCCTGGGGATGGCAATATCCGCAAGGATCCATTAGCAAAGCCATTATCTGCCACAGAGCTC
Organism: Opisthorchis felineus; assembly: GCA_004794785.1. NCBI lineage: Eukaryota > Metazoa > Platyhelminthes > Trematoda > Opisthorchiida > Opisthorchiidae > Opisthorchis > Opisthorchis felineus. The sequence goes on from SJOL01000240.1 coordinate 1,099,253, forward strand.
TTCGTCTGTCAACTAACAACGAAATACATACGGTCAGTTATTTTAATAAAGGGCTCACAGACGCAGCATTCCTCCTCAAACAACACAAAGAACCAGCACCAATCGATTAAGTTACAAGGAACAATACCCAGAAGCAGTAACCTCTCACAAGTTCAGCCGCAGTTGTCCGCAAATCAGTGATATGGATAATCGCAGTTTGTCCAGTTGTGCCTTCTCCTCAATCACGTTCGCCAAAATGAACCCGAAGAGACCACAAAATATCTCGTGCAGATAGCTGCGTTTTGGACCGTTATGTAAACCGCCAGCACAGTGTGGCGTTTAGCACGAAGAGTGGAATAATAAAGAAAAACTTGAATTCGAAATTTACTAAGTGACATCTAAGATAGGCTTCGGGCATTACGAATAACTCTTGTTCAAAATGCACAAGATGTGCACGCCCAAATTGTACATCTGAACAACCAAGAGTATCTAATATCGTCTCCGATCACAAATTTCATCACTTGGTGGGTTCGAGTGTAACATTTTTTCGTGGCCTTGGTGTTTCGTCTTCATCACATGGGGATAAGCTTGTTAGGGACGCTTGAGTTTTGGAGTGTATATGCAGCATAGTGGCAGTTAGTTCTGTTCAGTATACTCCCACAGCAGCGTCTAGGGATGTGATGCGCAAATTCAGACGGAAATTACCAGGCAGTTGTGGGGTAACTCTTACCAAAGAGTTTGGAATTAACGCCAAAGCAAAAGTAGTATTTTCTGTGAATCAGGAAGTAAATCTGCGTGCCGTCTTAAACGCCTCTTCCCTTACGTTGCAAGTGTAGAAACAGGTGCTTCACCAGATCGAGTGAAGAAAATGCAGTTACATAAAAACGGAACTTTTTACTTTGGGCTGCTCAAAGCTTAGCGTTTAAAAAGGCTATTCGGTTCGATGTGCGGTAATTTTCAGACGTGTCGGCGCACTCTCCTAATAACAGAGGACTGTTTATCTAGAATGAGACAAAGATATACCCAAAACCTGATTTCTTCGGGCACATATATTCACGGGTGTGCAAAGGACCGTTATAAGGACTTTCACACCATCAGTATACAACAACTCTATTTGTACACCAGCTCTCATCTCGGATTAAAATGCTCAATGTTTCGACGAAATATGGATGCCATGTTAATAGGATTTTCACTCGATACCTACAGCACAGATTCTATCCTCATTATTAGTTCCTTCCCAGGAGGTTGTGAATGACATTTATACCAAATTTGCACGCGTTATTTTAATAAAAAATATCTGGTTGTGGGTGGTTTCCCCTGATTTGTAAGGCAGACCATCGTAGATGCAAATTTCAAGAGTGTGCACGGTTACCTCTCATGCTGAAATAACAGTAGACCCACGGACACAATCAAAATTTTCCTAGCACCACATGCCGTCCAAATAAACAACGCAAATTGGTTGTTTCAGATAATTCACCATGTATGCCTGCTCTGCGGAGACACCAAGTGGATCCAGTCTCCAGCTAGCTAGTTTTACTTTGATGGGAATAATCACATTTTGTCTTCTGGCACTCTGCTGAAACATTGAGACCCCTGACAGCCAACTGTTGTTTCTGCCTGTCTCTGACTATGGCATTGTAGTGGTTATTTCCCATTATCTTCACGATTAATACCACAATTGTTTCTGTTATCTGTGGCTTATTTCAGAGTATTCTCAGAATGTGGGATGCTACATGAACACCTAAATGAATCCCCTGGAATTAGATTGTGAAGGCAGAAGGGACAATGCGATGCCTCCTTTTCTAAGCACGAACAAATCCACGTTGATCGCAAAAGATAGCACTATTTTATTCGCAGAGTGCAAACCATATGGGATGAATTGTTCTACACAGAACAGACAGAGGGTGGAAAATCAGTTTAGCTGGGTAGTTTAAACCGGGATTTCTATCAAGTTGATCCTATGCGTTTGCTGAAATTTCGTGGAAGTAAGCCCAGTCGCCGAGATAGTGTGTTGTTCAGAGTTAACATTGCCAGAAAACAGAGGAGTACAACAGTTCACTTCAAATGTTTGTAAATTGTTAAACATATCAGACCACGTCCACCGGGTACAGTTAGCAGGACTGAAGCTTCGTGTGAACTACCATTGGATGTCCTTTCGGACAAATTTGTGTTGCCAGTAACATTGACAAAATGCTGTATGGAAGAGAAGTTATTAATCTAGTAACATCCAGCTTATCGTAAGCCAACTGAAGAAGTTTCGGTATTACCAATTTCTCTCAAAAGGTAAGGATCGTAGGCGGACCGGAACTCGTTTATGCCCATACGCGCACCCATGCACCCACCCACGTATTCAGTCAACATCCCAGACGAACCAATCATATTATAATCTACTTGATTATGTTTTTGTTACCAAAGCGGCCGATCGAATATTCTTCGTTCAAATAAGTGTACGTAGACGCCTTCGGCTTATGTCCTCCGTTCGTGAAGCGTCAAAATGCAAATAAACACTGCATGTTTAATGGCAGTGTTTGTGGCCTACAGATATGCGTCGGTTGTTTACTTTATACTTTGAGATTGAATCCTGATTTAGTAGTTTCCGAAGTCATTGCACACTTATAGTGTCCCAGTATTCTAGCTTTATGTTATGTTATCCATGGTATCAGGAACATTTCGCTTCTAGTTGAATAGCAATATTATCTGACCCATATTTGTTCGAAGCCGATCGCCTTTGCTTCTACATCCCTGTCCACAGGTTTATGGGAAGGATAAAATGCTTTTAGATTCAAAGGGCTCCAGTGGGGAATAAGAAGTATCTTTGTAAAGAACAGCTCTTACCGTAAAATTTGTGACATTTTTGGCAAACCACTTTTGGCAAAATTACTTCGAACTACGATCGATATTCTGAGCGGTTTCTGAAAAAAACTATTTAGTTTGCCAAAATTGGCACTGATGGCTTCTAAGATGAGGCGGATTTTATTGTTCTATAAACTCAAACTGAGATGCACCCGATCAGTAGGCTTCAGTAAATAAAGGAATGTGCTGATTATCATTAGGCCTGGCCTACGATGTCTGTCATGCTCATTTAAAATACTTCATCTTGTTTTCACTCCGTTCATAATATTCAAGTTGATATCTGCAAGTTGGCCGCTGTATGAAGCACGGTAGCAGCAAGTTGAGACTTTGAAGCAGAACTCCGTGCAGCTGAACCCTACTGAACCAAAACTCGTAGTTAATAAATTAACACTCACATCACGCGTCGGGATTTAGTTAGTCCTCATTAACTTCTATCAATATTACACGCAAGGTAAACCCGTCATAATTAGCGTTAAACTAATAAAGATGGTGGGATAGAAATGTAGCACTTGTGTGATTCCAGTTAAACCAATAGGATCATTCTGCTTAGTGGAACATTTTGCTTTTAAGGCCAGGGAGGAGCACACAAGAGAAAATTGGACGGAAATTACAAGAATGTTTTAGAGGCTGGAGAATACAGTTGATGGAGTTGCAAATTTAGTACATGATATTGATTCCCATGTGATTACTTATGCTGAGGTATGGCTTGCGCTTGACAACAGGCAGAGAGGGGTTTTACTTTCCGCCCGTGACACTTTGTAAAATGAGCAATTGATATGTAAAATTTAGATTTTAGAAGCTATCCATGTTACACTTGTCACTCGTGATGTGCGTGGTGAACAACAATGACACCAAATAAGTCCTTTCTCGTATATTCAAAAATTAATCAGAACATGAAACGATCCGGCTAGACTGAAGATCCCAGACACTCACGGGAAACCATGCTAAATAAACTGTCCTCACATTCCATTAAGTTCGTATTGTCTTAGCACAGAGGAACTCAGAGCAACTCTGGTTGATTGATGGATTCTCTAGGTGTCATCGAATGAGCAATCACTTTTACACCAGTTAGCCGATTGAGGAAAGAAGCGGATAGGTTTACCACAGTGAACCATTTAAACGGTTAGATAAATGTAGGTGAGGAACGATGGACGAACGACTGCAAGGCCGAATTATAGTTCTCGGTTGCCTATATCGATGAAGTTTTCATTGAGACCCCCTATCTTTAGCATTTATCTCAACAGTCTGAACTATATGGTACTGGATTGGAGGGTTTTTTGGGAGGGAATCTACTCGGGCGCAATATCTCGATAGTCTGACCCACATGGTTGTGACGGTCTTGCCTAAACTGCTCAAAGAGTGAAGTTTAATTGTCTTGCTCTTAGTGCTACTGCATAAATCAAGCTCGTTTACGGCCGCATTGAAACCTCATTTATTTACTTTTAACCTGGTAGAATTGGGTGGTTTTCCGACAGTTACAATCAACTGTAGGGAAACAGTAATGTGCGGATTTTGAGGTCAGAATTTTCCAACCCGTCTTCATTAGGCTGGAAGCTGCACTTACGGCCCCATAAATATAGAATTGCTAGTCTTCCGGATAAAACGGTTTACTCTGTGACGCATTTCAAACAGTTGTAAAACTCACTGAACCACTGAAGTAGCGTCGAGATAACCAGGGCTATACTGTTGCAGGTTATTCACCATCTACTGATTGAATTGTGGTGTTCCGTTTATTTTTGTCTTATTAGCTCGACATACATCCAGTTGAGCACAGGCAGCCGTTCGATAAACCAGACAAGAATAGAGGGTGGATGATATGCCTATGGAACTGCTTAGAATTGTAAAGATGTGCGCACCTTCAAATCAAATAATCCTGCGAGTTTACTGTTTAAGATTACAACGCTGACCAAAAAGTCCTCAATTTCATATCTGAGCAATGTGAACTATTCGGTTTGAAGAGAAATTCAGCTAGCTGACGAATTACGGATAAACTTTAAACTGAAAAGCTTTCTTGCTATAGTAAGTTTTGGTTCGGTTTCGCTTATGTGGTGGAAAAGCAAGCTATGGATGGGAGCAAAACTGGACCTGGAAAACCTTGAATGTGCTGCCATTCGCAGGAATGGATACAAGCTAGTCCTTGAAAACTGTAACAGCTCAAGCAACTGAGGGAGGTGTACTCAGTCAACTTCGCACGGAAGATGTCATCTCGACTGGGGATGAAACGTAGACAAGCTAATTGCCAAAATCGACGAACAGTTCATTGGCCACATAACCAATCGCTTTGGTATTCTACTGTCGACGCGGAGCACATACCAGAGTGCCATGATGCTGACATTAGTTGAGTTTAAAGCGCAACGATCAAGCGCGCAGATCTAGCGAACAGTCTGTCGTTCGCTCAAGCGCACTAACAGTCATCTTGAAAGTAAGTCCAGCGGTCAAAGGAATTTGTTTCTGGTGCAGTGATTTTGACCTGTCACGTGAAAACTAATAGCTCTTAACCAGCGATTTTTCAAAGGACAAACTGCAATCAAATTTGAAAAAAATTGAGACCGGGTTTCATACCACGTATTTCACGCAGTCTTGCACAATTTTAATCATGATTGTTACACTTACTCACTTGTTATGTGAAATAGATAGACAAAAACTGTCCAACTGTTTGCCAACAAACAACCACTTTACAATCAAATCGTATCCGTTAAATCCAACCCAAGATTTGACTTATATGAAACTGTTAGCATAGGATACAACTAAAATATATAATCTGGATGGTCAGCTTAGGAAGCGACTTTAAGGTTATATTTCCATCGACTTAGATACATGAAAAAGTTTGTAAGCATAGAGACTGAGACAAATGTATTCGACTGGTCAAAGTCAGGGCATATATTGAACGCGCATTAAGGACTTTACTCTTAATGACCGTGATGATTTGAGGAAACAGGGTTAGGTTGTGGATATTCACATTCGGATCAGAGCCCGCCACATCATCAGTCCAGCAGAATTATCAGCCTCGTTTTGAGCAGAATGCCTTTTACACGGTTACTATAATCAGTTGACTTGTTTTAGCTTGATACTTTGTGTTCCACGGCGAATCCAAATTTTGTGACATTCATATGAATCTTTATGCAGTTTGCTGGAGGCCTTCAAATCACCGTAGTAGAAATACCTGGCGGAAACTCGTGTGACGATATAATTTAATAGCCAACTTAATAACTGAATCTGACAGAATGTTGCACTGCAGCGTTCAGCGGCCGAGGCTCTACTTGCAACAGGGTGGAATAGCCCCAGTATATGGTTGCTTATTGCCTTGATCACTGTGGAATCAAGGGTGAAGTATATTGTAATTACTAGACCAATGTCCAGTGGGTACAATTATTGGTGACCTTCGGTTTTATGTTGTTCATGGCATACTTGCCGACTGTTGTGTCTGTTGTTGTGTGCAAATTTAATCAAATAGAATGGAGGTGGTGTAATGGTTACGGGTAGACGTCCAAAGCAGGATTATCCCAGTTGCACGAGGTTTGGTTCTTGTGCAACCAAAAAAAGAGGTGGTCGGCTCAAAGAATGAAAGTGATCAGTCATTTGGTGTGCGAACTTGTCTAGGAAGCTTACAACATTGTCATTTCATCAGTGGCATGAAATTACCAAAAAGTCATTACATATCAGTTAAAACATCTGGATCTTTGGAAACGGATATCACATAAATATATTACAATACTTAAATAGCTGGATAGTCTGCACTGAATTACATACAATGATACCTTTTTATAAAAATGAGCATGTATTAAGGCTAGTGTGTATAAAAATTCTGAGTTGTCTTTAATTCCAGGCAGACTTCAGATGCACGAAGTGGGCTTTTCTGGAGTAAGATAAACGTTCTGTACTCTTCATACAGTACCAGCGAGCTTTTCCTACTATTCAGTGTATTCACCGAAGCTATGGATATATCCGTACATTATTCATATATTTATTCGATATACCAAAGATCACTTAGCGTTATGGGAACGCTGGTTGTGCGAATGTATTTCGTAATTCAATAATGCAGTACACCACATACAATCATTTATGTAAAGTCTCCATCTGCCATGAGGAAGCATGCTTTGGCTTCAGTGAACGTCTCTTAGGTCAACTGTGTCAATTATCACAGTGTTGCGCAATAGTGCTTGAGAAACTTGGAAAATATAAAAACCCTTATAGCATTTCAGCAACCATCTGAAAATGACCAACAAACAATTTCCGGATAACATGGTTAAGGTGACAGAACTCCGATTGCTACAAATAACCTCAACAGTATAAAACTAATTCAGGGCTAGGTAGAGTCCACGCTGGGTAGGTCTCATTACTTTATGCTGTCGGTCTGAGTATACTACAATAATGTGATCTGATCCATCAAACCATTTGGCTGGTTGCTCATTGTCGTCCTTGATGAGACGTCCGTTCGGTATTCTCGGCAGGCGAGAACGAAAGCTTTTAATGATGCTCGAGTATAATTGGATTTTCGTCTCTCGATGTTATATTCTGAATAAGCTGGACAAGTATAACTGGAAACAAGCCTTGAAATGCATCAGAATATAAGCCATGGCACACGTAGTCGCATTTTCATGCAAATGGAAAGTGCATCACTACCTAAAGAATTTCATTGTTATAAATTTATAGAAAATGTGAGTGATTAAGGTGTGTTGGTCTACTGTTCCAAACGCTTAAACGTGACAAGGCCTCGGAAGCATGCTTAGATGAGGAGTCTTTTTGAATTCAAACCGTGATCAAAAGTCGACTCTCAACAGCGTCTTCGCATTTTGGAGCATTTAATCAAACTGATGAGGTTCAAGTTAGTAGTATATTTATAAGTAACATGTTCAGCCATTTGTTTAGAATCTTTCGGCATGCTAAAATCGCTTCCATGTACAATTTTTCACGTTTTTTTAATAAATCCAGGCACTAGATGAGTATCACGGTTTGGCAGGCTACGTGTTTTTGTGTCAAGAGGACAACTTCGTAGTAGTCCAAAATCCCGTTTTCCAAATGCTCCAGTGTCAGACGTGTTCGGGAGTAATACATAATAGCTCACATACCATTCTTCTGAGTTTCCAAAACTTCCGTTAAACATTCACCGTCAACAGCACACTGATTGAAACAAGAATTCACAACTCTGTGTGCTAAATCCAAACCACATTAATGTACTGTTTGAACTAGCCACTTTTTCACATTCGTATATAGTGATAATTATTTCGCCAAAAATATGTCCCAGAATTGAGGATGGACGTTCCAATGTTAATTTTACTCTTCGCCCCAGGACGTTTGGAGAAAAACTTTTACTACCTTTTCAGTAAACCTGAGATTTTCGAATACTTCCCAACCATGCTGAACAAGTCTACCGGGGACAATTTCGGGAACAAAAGGGTCATGATGGCGTTCTGCGCTTTTCGCTTTTGTCATACGGTTGTCTCAATTATTTGGAATAACGCAGTGATATATTTTACAGTTATGAAATTTGGCAGTGCTCTTAGCAAATTTCAACTACAGGTTACAATTTACGAGCAGCTAATTTCTGGTAACAAGTGAAAGTTTTTACTTGAGGTTGCCAGTCGTGATGACCTAAAATATTAAGTACTCTTAGTAAGATATATATTGCCCATTTTGGGGGTCTCAGTAACTGTACAACCGCTTTCCCATCACATTGTATAAGCTGATGTAAGAGCTTGCTTGATGCAACAGCATCGGAAAAATTGAAGAACAGATTTAGCTTCTATAAGCATGCTGGAATTTTTTGTCAATATCATTATACATAACAATCATCTGGAATAGTCAGCACATGTCATCATTTTGCCTGGTTCCTCAGTCAACGCAGTGATTCATGTAGTCCTGCATTGTTCGCAGCTGGAAACAGTCATAAAATCTGCTTTGATCGTATGGTCATTAACTTATCCTTCTCGAGAGTCCTAAAATTTTGTCTAATGGTAATTTTTTTGCCACCCCAAATAAGCTAGTAGTTAAAACAGCTGGTAGCTAAAAGTAACTCTCGTTTTGACTGGCAGGAGACGGAGCACCCTGGTGCATAATCACAGCTTGATTTGCAGAGCTAATGTGGCTTCAAAGACATACAGAGTTTCAGTGAAAATTAACATTTGTCGATTGGGCGTGATTAATATCATGCTTTGACCAGCTAACAAACTATATACTTCCCGCTTGTGACAGGCATTACCCACCTGAAGGCATGAGGTCTGGCCGTTCACAGTTCTAACTAGGGGTGTTCCTACCGCATATCCAAAGAATACGTCTCAATAACTAATAATTTTTCGATTTATGAATCGTTTCAAAGTAATGAAAACTGTCAGCCACGAACATACAAGGGTCTGCATGAATGTACCAAGTCTAATTATTGCTTTGCTTGAAAAAAGCATAAATCTCTACAATGTAGACGTAAAACTACTTGATAAGTTCTGGTGGACATTCATAGATTTGAAGGTAAAACTAGATGCTAAACCTTAATATTTCATCTAGGGGCAATAATATACTTTCCTACCAGTATATGAGATACAATGGCTTTTGCACGGGCTAGCGGTACCAGAGTACAAGCAGAAGTGCGCATGAGGGAAGGACTCTTTCTATCCGTTAATTCTGACTTTTTGAATGAATTTCAAAATGAAGTGATTTTATGTTGATCGTGGGTATGTGAAACATACTGTCAAATACTCTCTGAGCATGTGTTGCTGAAAAACGTCCACCTGAACGAAAGTACCTCGTATTTTTATGTGCATGCGACTTAATAGTTCTGGTCTTTTCATCACGTAGTTTTTACTCAGCTGTGGGGGCAAAAGCAAGTAGAAATGTCATTTACCCGGAACACGACTTCAGGTTTGTGTAAAAGTTTCTACTAAAGGATATCGCAAAAAAGAGTTTCAAATAACATACCTAAGACGTCAAGCGATGCACAATGAGTCCTCTTTACACTCACACTGGATTTGTGAGCATAAGGTTTATTGTCTACTTTATTCTAAATACTCTCTTCACTAAAAATGTACATAACCTGATTCGGAGGATGTTAGTCGTTATACCTGTGTTCCAAACCGTATCGCTTGCCGAGAGTTGTGGCAAAAAAAAGTTTTCTAGTCTATTTGACTCTCATTCTCGCTTGTGGTGAGTTGACTTCCTAGGTGAGTCATTTCTTAAACCACTTACCCTGAAAGAACACTTTAAAAATTGTCTTTATTTTCATCTGATTTGCACTGTCACAAAACAGCAATAATTGAATAGAGTGATGCAAAATCAACAGGTTCAGTATTCAGTCATCATCACGGAATTTTCACGGCCACTGGTACAAAAAAAGGGTTGTTGCTCATTGAGCTACCGGTTGGCGGTTTGTTTAGGCGTTGCTGCTGGATCACGGTGTCCTGGAACACAAAAGGTGAACAATTTAGACCTTTTGATTGGTTGGACTAGGCAAAACATTCCAACCGGTGTTTGGTATTGTGTCATGCTCTGCCGTAAGAGATATTCAGAATTACCGACCTGAGGCTCACTTACCTTCACTACACCCCCTGGAACAAAACTTTAAAAATTTATGAACTCAACTCGATCATAGCAATTGAATTTGAAACACGGGCTAGTTGCGCAGGTTAGTTTTCACCATAACCTCTCAGCAAAAATAACCAAGCACTTCTTAGTTCACCCAAAAAATATTCGGTATACTCAGAACAAAATGCATTAAGTATATTTTCAACATGCGCATGTTGTGTGTCAAACAGTCTTGACATAAGAATACCCATAAATAGGGTGAAAGGGCTGTGGCTGCCCACACCATTGTGATCCTTTCTTGAGTTTTGGCACACAGGAGTAGTCCGTTAGTTTCTATCTTAGGTTCATATATGCGAAATTTGGTGAATTTGTAAATTTATATACTATGTATGTATTAAATGTGTATTATCTGCGGACCACGCAGGATAAACAATCAATCGTCCTTTTGCCCGAAGATTACGACATAAAAGTGAACCTATTATTTTGTTAAAGCAGGACAACTATTAGCTTATATATATATATATATATATATATATATATATATCTGCCTGAGTTCTCAGGATATGCATTTAAAAACCAAAGGAACTGAACAACAATGCAAATCCCTTGAATCATTGATTTATCCATTCCTGGGTGCTCTCAAATGTGAGCTCAAACGCATTTTGTGTTTGAACGGCAAATCCCGGTGGAATCAGAGGGCTGCAAAAATCAACCTGGCTTGCTTTACTAGAGACTGACGAAACGTGTTTTGTGTAATGCATGACTGTCCCTGAATCACAGGCCCTTGATGATATGATCAATGATTCTATCGAAGAAAACCTTTTGTAACCCGACAGACTCAAACATAAGACAAGTTTCACAGGCTAGTTAAGTATTTTTATTCCCCACTAAGGCGTAGCTTTTGAGTTGATGGCTGATAGGAACAAATTTAGGAAATAAGTCTCCAGTTATAGAGGCAGTATTCCTTCTTAAACAGTTTGGTCACAAATGAATGCACTGTACCGGTCGAATGTTGGTCTCGGTACAACTGGGCGTGTTGATACCAGTTTCTAACAGTGGATGCATGAGTATAGTAAATCTTGAATCGCAAACAGCTCTGAGAGGACGGATAATCCCGCAGACAAATATTGGCCTTAACGTACTCGTCTTGGTCGCAGCTGTGCGTTTCATCGTGTTACCACGTCCTGATTTTTTCACTACCTGCAAAGAAGGATCAGGGCACTGAATGAAACGGAAATCAAATAAAGAAATATTAGGAGAACCAGCTCCGAACGCCACTGGACTACACAACTGCCAGTGGAATAACCGTTTTCTCTGGGGCAGGATTAATTGGTTGTTCACCAATTGTCCTTGACAGATGAGTTCCATTTTTAGTATCTTTTTTGGCCCACCTAGAACTTTTCACGTGAGCTTTGTAGGCACCCCGTTTTCGGCTGCACACAACACACCTGTACGCGTCAGTTTTCAATAGATCAGCTGATTCGCACGTTCATTAGCTTTCTGGTTTGACTAAGAGCATTGAGCTGCCAAGCGGCTATCCAGACTCGGCTGCATGGTATTAAGAAGGCAATTGGAGAACAATGAATTGAAACTGTTGATTTGAGGGTGCCAAATGAAAAGTTCTGCGAATCGGATAGAGGTATTTACTCCAACGTTCCTTCATCTAGGAGAATCCCTCTGCAAGATAATCCCTAAACCAACAACACGATTCACGTAATCAACTAGGACTGAACTTACTGGGTGTAGTACAGCATAAGGGCATGTTTGCGAATATATGCATCTCGCAGATGAGTTTTTGCTTGCGGAACCTTTCGCATGGCTAATTCTTCTACACGCTAACATTTATATGCGAACATTTATTTGCCGTTAGGTTAAGCTAAGAACATTGTGCGTATTCCGCACATGTAAACGTAGCATGGCAGCCACGTCCAAATAGTCGAACTTTGGATGAAAATAGAGGCTTCCGACCCAACGTTTGATAAGATTCGATATGTGAAAGGGATTCGGGCTCCCAAAGGAAATTCCTTGTAAGATAGACCACTACACTAGGAGTCCAGAAAAAATTCATGCTGATGCTCTTTGAGACATTGTAACCAACTGGTTAACACGAAAGGTTGGAAATACTATAAACCTACCACCCGCAAAAAAGTGACCAACTTTACAAACTTGCGCTGCGAATCAACTCCGGAAGGCGTCCACCATTGCAGCGAGTGGGCAGGTCATCTGTCCTCCCTATCAAAATCACACCCGGACACCTAATGATATCTCACCTAATTTTCTTTCAATAGCCTGGAAAATGCGACAGAAATCATCTGGCGACCAGAACTTCAATTATGCCTCCACCTATTTGTAATGCACAAAATGAATTTGCTAATAGTAGCGAGTATTCTGGTAGATAAAAACCAGATGCAAGCACGGCAACCTATTAAGCTCAACGAGTCTGGACCCCTGTTCAATAGAGACATCTATTTAATTCGTGTTAACTATGAGATACTGAAATGGACAGGCAAGAATTAAGGTGAAGTGAAGTTGAGCACTGAATATAAACGTGCATCCTTTTTGGAGTTGTGAGCAGGGAAGCTTTAAGAGAGGAAGTCATTTTGCAATGCCTCACTGGTAAACATTATGTAAAGCTATGTGTAGTTGAACGCCCATTTTGCAATTCATAAAGACCTTAGGTGAGACGTCAGCATAATCTTTACTTTGTTTCGCTCTCCAACAGAACTTGCTACCCATCGTCAAAATCATATGGATTTTTAAATAAATAGGTGGATCGATGCCCTCTGCAAACCACTCCTCATTGGCACAAGAAAAGTGTCAATAATTTAGGACTAGGCCTGGGAAATAAGCCCATTTTTACAAAGTCGGAAACGACCTGTTGGTGATTTCGAGTAACTTTACATGTGATATCATGTACAGAATTCTTTCCAGTATACGCCAGTCAGCGCCACCCTAATGTTTCGGTCACCTGATGCTGAAGACAGACAACGAAATTCTTACGTGGCGACACTATTTAGTAACCCTCTTAGATCAAACAAAAAAAACTATCAAAAGGCATGAAACATACCTAAGATATATTTGTGGCACATACCACTGAGTCCAGACCTAAACCTCCCATGTGCACATTCTGTTTTAAAACAACTTTTCCGTCTGCAACAATCCGTGCAATAATGCGGCAGTGTAGTGACGCTATGTGCTGAATTTCCGAGAGAAAATAGGACTGCAACTGACTGCTATGGCTTTTTCGGCATTCTATCTCAAAATCCTCGGGTATAGGCAAATTTTAAATGCGTGTGCGCATGGCACATTTACTGTTCGCAATTCCTGATCTGAAGCTTTCAATACCTCTTTCCGGGTCATATATATCTAAACTTTTGTAAGTTAGCGGTGTTAGTGTACTTACTGGTTTGGTTAGGGGATGATTAATCACTCAGGTAGTGGTTTTTTATTCATGCGAGCTTACATGCAATTAACGAGTCTGCCGTGATAGGTCCCACCTTTACTCAGATAACAGTGGTAAAACGGTGCTTCACAATTTGCTCCACTAATACTGATAACAGCTCGCTTACCTGACGTCTGGACTTCTGTTGGATGCATGCACCTTTACAAGAATTTGGCTTCTCTCTCAGATCTCCTTCCAAGGTCTTCTTGTTGTCTGCCTCTGTCTACAGAATAATCGTCATAATACAGCAATCTTTCGACGAATTTACCTCACGTTGTACATTTTTTTGAGCAAAAGCTTTGACCTTCACTGGTTTTTTGTCGTTCAAAGCTAAAACCTTAGAGATCATTTCTTTCAGTTCCGTATTGCTGGATGCCGAATCAGCTGTCGTCTTCCCATTAAGCGTCGCCGGTTTCGAGATCTTTTTACACAGCGAAATTTCAAGTCTCTCCTCCGGTTTCCAGTCCTTCCACCAATAGCTCCCTTTGCAGACGTAGAAATGCTATGGAAGAGTTAACAAAAATAAAGCCATTGTAGAGGATTCACGTTCTACCTCAGTCTAATGGAACAATACGTTCCTTGCACTTATCTCTTGAAAATTTAGCTTTCCTTTGCAGAATATGCATTTACCAGCGATATTTTGATGGACAGCATTTTGAGCAAATTGTCCTTCACTCTTTGAGCTGTAAGCAACTATTTATTATCCGGTTGAAAACCTAAGCTCTATGTTTCTACCATACTAAAATTGTCGAACGTCAATAGACTCTGATATATTAGTTTGGTGGTGATATTTCTTGTCCTTGCATTAAACTATGCCTAACACGAAAATGAAAAAACGCCCCGTTCCCTAAATCAGTAAGCGGTAAGTTCCAAGTCGTCAGTACTTTTCGTGGTTTGCACTGTAATTTTGTGGACAGTGAGCTTGCAACGGCTTTTTGATATTCAGTCCAAAGGTCTTCAACATAAGGCGGTGTATGAGAAAAACCAAAATCAGACACTAAGTATGGTAAGTGAAAAGTTCATTCCATAAGGTGTCCACCCACAATAAAGAGTCGCTCTCTTGAGACGTCGGCAGGGATATTTTTTGTTAGTTTCTATTTATTATGCGATTTATGAAGTTTGGGTGCATAGGCTTAATGGATGAAGGCATCCTCACTGATTCAGTAGGAATAACAAGTGTTCGGAGGCTTGGGTCCCTCAAAAAATGCCTTATTTTTTATGCTACGTTTACGTCACATTGAATATCTCCATATTCCTCTTCTACTTAATGATAGTGTTTCCGAATACGTACACTACTTACTAACCTGATGAGACAGGTAATTTGCACAAAAAGTACGCGACTTCGTTACAAAATGCTGAATGCAACGGTTAGATGAGACTGTTGGCACCTTGCTATTTCTCCAACAAGACTCATATGTGATTGCTTCAAACAGGATCGCGAAGAATGCTTTAAATTTTTAGACTTTCATGCACTCAGAAGAAATGTTCGCACAATCCGAGTTGTGAAGAGTCGCCACATCTTTCATTGTTCTGTCTTTGTATTCTTAGAAGGCTTGTTGTAAACTGCCGATATAAACATTGGTCTGGGAACCGGAACTCTTCCTTTATGTACAGCAACCCCAGGTCATAATCGATAGCGGGTTTATTCGGACCACTATGAGGCTAAGCATATATACTTATTAAAGTGCCAGCAAATATCATATTATACTTTGATAGAGAATTACATAACGTGGTGAGCTGGTCACATTTGCAACAACTCTGCTACATTCTCTCAGCAAATGATTTTTGTGCTCTTAAGTACGCACGCATCGCCAGATAGTTGGTGAATGAAATTTTCTATTGGCAGCTCATCACTGAAATTTGATAAAGGCATATCTCATCAAACGAGAAACGCAGTCCCAAGTATTGCAGCAAATGTCCTTGCCAAATGTACGACACTCGATCAACAGTTGAAATTTCAGAACCTTCCACTTTATTACGAATGGTCAGGCCGGTGTTTCCGTATTAACACGGTTTTTGATATTGGCGGTGTATTATGTTGATTTAACGTGTTCAGTTTATCCAAATCATTCACTAAAACAACCGTAATGTGGTATGCTAGTATGAACTAGATTTTCGGCCCTACCACCCCAGTGACAAAGGTACTGGAGTTATTGTAGAACTGAACTCCCTCCTATTGTCCTTGGAGTTTGATTAAACTGGCAGGCAGATATGAACAGGCAGTACGAAAGTGAGTTAATTGTTACCACAGGCAGGCAGGTTGGGAGTAAGGCAGGAGCAAGTGAAAGGTTTGTGAAGCTCTGGATGTTGGACTATGTGGAAAACGTGAAAAGGAATTAACCAAGTTTATATATAACGGGGTTTTATTTCTTCCTGGTTTGCGATGAAACTGTGGTGAATTTCCTTAACTGGGGGCATATAAAAAATCACTTGTTCACCTCTCAGAAGTAGGTTGAGTGTGCGTAGGGTGAACTAAAACAGATGTTTTGACAGTCTGCCGAGAAAATGTTGTGGACTAGTGGTGCTCAATGTAAAACCAATCCGCTGCACCTTTTTGGAGGGTGTTCTCTCTCGAGATACCAGCTGTCGACTAAAGTCACCGACCATAAGGCTGTCGGAAACCTGGGGACTGCGCCTACCTCATAAGTCTCCAGAGGGGACAGACATTATTAGTTGTTGAAGTGTTTTTTAAACTTTACCGCTTTTATGTATAACTTAGGTTAAACGCAAACATTCTGTGCACCAGAAAAAAATTATGATTGTCGAATAAGCATAAATCCAAATCTGGGAAACTTTA
>SJOL01000240.1:1120480-1134479 GCA_004794785.1 Opisthorchis felineus
GCGTATATGTGCATGCACATACATATGTATATGGCGAGGCATACACGAGTTAGCTGTCCATGTTGGGAGACCGGCAATTTTTAGTATCGACCGGTGTGTTAAAACCGAAAATTCATCTGCTCAAAAATAAATAGAAGACCTTAACTGCATCAACGTTTACCATATTTGAAATAATTTGACTTTACTGAGCTACTAGAAGGGTAAGTGAGTTTACGGCAGGAAGACCAATTTGTCTGTGAATATAAGCATAAATCATTAGAAAGCAACTTACAATATCCGGCGGGCACGTTCGTTGATCGATTCCTGAACAGTTCTGTCCCGTTGCTTTGGGCTTGAAATACAAAGTGAAAGTGAGTCGTTTTCCAGGCGCCGGCGATTCCTCCACCTGATCTACCTCCATCACCTCATACTGTTGTCCCAAATTCATTTGATCAGTAAATAATTTCACTAAGCGTTCTTCACGTGAGTTGACGCATTGCATGTTTAGTTCCTCTGATAGTTTTCTATCAACCTTCATTTGTTCCCCATTTGAGGACGTTGATTTGATAGGTATGAGATCACAATCTTGGATGTCAGTCGTTTCGTGGAATGTGATCCACGAGCGTTGCCAGTATCGGACATGACATGAGACCATGTACTGGCAAGAGATTGGTAGAAAACTTGTTGAAGGGTATCATGTCCAGTTATTGGAGTTCTTTTTCTACTCAGAATCCGTGATTTATTAGAAATCCATGAAAAACCTGATATCACAACCTTTTTGCGATACTCACTCCCACATGAGGACCACGTACAGTGATTTCAACCAACATTGACCTGTGAAACTAATAAAGCTGCATCTTGTGATCCAAAGCGTAGTGCAAGGTTATATCAATAAACAACTTCCAAGCGAAATCCAATTATAAATAAAATTTGGGAAAATGACCATTTGTCAGAAATCAGGGAAAATATCATCCGGATATTTTTCTTGCTTATTATTTTTCTGTTTAAGGCCGAGATAAAGGCACTTTCACACAGTTTATCCTTAGCGCTATCTGTTCCGTTGAAGTATTATTGTTGTTGGAGTCTGTCGAGCAAATAGACTTCTGATAAGTCTACTTGGGCTGACCACTGGGGCTATGCAACTAAGTACTTGGAAATTACATGAAATCGACTAAACCTGTGAGCTGTTTTCTGTTCTAGATCAACTTTTGATGGCCGCTGGTTTACACTAGTCGAAATGTGATTAACTCCTATTTGATTGTTTTCTGCTATCATTATGTTATATAGCAGGATTCTTTGTGTTGCTGTTTTGGTTTTGTGTTGTGCCTAGATCCGATTTCCTTGTTAGAAACTCAAAATAAACCGCCCTTTGGCCTTTTCATCGCGAACATAGTTTAATGTAACCACGGGCTTAGTCACTCTGTGTTGAGCCGATGTGAAGTTTTGGTAGATAACCTTTTCCCTACCCAGCTATCTGTACAGGACCCCATTTGGAATCAGAGTACCTATTCGGATGTTCAGAGGCCGGAGTAATCTCAAGACTTCATAAACCTCAAGAAACGGCTCAACTTCTGGGGTTTTGAGCGTATCACGGCGTGGCACACTTCATTTCAAGAAATAACAACTACCAGCTCCATCAGAAGGCTAGATGAATTATTACTCATTAGATGTTGACTTCCTGATAAAGAGTGTGCAAAAAACTCCATGCGATTAAATTAAGCTTTGAAAATTTCCAGGACAATTCAATGTCTTCGACGTACAAACATTCGCATCCCACTCCACAATCAAATCCTCTTAACAAAATCTCATGTGAATTCCACCACTGATGCGGATTCACGTTCATAGCGTCGTTCTTCCCATGCACCAGACGGATGGTATTGGTTCGTTTTCCTGATAAAAAGCTGACAAAATCAAATTGTGAATCAAATAGCGAAGCACAGAAACGGACATTGCAACTTCCAAGGAGAGGTATCTTCACAGAAGGGTATAGTGTTAGTTGCCACACAAAGTCTGGTTTCATATCCAGAGCTACCCAAAAAATTCAACCAGATGACAATGGGGAAACTTGTCACGAGAAATAAAACATTGCGTAGGAAGAAATAACCTCGATGGACGCTCACCATAAAAATCTCTCAAGTGGGCAGATCAACCAATTCTGAGGATAGATGCACTTGGGTCACATTATGAGTGGTCGGCCCGACTCCCTAAAAAGAGGTGTCGCTGCTCAACCAGAATGAAATGTGGCCTAGGGACATTTGTTCGGCTTATCTCAAATGAGGTTCAACACGAAGTAACCATATTAAGCCCGGCTGAAGGAGTTTAAGTCGTGTTACAGGCAGAATAGGAGAAGTGTTAAGAGTGAAAACGATTTCAGGTGATACAATAAAATCATCCGTGCAGTAGACAGAGAAGAATAACACCTCGATGGTCAGATCAAAAATGGAAGATCCGAGAAGCTGCGGGACATCTGGGTTGATGCCTTGCTTATTATTTCAAAGCAAGAGCTCTGAAAATACATACACAAAGCATCAGCCCACAGCCTATGCACTCAGTGACGAAAATTCCTCAAACACAGTGATTTGTGAAGCTTCTCGAACCCGTTGGAACACACTTGTGGCATTTCATTTTAGGAATGGTTTTCAGGGATGACCGGTGCTATCTCCAACAGCTGTCCACTGAAGAAAGTAAAGTTCAATTACATGAACTATACGGACACGTGTACCAGTCACCAGAACCCATTGATGGCGCCTTTGTAGAAAATTCTAGCTACTCCAAAGACGAATACCAGAGGGACTCCTTTCACATCTCTGAAAAGGATGATCAGAATAGAAGAGAGTGCCTTGAGCGGAGAAAATGCCCTGTTGAGTTTGTAATGACATATTCCACTCTGAAGTTTTTGAGGACGAAAATATCTTCATTGCCAGAGAAGAAAGCTTAAATCGGCTTCGGATTCAATAGGAACTATAAATACAACAATAAGTCATAAAGTGCTGAGTGCAGTACGGCGCATTCGTCCTTCAGCTTATCTACTGTGTCCGCCGAAATGACAGAAATTCCACTGACACCTCAAATCGGTTTTGGGACACTTGGGCAAAATGGAAGGGCACCCATCATTTCGCATCGCGTAAAACATGCTTAAGTGTCTAGTCGTATCTGTCGAAAAAGTTCCGAAAACCTCCATCAAGAAACAAATTGATGAGCTTCAACCTGCAATGTCATACCGGACTAATCCCGAACTGATCTTCATTTTTCAGAGGTCATGAAACAGAGTAGCTGGTCCTTAGAAAGAAGTTGGAGGCAGTATTAGTTATTCGTTTCAGGCGTGTAATGCCAGCTCAGAACGAACTGAGAATCAGTTGGGGTTTGCATTAGATTGACTGATCAGTCACAATAATTTAGTACCGTAAGAACGATACAGCTGTGTCTGACTTTTACATAATTTTAGTCCCTTTTTTACGTATTGCTGCAGGATTGACTGTGTGGAATCACCTGACCCCGCCACACTGTTGTTCCCACTACCTTGTTCAAATAAGTCGCGAAATTTAGTTGTCAAATAAAAGGGTCGTCCCTGCGCATGGCGAAAGTTGTGAACGTTAGGCGCCTCAAGTGAACCTAGTATATTCCTGAAGAGATGGTTATAAGCTTGTCTGTATTTTAGTGAGGCCAGGCGCGTAAAAGTCTCACATTTGTTATTCAACACTCCGATAATACCCCTGCACTTCACACTTGTCCCTCCGCAATTTTGCGTAATTTCACATCTTCCCCACGCTTTCGTGTTGCCCCCAAATATTGAATTTGTACACTACCTTGTGAAGTTCGTTGTTGTTTTGCTGCTTTCTTCATATTATCAGCGTCCAGTCCATAATCAATGGGATGACAGTAGACAGTCAGATAAGATATCACCCCCTTTTGATAAGTACAGTAAAAGCCACACTGCCCTTATAAATACCGTAGTCCAGAAGGCTCTTATGACTTTATAAGAGTAACAAGACTTTTCAAAAAACTGGAACAAGAAGATTGAATTTCCGTTAGCAAAGTATACAACGAAGCTATCAGGAACAAAATTTATATCATCTTATTTGCAAAAAGTGTCCAAGCAATTATCCTTGGATTGGCTTGAGGGCTTTATCCCCAGCAGTGAATAGCCGATGGAATTTGACAGTTTCACGCTTTTGACGATCAACTGAATTCAATGGTTTTGCGATCAATGAAGAGTTGACCTTCATAGTAATGCAAACCAGATTGTTACAGGCTCCTGATTAGTCAGACTGAATTCCCGGAAATGTCAACGATCTCATTTCTAACACAACAGGAGAGTCAAATTGTTACACCCTCCTGATTAGTCAGACTGAGTTCCCGGAAATGTCAACGATCTCATTTTCCTTTAGAAATGACCTAGCTAGCTAAAAAAAAATGTCCATATGTTGCCTAAACTACAAAATGTTTGGGTTATGGTTGCAAAATTGAGCAGGTTGACCTTATCCGACGTGTAGATCGACACTGTTGATGAAACCATAGGCAGCGGGGAAATTTCCTTGATAGCCAATCTACCAAAGGGGTGTACCGACTTCTTCAAGTCGATTTCTGGATCTCAAGCAGGCTACTTGAGGTGGTCTTCATCACAAACAACACAATCGTCGAAGGTTGTGGTGAGAATTTCAAGTGGCAAGAAATGTCTGTAGACGGACATCAAATCCATAAAACCACTACTGCTTGACCCTCAGCTAGGAGGATGTTTAATGCAGTTGTTTGCACAATTGAGGTTCTGCATCGGGTCGGTGGTGTCTGCAATTATAGATGGTCACAAGAGGTTAAAAGTTACAGCATGTTCTCGGCAGTTGGTCTGCTGCTAGATGTACAATATTCACCCTCTAGGTTTGTCATCGAACACCAAAAAAGATCAATTCTTTAATTGTTGAGTTCACTCTTTGCTTTCGAAATTTATTTTCAGTAGGCTCCCGATATAGCTCATTTACAGGAACCCACTGACTCTTAAGTAGGCATCCTGGAACATCTTTTTTGGTGAATTCCTGTTCGTCTTACTTATCGGCTGGAAACCAGACGTGTAACGATTATTCATCGTTGTATATTTGAGAGCAACGACTCTTCAGGGCTTTTGGAAAAAGTTTCCTCAAATTTGTTGCTGTTTTAAATTCATAGTATCTGTTGGGATGGCTAAATTTAAATGGCTTAAGCGTCCATCTCGAGGGGCAACCATTTAAGCGAAACCAATTAAGACAGAGAATTAGGTTTGATTCCGAAACTTTGATGGTTTTAACTGGTGTACAAACAGTCTAGGCGAACTACTTTGCGAAGTCTGACTTGATTGTTTACATCTGGATAGCTCTGACGAGTCCAGCTGTTGACTACCTTGGTCAGAAGATCAATTTTTGTTTGCAATGCCCCTATATTTTATTTGAATTGCTCGCTATAACAAACGATGCTACCTGATTGGAGAACTTGACGTGCATTGACCATGATTTGTACACTGTGAGTCACCTCGATCATTGACCGACGAGCCACGAACCGAAAGCTTAGAGTCGCCATCCAACCTTTTGCTGCCCCGAAGGTGCCACATTTTGTGATTTAATAGCACTAACTGGTTTAGCTAAAGATATTGCGTTAAGGAACCCACCAGTGGCCTACCAGAGGTGCCACTACAGGGGATAACATTCTGGATGACTAGCCACAGTCGTTTTGGTAGAAACGTTCCCAAAGTATCTCATGGATGTGCAGTTTTGAAATACTGGTAACAGCCAGCATGTTTGATATATATATGAACAGTGAAGACGGTGGCCCATACGCACGGTTCCCAAACTCATGTTTAACAAATTTTACTATTTAAATCGTCGTTGTCCTAATTTTAAAACAGTCCAAGGCTAACTGTTTGGTTAGACCGCAGCCTTAAACAAGGTGCTAACTAAGAGTGGGATGAAAAAAGTTAAAAGTGTGGTTTGTGCAAATATTACCCTACTGGATATGATAAGAGCGAAAAAGGCAACTATTCATTCGGTAGCGTGCCTCAACCAGTTACCATCAGTCATCACTTGAAGTGTCCCCTCAAAACACTTAAATTTCCTCAAAAACATAACCAAATTTTGATTACCGTAAACATCTACAACAACACAACGAATAAACCCAGCACCGTCTTCTGTCATAGACGATAATTTGAGTAAACGACAGAAGTATGAAATTAAAATAATAAGGTTTCGAATGTTTTCATCCCCGGATTTGCTCACTAGTCAAACTATATTTCTTGTGACTATCTTATTGTAGGATAAGCATCCAAAAGAGACAGTGGGCTCACTTCCGGTTTGCTTTTCTTGCAGAACTTCAGAGATTCACTTTGCTTTGAACTGGGTGTCCGACATGTTTTTGGAAGCATGTGAAGAATAAATGTGTACTGCGGACCAGAAATATACTGGAACGAGACATGACGATTGGCCAAAAGTGATACGCACCCACCTCGATTGCGGGATCCTCTATGGTGAAAATGTTGTACCAGTAAGGACTGTCAACCCCATTATTGAACAAACTGACCGCATTATTAATCACTTCTTGAAAATGTTCAGTTGCCACCTCCCGTGCATGCTGTGGGCGACGCGGTTGGTAACTCCCACAGTACACATAATCGCAGTTGCGCACTTCCATTTCTTGCTCCTTGTCAGATTCGGTAAAGTTCACCTTACATCTGACAAAGTTCTAGGAATGACAAAAGATAACCGACAGGCAATTTTCGGTAAAGGTCTGCATACCGCATCATGCATCATCAATGAATATATATATATATATATATATATATATATATATAGGTGACGACTAAGTTGGTTTCAAAATATCTACTCATTTTGTCCGCGTACAATGTTGGAAACACACTTTCCTTTGGACCCCAACGAACATATGCTCTGCTAGGCACCAGGTGCACAAATAAATTGTTATAAACTAAAAATATGACTTTACCCGTCCATGGCTTCTAAACCCTGTTGAATTCCCGTTACATCCCACATATAATCAGCCTTCACAAATCTGACCACCATAACAACGGTCAATCAATCCGTCGTCAAGATGTTCATCTACCTTTAAAAAATGAGCACAACGTTTTAATTTAGATTAATCGAGCTTGTGTAAAGTTTTTGGGATGTGAATTACTTGTTGTCCATAACCTTGTGGAACGATTTCTTCTCAGATGAACCATCAGCGTTATCTGTAGAGAAGTCCTGCCGAAGGTTTTTTGGGCGATTAACGAGATAAAGTATACGAAAAATCAAGAAAGAACAAAGATTTATCAACCTCTGTTTTCAAAACCCTGGTAACTAAAGGACACAGCTTGCGTTTTCTGAGAACCTATCATTCATACTTTTACTCAAGTATTATTGTAATATCACAATAGCTCACTAACCATTTCAGCTCACCTGATAAGCGCTGTCCCCGACAGTTTATCAATCTTATGTCCTAAGCGAACAGAATTGGGTTGGTGTACGGTAGATTTAACCTCCAAACCGGATTTTGCCCCATTTGGCACACGTACCAGGGATATGACAACTTGTGGAATGTCTGACACCCGTTTGATCTCATACTGCCTTGCCAGCTACTGGTTTCAGGAGCTCAATCGGGTCCTCCTTATTCATTCGTCTGTAGATATATTTCCGCAAAATGTGAAACATAAAGGGTGCCTGAAAATCCCGTTGCATATATATAAAATATGGATTCTTATGCCTGCATGCGGCCAAACATTCCGCCTTTGAAATCAAGAACTGATTTTCTCAGATTTCAGAAAGCATTGAGTACCAAACAGAGTGAAACCGTTGAAGAGTTGTTGTTGAATAGTTGTCCTATGTAACTCATACATGATGAGTGTTCCCATTTCCCGGCACTTCTGACAAAAAAAGCGGATGAGTACAGCCATTCGGAAATAAGGGTTTAAATTAATAGTCCCACATCGGGGGTATTCGTTTCTGAAAACGTTTGGATTTCCTTCGTAGCTACTTGCTACCCGTAAGATGCAGAATGTTCCCCTTACTGTAGGTGAAATTTGGTAAAGCATGGGGTTGAAATGTTACAGCTTAACCTTGTAAAAATGTTACCCCAAATGATTTTTTCCTTAGAATTCCACTTTGAGGCGATGAATTTATAATAAAGGCCAGTGCATTTGTCTAAACTGCTTTTGTGCAAATAATGAAACCGAATATTTTATTTATGGTTGTATCTGCCAGCCATCACTTTATCGGAAACAAATATTCGCAATAGCAAATGTTATGCAATAACATGAAATATATATGCCATTGCGAAGTGAGTTTCCCGTTGACACCATCAATGAGATTAAGGTGAAGTATTCGGTAAAACTAGCAGTCGGGTTAATCGAAGTACCTCAACCCTGTCGAAGGATATTATCAAGCGAACCTCATCCTAAAATCGGGAGCGATCTGTGAACACCGGATTAGGCCAAAGGTAGGTGTATGTAGTGTGAACGGGCAGAGTGGTTCGAATGATCAAGTGATGTGATCGAATCGTGCGCATGCGAGGGAGAATGTCATAGTGCTTTGCACAAAAGTGGTTGGCATCAGATATCTAACCAGAAGAAAAACGTGTCGATGTGAGCAGTTTTGTAAGGACGGCCAAATATTACTAACATTTCCCTGGGTGTTCCGATCACAACACATGAACACACTTGTTTAACATACGAACAAAGGCATTTGTCCTGGTTGCGCAAGTTTTTTTCACAGGAAGACATGCCTTTAGTATGATTTTTACTAGCGGGCATCATACAGGGTCTTTTTGTGTTTGTGCCTATGCATTTGGCGTGTAGGCCCCAAGTTGATAGCTGACAGGTTTATCTAGATTTCGGGAAAAGGCTTGTCGCCGATAGTATTTTGAAAGCTCTCCGAATTCTGTGTGCGTACAGCGGGGAGAATTAAACTTCAGCCTTATTGCCATAACAGACAAAACACTCGAGTCAATTCAAGAACTGGGGGCCATTCAGCGGTTTTCTGTTAGGAACGAAGGTACGAAAAAACTAGCAGTCGATAAAATTTATCCATATTTTTTGAACCCTTCTACACCTATCCTCATCGGCAGTAGGTTCGTGAGCCAAACGTGCGTCATAAATACTAAGGCAAAAAAGTCAAGAAACACATTATAGTCAACCTACTTATTTCTGTGAAAATGGGTTGCAACACAGAACAGATAATCTTCAATATGTCGTTCACTTTTCGAAGATGCCAATGAACATTGTTGGTAACCCCGTAGTAATTATCATCATTATTATCAGCTCTAAGTAGTGTGTACTTGTCATACAATGGTTATAGCTCCCACAGTTTCGTCCACCGATGATTTGGGGAGGTGGGTAGCTGCGCACTGAAGACGGAAGGTGATAAATTGGTGCTTAAATACAGAGCTGTCAGTGAACTTATGAGCTGGGAGATTGAGAGGGGAGTTATGCATTGAGGGCGATAGCTTGGATGCATGAGCGCCCTTGAGGACATGCATCGGCCATGTCTGACAATTTATCTGACCATTGATGTTTTCCTTCTCGAGGTCCCCATCCATAGAGACGGCAATGACCAGCGCAGCTGAGTTAACTAGTAATGGCTTTCATACTTCACAGCCAAGTCATTATTTGGCCTTGCCTGGCACGCTTCCATCCTTCGCGAGGTTGTGCAAAAAGAACCCTTTCGAGAAAGTCGGCTGACTGTCATGCGGAGCACGTGACCAAGTAATCGCAATCTGTGGAGTGTGATCAGTTCAGCTATTGTATTGGTATTCCTCCGAATACCATTGGACGTGCTTCAGCAGTGCTTCTGCGGTGTTCCCACAATACTCGAACAATGCTCCGAAGATATCGACGGAGAGACACTGAAAGGCTTTTGACGCTGTCGTCGCGCAGCGGCCAAGCTTCTGATCTGTATAGTAATATGGAGCTTCTCGCAGCATTGTAAACTAGACCCTCGACGGATAAGCTAGTGTCACGTCTTGGCCATAGGTGATGCAGGTCCTAAAAAGCTGCGTTGGTCCTCCTAATCCGGATAGAGATATACTCTTTCACGAGACCGCCGGCACTGATGCAGCTCAGTAGGTAGACAAACGTGCCTACTACCTCAATCGGCTCGAGCCCAACCAGTCTTGCAGCATTACTTTACACTTTACACAAGCACACGCCAAACCGTGATCTGGAGCACTTCCGGGAGCACTTCCACCCCACAGGCATTAGAGACTGATAGTGAGTCTTCCATAATCGTATCAGTGACGAAGTTGAAGAGGAAAGGTGGAAGAGGACAGCTTAGCATGACATCACTTGACGTGGTGAACCCAAGTGAATGCTTCCCGTAGACCTTCACATGGCCACGGAAGTTGGCGTACAGCGCCTTAAGGAGGGTCAAGAATTTATGGGGGTAACTTTGCTCCGAAGACACTGCCATAGTGCCTAACCGTCCATAGGGCCAAAAGCAGCTTTCAAGGAACGCAACCACTGTTGGTTGCTTGAAGCAGTGTTGCTGTTCCGGAATTTGTCGGAGGATGAAATGTGATCGATGTATCTTCTTGCGGGACGGAACCCAGCTTGGTTTTCACGCATGTGTCTCTCACTGTTCTCAGTCAACCTTCGAAAGAAAAGACCAGAGAGCACATTCAATACTAAACCTACCAGGCTGGTACCACGGCGGTTTTCACACAGCGTACCTTTTTTGAAGATAGGAATAACTGTCGTCATGTTTCATTCCGCAGGCACTTTCTCTTCGTTTCATATCTCGGCAATAAGCTCTGTTAGGTGAGTTACCAGGGATTCTCTGCCTTTCTTGAAGAGGTCTGGATATAGGCCATAGAGTCCTGATGCATTCTCATGTTTCAGTAAGGATATTTCGTACTATAATTCTTCTTCCGACAGGTTTACATTCCATTTGCCCGTATACATTATTCATTTAATAATAGCTAGGTAGTTGCAGCTGTGCGTTTCGTTCACGATTCGTTTTTGCGTCAATCACTGCAAGTCAGCAGTTTTCTAATGTAAATCCGATGGCTCACGTTACGCAATGAAATTCAAGGGATGATTTCGCGCGTGATTTTCTCGCCTGCTTCCCGCAAACACAAGCGGGGTTCAGTCAGAATCATTCATATGACATTTACCTGAACCCGGAAAAAAGAGAAACCTGTTACTGAAGGCCACTGCGTATGCAAAATTGCGCGGACGCCAATTCACTGACGCAAAGTTATTGAGCAATACCCTAACGGGTAATTTACTAGCACGTAAGATCTTTCTCGGAAAGAATCTGCCGTTAGACCAGGACAAGGTATTGCGTTGTAGGTTACCAATCCTGATCATGCAATGTATAGCATGCCGACGAAACGAGCGTTTGCCGCTTCGTTCACCTGGTAAATCTATGGCTTCCAAGCATTGAGCAAATAAACACAAAGTATTCATAAGACAACCTCAGCACTTTAGTCAGAACGGTTAACTGACCCCCTATCCGTTCATTTGATCAAGTGCAGGACAATAACAGGCCTGTGGATAATCTGATTATAAATACGTTGTACGCTTTCTTACAATGCTTTAGTTGTTCATGTCATGATGAAGGGTCTACTCCGCCTACATAAATTTGAAAGTTAACATATTTGAACACCGTTAGAAACAAGGCCACCGCAAGTCTTCTTTATTGTTGACCAACGTGTGAGTTGTTCTGAATTGCCCATTTTAAGCAAGCGGTAGGCCATTAAGTCGAAATAAATAAGGAGGATTACATTACGTACAATGCACTTATCTCGGTAGAGGAAGGTATTACACCTCATTTTTGCTATGATAGGAAGCGTCTAGGTTGGTTGGTGAGTTACTACTTTACAATGTCTCACTGGTGAGAGTTAAATAAAACGAGAACAGCTGACAGCAAAGGAAACGCAATACTTTTGTGGATGTGGGATGCTCCGTAGAGTACCTGTCAATCAAAGATTGCTTATACCAACCTTGTGCCTGTGTTCGTCTCATAATGGCCCAACTGAGATGGCTGCATGTCAGGTAACGCCTTATTGCATTCACTCGCCTCGTTTTGCATAATTATTGCCCCTGCCTTTTCAGACAGAAATCATCCAGTCTCGCCGTGCGAAATTTTGTGACTGGACAAAATGCAACACAATTTTTACAATTCCCAATTCTAACGCTCACTGTGGGCAATAAATTGGAATTAAAGTCACAAGATGAATTACCTGAGGAGATTGTACACCTTTGCATTGATCTTGCCTGTCACGTAGGAAATGTCCAACGTCGTCCCACTTCCGACAATTAGTTGGACTCAGAATTAGGTTGAACTCTATTTGGTTCGGTGTTTCCGTCTAAATTAAAATGTATCGAGGAAGGGAAAAAGCGTGAACTCCAACTTACTGCTCGAATGATGTGATCGGCCAGCTGCTGTCTGTAGAGCATACGGTCGTCAGATTCAGACCTGTAAATGGCACTTGCATCACTGAAGAGTTGCTTGAATACGGCACTTGCTTGAAAGTCATTCGAGATTGATTGAACTGGAATAGGGTTGTCTACTATTGACAACAGACATTTTTTCAGGTCAATTTTGGTAAAATTTCCCCACGGCATTTTCCACATTTTGACTGTACACACAGTGTAGTGCTAGTATAAAGCAAAATATCAAAAGGTCAGTGAGGGACCTGCAATACTTGCTAGTTAGTGCTATAGGAACGTTGTCTGGGTACTCATACGGGAAAGCAGGTTATCAAAGGCATTTGTGTATTGGGCTAAAGGAATTCAACCGATTATTTGCACAGCACGTCAGCAGTTGAATGCAATGCTGAAATTAGTTTGCTGAATACGCGGCCCACAACCATTATAAGCTGTCTAATACGTTCCAAAAACAAAGGATTTCCCTAAAGATATAAGACCACCAGCCTCATAGAAGTATCCAGATTTGTACGAAACTGAAAACAGCAAATGCAGTTGTCCAGTCTCTTATATTGTAACCGAAGTTCGCCTTTGGATGAAGGGCTGGAGACTTGATACTATACGAATGCGTATTATCTGCGTTCGCATTTTATTGACCATAAATAATTATGGCATGCAAAAATTAAAAAAACGATGAAACTCACAGTAATGTTCAACTTTCCACACACGTGAGGTTCTTGCTCGGGTTGCCACGGTTCATACTTATCTTTTAAACAGCCCGTTCGTTGTAGGTATAGTGTGTAAGAAACCTCATCGCCCCCCACCTTTAAACATGGCTCAACTGAAACAGTTTTAGCATACCTTTGCAGCTGAACTTTCAATTCGGAAAAGACGATGATAGAAAGAGTCGTTCAGCATGCTGTTGAACTCTCGAACGATATCTCTCAGTTTGATTCGAAACTCCCAAAAACGTTGATCCTCACTTAAAAGATTCGGCGCGCCACTCAGATAGATCTTTTCAACAAAAGGTGAGGATTTTTTATCCCATGTTCTGTTAATTCTCTTCAATAGTTGGCCTTTCTGTTTCAAACCATGTACGCCGCATTGGTAATTCTAAAACATCAAAAGGAAAATTGGGAGATCCAAAAGCCATGTTTTATGAGAGTTGTTTGGAAAACCACGGTTTTCTCCTAAATTTAATATCAATTGCCATGTGACTCGTGCCACAGGTAGCATTAAGATGAGAAGTACAATTGCAACCAGAATAACGATGACGTCGTTTTTTTAGGTGATCTCTATATGTACACCATATGCCACTTAAAAACCAAAGATTAAAAGATGTTAACTTGGCCGCGATATCCAAATGCGTATGATCTCTTGGAGTTTTGTGCGCAGTGTAAGGTCAAAAGATCTTTTATACAGAAGTACTCTTGCATATCACGGAAAATGTTGTCACAGGGTACACTGCTGACGAAACCCGCAGGTAGTGTCTCAGTCATCAACTAGGTCAAGGCGAGGCCAAACCGTACCCGGAAAACCGGCAAAGATAGAGGACTGTCCAGTCCAGTGGTACGTGTAGCAGTTTCTCGGACAAGTGATCAGTTTGTGAAGTATTTCAACACGATTGCCGCTCCACTGTACGAC